>VWZD01006075.1:428319-503700 GCA_013396695.1 Sakesphorus luctuosus
CAGTCTATCCCATCTCTCAAGTCTATCCAGATCCCTCTGCAGAGCCCTCCTGCCTTCCAGCAGGTCGACACTCCCTCCCAACTTGGTGTCATCAGCAAATTTGCTGATGATGGACTCAATCCTCTCATCTAAATCATCACTAAAGATGTTAAACAGGACTGGACCCAACACAGACCCCTGGGGAACACCACTAGTGACCAGCCACCAGATGGATGCAGCTCCATTCACTAGTCATGGAAGTGAATAGTGTTACAAAGGCATCAGCCCCAATGAAACTTAGTGCGTTATCTTGAAGCAGAAAGGAGTTCTGCAGATGTGGTTTGCTTTCCAAGTGAAATTGATATATATATGTGTGTGTGTGTGTGGTTCTTGACTTGCAGAGAAACAGTAAATGTAAGCACCAAAAAGAGCCTTCTAAGAAAGTATATAATACAGGATGAATTTTGGGAAAGCTGAATGCTGTGTCATGAGATGTAATGAAGTTGGAGTTATTGTCATGATGCCTGCTATAAAGATATATAAATAAATAAATAACATATTAATAAAAACACATTGAAAAAATACAAGCTATAATGCCTTTCTTCTGTCTAGGGGAGAAATTAATTTGTACACACTGTTTGCAAAACTTTTTGTGAAGGAGCTTAGACTGCTTCAATGGAAGATATTATAGAGGCAAATAGGTCAAATATATCCAAGTTCAGTGAACATAATTTTTCAAATTACTTTTAAAATAAGCACTAAGGAGCTACTAATACTCTCATAAAGGAAAAATCCCATGGTGGTGTTCTAGTGTTTACCTGGACAGCAACATAAATTGTTGAAATGCACATTTAAAATAGAAGAATTTAGAAGAGCTTTGGTTTCTCCAGACTTTCTTTTTTAAAAAGTTCTATTTGTGTTCTAAGCTTTAAAAAAAACCCAAAAAACAAAACTACACAAAAAGAGGGGAAAAGGGCAACAAGACCCTGTGCCCCCTCCCTGAAAATGACCAATTTAATGCGTATGTCAAATATGGTGGTTGTGCTGGCCTAGTTTACAGGCTAGTGAAAACTCTTGAAGGCAGAGCTTGTTAATGGACTCTCCATCCCCCTACCCCTCAGCTCCTGGGCTTCTTGGTAAATGCACTCTGTGAGAGCAAAGCATTCTTGATTCAGCTCTTTGAACAACCCCATCTGTGGCTTGGATTGTTCATCTCTTTTTAAAAAGGATTTTTGTTCATGTCTTTTTAAAAAAGATTTGAACCTTACAGAAATAAAGTATTTCCATGTTGTTGTTAGTTTCAAGACTAATTTTAGACCAAACTGCTTTAGATACATGAGAACAATCCTCCATCTTGTTTAGGTGACAACTGGAACCTCACATGAGAAGTAGAAAACATGACTACTTCTTTATGAAGTGATGTTGTAGAACAGATTGATGAGCAGCTTGAATGGCGTTTGAAAACGTAAGATGTTGTAAGAACTCACTGCCTTTGCTATATGTAAACGCTGCTGGGAGAAAAGGAAGCTTTTATTTAAAATAGAAAAAACCTGGGGGAAAGAAGAGCAAGTTATGCTTTAAGATATTTCCTTGCATGATTAACACCTGACCTGTGTTCAGAAAATGGCATGTCTTTCTGCTTTTATAATTTTGGGGTGATTATTGACGGAGCAGTAGGGTGGTGGTTTGGTTTTTTTTTTTTTTTTAATCTGCTACCTTACTGAGTTCTTTGCAGCCTCCTGACTCTGTTAGGAAGCTAAAATTGGAATTTTAGCTATCAGACATGGAAATCATTAACAACATTCATTGACTTCTAAACACTCGTCCGTTATCTTGATGCTGTCAGATCACCCTTATCCACTTTCTGCAAAACATAATTGAAAACAATGAAATTTCTCAACTTTGTGGACAGGTAACAGACTGGAGAAGATTTTTATCTGAGAAAGCCTCATTCAAGATGAAGCTATAAGAAGCTGCATCTTCTAGAGGTAAGAACAGCTCTAACAAAGAAATCTCAACAAAAAGCCCCGTAAACCCCATGTGCCTCTTCTGCTTTGTCCTTGCATTAAACCAAGAGATGCTTTGCAGAGGTCAAATTAGAAAGTTGTAGTGCAAGTGACACAGAAATCTGTTAACACTGACTTCACAGTATTAGATTTCAGTATCCCTAGCTTCATTACATAGCATATTCAGGTTTTATGGTAACAATTAATGATCTTGTTTTGATTCTTCATATTTGATTTATGTATGAAACTCCTTCAAAAGAGTAGGTGCTCAATTGCAACTGCTTCAGGGTGAGGAAGTGCACAAGAATAATTAAATACAGCTTTAAAGAAGTAGTCCTATTTATCGAAGAGCATTCTCCATGAGGAGTAATAGTATCCTGTCAACTAAGAAATGAAAAAAGAGAAGATAATTTAAATTAAAAAGCAAAGATTTTTTTTAATAGACCAGAAATTAGGACACAAAACTTACAAGCCAAAAAGGAAGCACATTGTAAAAATGTAAACTCATTCTATAATATATTAGCAAGTCAACATAATTCTCTTGTATTTCACTTTGTTTTTGGAACCAAAGCTACATACATCTTGCTGGAAATGTGCAATTATTTTTAGAACATTGCAAGTTTCTTTGCATATTAAATACAGTGAGGGAGTTAGTAAATTGATACATTGAAAAATTAATAGTAAGGTAAAAAGAAACTTGAATGGTTAAAGTTATTTTATATTGATTTGACAGTGTGGGTATGGTAGGTTCTCCCATGTTTTGAAAAACAAGATATGAAAGTTGGAAGTGGTGGCAAAAATCTGCTTTCTATTGCTGTATGCTAGTGTCAGTTGGAGCAAGGCTTTGGCCTTCTTGGCATGCATCTTATCAGTTCTGAAGATGACATGGCTGGAGCCTCCTTTCCTCCCTTCTCCCTACCTTAAGTTAGGTGTTAATAAAGAAAATAAAATGCTACCCTGGTTTGCTAAGCTTTGTTCCTTTTTGTCACTTTTGTGTGCTTTTGGTCTCATTTCAGTAAATTTAGCAGAAAATAACATCTGTGTAGAAGTTCTGTACCACCAGACACTGAGAATTTAAAATGCTCGTCGTATCTATGTATGTGAGTTGTATTATTTATGCTGAGGTGGAAACTGGCTTTATTAATATACTTTTTGGATGCTCATTGTGTCATAGTGACAAAGGAAAACAATTCTCCCTGCTGTCTATTGTGTTTTGTTGAATTTAAGCAGGTTTTATCAAGTTTCTACTGGGTTGCTTTGAGGTGGGTGTGTTTAGAATAGATGCTAAAAATTGTGTGCGAAGGATAAAAGGAAGGTTGAGATGAGTGGTCAGGAAGTAGCAGGGTGTTAGGAGATGGGTTTGGAGTGAGTTCAGAGTAAAGAGGCTGATCAGGATGCGTGGGAAACAGATACTTTGTTCTCAGTCGTAAGATGCGGAAGGCTGGTATCAATTTGTTGGGAGGAATGTGATGAAAAATGAGACTCGGATAACTGTCCGAAGGTTCGAAAACAATCTTTGATGTATTGTGAAATACGTGTCCAGTGACATTTTCTAAGACCGAGGATGATGGCATGCTGTCAGCTCCATTTTATATGAGGTCTTCTAATTTTTTTTCTCCCTGGACTTGGTGATAACAGGGTACAGAAAGTAACACTTCTACAAAGCAGAAGTGTTAAGACTATGGGATACTCTAGGAAGGTGCCTGAGATGTGCTGCAAATGGCACCTGAGGCTGTGCTGTGGCCCTGCACGAGGGCAGGGAGCTGTGTCACAGCCAGTACTGCAGCGAACCTCTGGGCCACCAGGCTGTAAAGGGCCCAGGGCCAGCGTGGGACTTCATGGAGAGCCAGTGATGTAAGCTTGCTAAATAGCTCCTGTTGCGTCACTTCAAAAAGAATTAAAGTGATCATCTGGTTGTGCCCAGAGTGGAAACTCCCTCCAGTAGCACTTAGGCTTTGCCATCCCCTTTGCCAAAGTGCTTCTCTGGCACGAACCACTCTGCTTCTCTCTGTGGCTTCTGAGGTGATTGTCTCTGCCACTGAATGTGTGTGGAGCACAAAGTACCCGTACGGTTGCAGGTATAGCAAATTCAAATTTTCTACTGCGAGAACAGTGAATTCCAATCATTGTGAGGCACCTGACATTTAAATAAAGAAACAAAATGCCTCAGCCTTTTTAATTCAACTTGCTGCATTCACACTCATCATTTTGGTAGCACAAGGGAGGGAAGAAAATACTTGTCCCGACATGAGGTGCCAAGTGCAGTCAGACCCCAGACTGCAGCAGGCGTCCTTGAGGGATGTTGGACTTGCAATTTGAAGAAATCCTACTTGGGAGGGGTAGAGGGCTGTCTGCTTTTAAACAGCAAATTTGCAGCTGCTTGCTGAATCTTTTGCCTGGTGACTGTAGTTGCTGCTGGCCTCTTTGAAACATACAGAAGCATGCTTGCTGTACCGTGGTGATTAGAAAATATTAATTTCGTTACAGACAAAAATCCCTAATGAAAGTTCCTAATGAAAGGTTGACCCTTTTCTGCCTCTTTTAATTTCTAAACTTTTTGCAAATGTAATTGCTGCTATGATTACAGAATGCCAAATTGAATTTGGGGACATATGCAATATTCTTTTACCACTAGTCTAGTCAAATAATTTTTAATGAGACAAAGAGCTCATTGAACACCCAAATAGGTTTGTTTACTTCAGTAGCTTAACTGCATTAAAATCAAAGAGTTTGCATGGACAGGGGGTAATCTATGTTATTGCTGGACGCCATTAATCACTCCCTAGACTGAGGGCAACAGTTTTGAAAAGTGACTTCGGGATGATTGAATAACTTTACTCTCTACACCATTAATGGTTCCCAGCAGGCTACTAGCGTGCAATCACAAACATCTGTGCATTTGAAAGTTTCCACTTCTCCAAACAGGGATGTATTTTACAAAGGAAAAAAGAAGAGTTAAAAAAACTGGAGAACTTGTTTTTGCGTGAGTGGTCTTTTGGAGAAAGGGATAAGTGGAAATGTTCCTGCTTTAACTCTTGTATGTTGTAATATCATCTGAGTTTATCTTTAGATCTTTATGCTCTTAACGGCATTAGAAACTTCTTTTGTTGTCATTTGGTTTTGTTGTTTTTGAGTCCATGGGATCTTTTAGATGTTTGAAATCCAGTAGTGAAAGAAAGTGTATTTTGCTTGCCTACTAACTCGTGGATGTTTTTGTTTTAACAGTCTGTTTGAAGTAAATGTAGCCACTTTCCCATAGATACTGCAGAGTGTGCCTTACTTATTCAAAGCTAACCATCCCAGCTCTTCTTGAAATCAACAGAACTGAGCATGAAAATTGTTTCTCCAGGCAGTCCTACTTCTTCTAAAGTGGTATTTTAGGCAAGCATTTAAATACTCAGGAAAGAGTATTAGCATTGATTATGTTTCCCGTGTATACAGTGCCGCTGTGGGTGCTGCCTAGTTTTTTTCTCTATCACAGAATCAGTGGATGTGGTTTGCTTGGGACTGGAGTAGATCATATAGTTACTACCCATGTTCAAACTGTCTTTGTTTTCATTTAGCCTCTTCTAACACATTTTATGGAGTATCTCAACTTTAGAAACTTTGGTTTTTTGAGGACTTTTGGTACTTGTCCTACATATTCTCTAGAGGAGTAATCCAAGACTAATATCCTAAAAGCTTAAGATGGATGGTGCTGTTTCACATTTCACTTTTCACTGTTCTTGCAGTTAAAAGACCTCATCTAAGAGGACTTAGTAGGTAAAAGAAAAAAAGAAAAAAAAAAAGACCCAAGACCCTAAGGAAGAAAGAATGCCTCATTTATCGGTCAAAGATAATTGGTTCTGTACTGGCTACATGTTTTAAGTTAAATGTGGGTGAGAATATGACAGGATTAATCAGTTTCATGAGGCAGTGAAAATTTAGCATGTAATTGAAAGGTGAAAGGTTTGCATCCGTTAATCAGATTGGTACTGGGGTAAGACAAAGATAGCCTTGAGTTAGAAGTCTAACGATTAATAATGAAAAGGAAAGCGAGATGAATTGTGTGTGTTCCCTAACAACTATGTGGAGTGGGACTCCCAGGTAAGTATCCAGAATGTACATATGGCCAAACTTCGTGAACGAAGATTTGGGAAGGGCTCTCCCCACGTGGGTGTGCCCTTCCAGCCTGCACAGTGGATTTTTTAGGTGAGGCACAGCGTGCACAGAACTGGTCCCACTGTTAAAAGTCCTAAGGTCCATCTGCCATGGCCGAGCGAGCTTGGACAGTGACAGTGAAGTCCTCGGGACTGTCACAGCATCCGGTACTAACTGGGGCTGACCCTGCTGAACATCCGAGATGTGACGGGATGGGATGGCAGGGAGGCATTGAACTGCCAGGGGACGGTCCCCACTGAGACTCGAACTCACGACCTTGGGATTCGGAATCTGTAGTGCTCTCCTTTACACCACAGGACCACCCTTAAGTGTCCAGAATATGCTTTAACAAAAAGTTGATGCCTAGTAGGTATTCAATACCTCTTTGAGGAAGCTGACTGTGTTGTTAAAGATTGGTCATCTTTTCTTACAGGGAGAGAGATTTTTTCATGCTATCTCAAATAACTTGTCCAGCTAATTAGATGAGATACCTTTTGTCTTTAAGTTGCCACCTAAGAAGTCACATGTCCCTGAAAAATCTTACCAGGTATTTTTTTTCTGTGGTGTTTTTTTTTTTTTTTTTTTTTTTTTTTTTGGTGAGCTGCTGACCTATTTAACATCTGTGGTTTAAATGTACTCATGACTGGTGTCTTGGATTGAGCACACAGGGGGTGATGTCCAATTCTGAGCAAAATATAGTAGTTTTTAACTTCATGAATGTATTCAGGATTGTCATCTGAATTGGTAAATCCTATTGTTGGTAATAAAATGGTGGTGGAAAAAGGCATGGCTGGTAGAGAGATCATGGTAGGCCTTTTTTTTTTCAGAGTAAACTCATATGTTTTATCTGTACGTGTGTTGCATTATCTGTTTCCTTTTGTTTAGATACAGAAAATTAATTGATTATTAAAAGCAAATCAACACTAAGACAGAACTGCCCCATGTACAAATCCTTCCCTGCAGAATTTCTGTAGCCAGAGGATTTTGAGCAGCTATGGTAGTAATGATGTGGAAATGATTGCTTGCAAAACACCTGTGCCAAAAGTAGATTTTGTTTTTGGCCATATGTCTGGCCATACTGATGGGTCCTGATCTTGTTAAATGCCTTCCGCTACCCAAATAATTTGTATACCTATATATTTGGTTATGCAAGACAAGGTCTTCATGTGTCAAGACTGGGGAAATGAGTTTTCATCCCATCAAGGGGTAATCGATAACAGGAGGATCATTAGCTACTGGCACTTGTCCTGGAACATAAATTGCAGCTGCTATTAAAAGAATGTGACTATAGATTAAACCTGTCTTTAGCATGGGCATCCAATAGAACATCATGAGGACAGTGTATAAATCGTATTTAAGTTTTAGAATGCTTTTCATTTATAAAACAAAATTAAGAAATCATATTTGTTCCATGTGTATTTTTTTCTCCCTTCCACCTCCTCTAGTGCTTGTAGTTAGTGCTTGGATTATTCAGCTGCAAATAGTTTCTTGTGAATTTATCTCTCAGATTCATTGCTCCATTTCTTCCTTTTTTATTATTGGTGACTGAAACTTGGTTACTTGTGCGTTCTTTGTCTTCTCTACTGCAGCTGTCAATACTGGTGCCCAATTTTGCTGATGGATTAAGTGATACAAAGCTGGGCTTCAACAAGCAGTGTATTCTGTAGGCAGTCAGCAAATGGGCATATCCAGCAATCATAACAAGCTGAGGCTAGATCTGCACAGATGCTGGTAGATGGTTATCTGTGGGTACCGTGCTCATTCTTCACTTACGCACATGCAGTTGCTGGTTTATGTCAGCTCTGAGCTTTTCTAGTGAAATTTTTCATTGCAGTTTTTGAGAAGCAATTCTCTGAGAATGTGAGGAGGTCTCCGTGTGCCAGCCCTGATCCATCCTGCGGGCTGCACGGTGTGCTCCGGCTGTACCTCCCACGGTGTCTCTGTAGAATTGAGACCTTGTGGCTCAGTGGCAGGGAACCATTGGGCTTATCACAGAAATGGGAGACTGCAGTAAGTGAAATATGCTCTACACAGTTCTACAGGTGCTCTGATATGGAGCTTCTCTGTTTAGAGACCAGGATAACTGAAGGTAAATGAAGCCAAGAAGCCTTTAAAAGAGGTAATAAAAACAAACAAGCATGTACATTTCTCTTCCTAGATACCTTCGTTGTGCCAGTGGTTTGGAACTGAGGCTGTAATCTAATCCTCTGAAGTGTTAGCCTCCTTTGTCTGTACCTACCTTCTCTTCTGAATTATGGAGTCTCACCCTCTCCCATGCAGAGTGGATTTGGGATTTTTTTTGCCCTGTCTTCTGAGTTGTTAATCAAAAGGCATAATCATATGTTGTGCTCTTGCCTAAGTTCCTTCTGCATCTATCTTTTTTAGCACTACGTGTTTGTAATAAGATTTTATTCTCTTGGTTTTGTAGTGATTTTTCTAGCTCAAAACTGTACTCAAGGAGAGCATAGGTAAAGTAGCATGTGTTACCAAAACCAAGCCTGGATATTTAAAAAAAAAAAAAATATTCCTCCAAGCTCATAGATTGACTAATTACTAAGGAATCCAAAATGCATATCGATTGAGATGTTATATTTTGTGGCAACATGTTTTTAGTGTTCTGAACCTTTAGTCTTTGCTTATTGTCTGGCTTAGGTATGGCAGCAAAAGCTGTTTGCAATATTGCACCATGGCCCGTGGTATGGCAGTGGGCAGACTTTTACAGCTTTTATGTATCTCTGTTGAATTCTACATTATAGTGATATTTTTAAAACAGTAGGTTTGTGTTGATCCACAAGTCATCTTCTGGTATATCAAAGACCTTGGGGAAACATTTTGGTCTGGAAATAGTACTTGTAAAGGACTAACTGAGGATTAAGGGACTAGTTAGTGATTTTTAAGAATAGTTGTTTGTAAGAGAAAAGTTAGTAATAGTTGTCTTGTAATAAAATACGATCAACTGTGTGAGATAAAGATAGTAAAGTCAATTCCATATGTATTTGGAAATGACAAAAAAAAAAGTCTCATGCTTGTCCATTACTATGATACTTATTTTGATTACTTTTGGTCTTGCTCTGAAATACTTGTACATGCAATTATTTTCACAGACTCCATTAGGGTTATTGCGTGTATTATATTTGCAATATTGCTCTGAAGAGTATGTATATTTCTAAATTGTTACATTACTATTTTATGCTTTTCATCCTCAGATGACATTTAAGTGAATTTCAGGTACAAATATCAGTATTTAATACTCAGCACTAAAAGGAAAGTGTATGATTGGTCAATAAATAAAGAAATCATGAAAGGAATTTTGGATGGTCTGAGTTCATGAATGTTATAGTTTAAGCTGGCAAAATGCCAACTGCCTGGTACCCAGTCAAAAGGTCCACTCCCAGAGAAGGAGAGTGAGGGAAAAAAACAGAAATGAGGCTTTGGACATGGTGAAGTTCTTATATTTATATAGAGAAGTGGAAAGCTTAACACCAAATATGAAATAGCACATAGTGACAGGAAACAACAACAGGCTCACCGAGGTCACCCCAGCTAACAAGCAGAATTCTGAACCAACCAAACCTCCTCCCCTAAGGAAACCTCCCAGCAAGAGGGAAAAAGCAATTAACAGGAATATGCTCACTTCCCCAGGTAAACAGCCACGCAGACCAGCAGCAGGGCCTGATATCAGCAGTCAGGGAGCAGGAACCCTCCTGGTCCCAAACATGGACCGAAAAGGCAGAAACTCCTCCCCCCTGGCTTGTTATACTCCTCGACACTTCCTAATGATGTCAGATGATATGAAATACCTCTTTGGCTGCTTAAGTCAGATGATACCTGTCCCCTCTAATCTGCGTCACGTTCTTTGAGGCCTGCTGAAAACAGGCCTAAATGGGGACCTATGCTGACTAGAGCCAAAAGTACTACAACGTCATACAACGTTAACATTATTGTATGAAAAATGGATTTTTTTGTCTACTAGAGGAAAAAGAGTAACTTCTAATAAAAACTATAGTGAGATAATTTTAAAAATTGGACAGATGTATTTTCCTGTGAGTGAATTATTTGTGAAGCTACATCACATAAGTACAACTTTCCTAGGTGTGTTAATGCAGTACAGCACTAGGATTGTCTCCACTGTTCACCCTTACTGACGTGAAAGTCTTGACTGGAAACTATTCAGTAGTCATAAAATCATAGACTATCCTGAGTTGGAAGTGACACACAAGGATCATCAAGTCCAACTCAGTAACAGTATCCAGTTACCTTTTTTTTTTCTTTCTCGGTGCTACAGTTGGCACAAAAATCACAAGGAATATTCAACAGGGAACAGTAAAATTTTCTAGAACTTAAATACTCTGGTACAGTAAATTTATCATTTAACTTTTTCTGTCATGTTAAGTGTGGGGAGGTCCTTCCCACAGTGTGCATAAGTGTCTCAGGTAGTCTGGCCTGCCTGCAGTGTGAGCCAGCAATGCAGAGTGATCCGCACTTACAATGCAAGGTGTTGTGCAGATCAGCTCAGTGTTGCAACCACCATGGGTTGTGTGGCAAAGGAGCTTGGAGCCCTTTTCCATTGGGAGCTGGAGTCCTGACTCTTGGGCTTATGCATGGAGATGTCAGTGTGAGTTTCCTGGCACAGAAGTTTCTTGGCAACACTCTAAGCACTTTTTATTTTCGGTCATGTAAATTGTGTGTGAACTGCAGAGCAAGATCAGCTATGGTGTAAAAAATGGAAAAAGAGATTAATGTTTTCTGCTTTGCTAAAGAACACGTTGTGGAAATGACACACCTAGCTATTTTGTGCTATTCGAAATAGTGCTCTTATCATCTGGTTTGCATTAAAAACTGTGAATGATACTGGTAAGAGAAGTGAATAGGAGAAATTAGCATCAAAGATAACTACTTTCCCTATTATAAGGTAGAAATGAAAGAGCTGGCCTTTTAATGCTTGTAAACGTAATTACAGCTTGACTAGAATCCTTATAGAAAACAGATTTTCAGCCTTGGGCTACTTGGGACTGTGGAAGGTAGGCTTCCAGGATAAGAACAATGTGCTCAAGTAATTTTTTAAGTTTTTCTAAGAATATGAATTAATTATTACTTGGTTTCAAGACCTTAGGATGAAAATAGATAAAACAGTGAGTTGGAAAAGTACTTTCTGCCCTGGCCCATGGGTTATTGTCTGCTCTTCATATTCAATTGTATACAAGGAAAGATATTGANCTAGAAAAGGAATATTGCTCAACTTCAAGCCTTGGCTGTCATCTCTTATAGCATGTATGGAAATGTTCCCCAGCTTCAGGGAACATACATGTGAAATCTGTGAGATGAAGGCTGCTTTTTAACAAATGTAGTCCTGGTATTGGTTTCTATACTTATTATGTTACATTTTGAATATAAGTTCTTTGTTTGCAAAGTGCAGAAAATAATTTGTTGCTAAACAAATTATAAACTAATGTAGGCTCTTTTTTTTCCCAACAAGACACCTATGATGCTCTTATTTATTTATTTTTATATCAAATGCCATCTGTGTTTTTTATTGTAATGCTCTAGTTTTGGCAATTAGTGCTACATTGCTAGAGCTGTACCACATATGTTAATAATTTCTTTACTAGTTGGCATGGATCTTTTGTTCCATGGTGTTAATTCTGAAATCTGGAACTCTGCTTCTTACCTCTAAATTACTGATCCCTCAGCCATGAAATATGTTTCAGGTTTTTTTCATATTCTGTAGATTTAAGCTAAGAATATTTTAAACCCAGCAGTGATTTGTGTGTTGATTTATTTATTATTTAAATACAACACATCCTACCTTAAGTAATGCAATTTATTCAAATGCAGAAGACATTTACAGTGTCTCCTGTACTGTCTTTCTGGGAGTTACTGCTCCTTGAATAATTACGGTGGATTCCTTCTTTGTAATCCTTATGCAAGTAACTTCTGGATGAATTGGTTTGTTTTACAGTCAGAGTCCTTTGTTTCTTGGACTTATCTGAGGCATAGTGTATTTAGCTCTTTGAACAATATCTCAAGAATTATCTACCAGTAGCTTCTTCTGACCAAGGAAGAAGTGGGGCTTAACATGGAGATGGAGTGGCCATCATCTCTATTCTACTCTGACTTGACTACAAAGTCAGTGGGAGTTCATTTTATTCGTGTAAATCATCCCTCTTGCAAATTAATCTGAACTGGTCAGAAAAAGTGGAGAAAGATGACTCTGCAGGAAAGTATCTTGTTTGCTCATTCCCACTACTGTAACACAGAAGATGATAGCAGTTTAAGGGCACTCCCAGCACTGCCCTTGTTTCCATGTTGTTTGATTCAGCTGCGTTGAATGCATCCGGTATTCAAAAACCAAACCAAAACAGCTTTGTATGATCAGAAGCACAGAGGTACTACTTTTTCCTTGGTATTCTGTCATGCATCTCATTATTACAACACTTAAAGGCAGGAGGAAGCTTATTCTGTTTGTGGTTCAAGCTGGCTGACTGGGAGCCAGCTCCCATCATTTCAGTTCAACACAGTGCCAGACTTAAGTTAACACAATTCTACTGTGTCTACAAGCCTTGTTTTTTTCCCCATGGATTTGCTGGACAGCTTGGAGAACATGAGGTATAAGCCATTCTGCAATAGATAACATAGCTGTGTTCTTTGTCACATATGCCTATTGTTTCTTTGGCAAGCAGTGAATTGAGATTCTTGGTTAGAAACTTAAAAGCTATTAATTTTTCTTCTCTACCTACATGCCCAAACCCATTTGCTGTTTGTTGTTGTAACAACAACATTTATTGCTTAGGGTTTTTTGTGTTCAATTTCTGTTACTGCAGCACTTGAAAAACAGAGGATGGAAAAAATAAAAGTAAAGAATTTGCAAGTTAGAAAATTTGTAGCTAACTTTAAAACTGGAAACCCTGTGTTACTGAAGTGAGAACGTACTTGTAGGTGACCTGTTCCTCCTTCAGCCTCTCCAGCCATAAAGAAGTGTGGAAGAAAAGCACAGGGCTGAGTATGAGAGATGTTGGAAAAGGACAGAGCAGCAGCAACAGTCTGGTGAGTGAAACTCAAGCAGCTTCCAGCATTGGCTAATGAGCCCGTGCACTTAATGTAAACGAGTCCAAGCATCAGGTGACAGACCAGTAGTGGCTGAGTAACAAGGAGTGGAAGCAGGAATCTGAAGTACTTGTGCTCAGCTTGAGCTCGGCAAGACCCACTGTTCAAACATGATTTCCTGCCCTACAAGAAGACTTTGTGGATTGGCTGCACTGTTTCCCCATTTATTGCAATGGACCACTTGTTGCAGGAGTTAAGTTGGTGGCAGGCCACCTAATTCCTTTGACCCTTCAAATGGAATAGCAAATGAAGCCAAAGTGACATGTTGTGTAATTTTTTTTCCAGCCCCATCTAAGGAAGTCATGATATTTTTGGGAATACAAACAGAATTCATTTTTATCAGCAACACTAATTCTCTGCTGGATTCAGAAGCTTGGAAAGAATCTTTATCAGAAACTGAAGGTCAATCCTTTTGAAATAAGGGGTGATGAAGTCAGGAGGGTGCAGCCATTAATGAGATCTGCTTGCTGTCAAGCAGATTCTGTGTTCCCTGGATAATCGGAGGCCTTGGCTGCTGCTTTGTCACTTAGAAAGCTAGCATGAATTTACAGCTACAGAGTAGAGAAACTAATTTTTTTTCCCTGAAGATGCCTCTAGATAGCTCAGGTAATTTCTACCCATCTGTTAGCTGGGGTTGAAAATCACACATTAATGGGCAATGTTCTCTGTAGCAAGGAAATCTGATCCCAGTTGTAAGATTAAGGTGTGACCTGCTCATTTTTAGCACTAGACATTTATTTCAATATTTGTAGACGTTTCTTTGAAGGGCTTGACCTGGACAGCCATTAAAATGGATGTTTTTTAACACTTGCTCCAAAACTTGGAAACAGTTTCTTTTTTTAAATTTGCGAGGCTGTGACTTGGAGCCATTGTCAGGACCTATGACTGCTTCAACACATGGGGAGGTTGGCAGGACCTATGACTGCTTCAGCACATGGGTTAGGTTAGCAGGTGTGATAGCAGTGTAGCTGTCACAGTTAGCAGTAGTGGACTATCACAGTTAGTCCCCTAGTGGACTGTGTCTTTTGATTCCACAAGAGTCTCCTGTCTATCAAAGACGATGTTGACAATAAGTTTTGTTACCTAAAAATCTTGGAGTTGTGTGGTAGCTACAACTTTTAACACTTTCAACCTTGGATTCTGAAAGGGATGTTATTTATTTTAAAGAAATTCTTACTGAATATGAAAGGTTGCTATCTAGTCATTCTTTTAATTGGTTACCTATTTTTAATTTCTCTTTTGTTGTTGTGGGAGGAGGAATAGAGCTGATGTGCATGCAAAATCAGTCTATTGCTTGTCTTTGGTGTAAGAACACAGGGGAGTTGCAGATTTAACAGTTTATTCTGCTTAGTTAGATGTCTGATGTTGACCATGATAATTATAACTTCCTCCTACTATGGAAGAAGATAGCTATGGATTTTGGTTCTTTGGATTTAATTGCAAGTGGATGAGAGGGCAAGAAAATCTAAGATTACCTTTTCCTTCGCTATTGCTTTCCTCTCAGTTGTCTTTGTCACTATTTGTTTCAAACAGGTGTGTATGTAGTAACACCAAGTTTTTAATGATCTTGACTTTGCTGCTGCTTTATAAGTGAAGTTTTATATTTTTTGATTCAAACTTCTTTAAAAGTTCATGTGGATGCAAGAGCTATTAATCATATCTTTCAGAATCGATATAATTTGGTTTTGTAGCTTCATTGCAATGAATGTTGTCATCTGTTGCAGAACTTGGTATGTCTGTTTTATTGGAGATGCATTTTATGAGTGGGGAACAGAGAAAGCAGCAGGGGAGTACACTTTTCCTGCCACCAAGTCAGAGGACCACGTTGCCCAGACACAGGACACTCTGTTACCATCTATACCATTCCTATTACCATTCTTGATCTGCTGTTTTTAATAATTTCAGGGCTATCACCTCAGTTTGATTTGGAAGGTTTTATCTGAAATTGTCAGTTACAGGAGGGATGCTCCTTCTTGTCTGTCTGCTCTGGCATACACTTTGCCAGGTTTGGTGATCGATTGAAATGGGCCTTGATATTGAAATCTGGGTTTGCTCTGGCTGTCTGTGACATTTCAAATTTGTATTTAGTTTCCAAAGTACTTAGTCACTGTCAGATTTTGACCAAAAATCAATCTGAACTTCTGTTCAAGACATGTAGCTTACATTTATACATTATTTAGTCTCCTCTCCAAACTGTATAAGGTTAAAAATTTACAAATTCCCTTAAATGATAATGATAGTGTTATTGTTATTATAATTGAGGTGTGTGTGGTTATTTTGTAAAAATTTTAAGCACTTCAAAGAGTAAAGGGCAATACAGATGTGACAGAAAATGCGTGATATAACTGGACAAAATGTATGCAGTTGATCATTATGTGACTACTAAATGAAAACAAACAAAAATGTGAAAAGCAGAAATAGGTACATAAGGATCATTTTAAAAAACACTGACAGAAACCTAACTTATCAGGATGGAAAATCATGCATAACTTTAGAGAATGTTTTAAGGAAGTTTCTGGAGTATCGGCCAAAAGAACATAAATACATATTCTGTGCCAGAGGAATGTTTTCATGGTGCCAGGTAATTTTTTTGTTGTCCTGACTGAATTTTTTTTTCTAAATCTCCCTAATCTAGATCAGGTTAAAAAAAGCCACCAAACCCTCCTGACTACATTGTTTTCAATCTTTTTCTTTCTGACTCTGTCTATTGACAGTCCTGTCTTATCTTGGTTTTGGAAATGTTTTCTAGTCATGTGATTAAACTAAATAACATATTCAGGCTTACTGCAAAATTTAGGATCAAAAGAGAAGTTTACAAAAGGCCAGTTTTCCTATGTTACATGTGACACTTGTACTTGTGAAACTTATTTTTCCTCATTTCTCTGTGTCTCTTCTCTATGCAAAAAGGTGTATAAATCCTATCTTTATGACATCTTTTTTTCCCCCCATTTTAATCCAATATGTCTGGTGTATGCATCAGGAGAAAGGCATCGTGTATTTGTGTGAAAAGTGTGTGATATGGATCATTATTGATGATGAAATCTGTAGCAGGAGCCACCCTTACATGACTTATTGCAGGATATTATAGGGAACTGATTTACTGCTCTGTGAACCTGCTTTGGGCTAGACCGGTGCACAGTCATTGGATTTCAGGGCTGTGCTCAGGGGAAGAAGAATGGAGGTGTGAAATCATCACAGAGTCATTGGTAGGGTTATAAGGGACCACCTTCGAGGAGCATCTAGTTGAATCCCACTGCTGTGAACAGGAATGTCTTCCACTAGACTAGGTTGCTCAAACCCATCCAGCTTGGTCTTGAAAACTTGCAATAATGGGGCAACCACAGCTTCTCTGGGCAACCTGTTCCAGTGCTTCATCATCTTCATAATAACAAATTTCTTCCTTATATCCAGTCTAAATCTTTCAATTGAAAACCATCACCCTTTGCACTCTCACTACAGGTCTTGGTAAAAAGTCTCTCACTTCATTATAGCCCTCTTTATATACTGAAATAGCAAAATGCTAGTTTCCAGTGCAGCTTCTAAATGGTTTTCGCTGTCTGACTCACAGATATTTTTTTGTTGGTTTTGTTGTTGCTGTAAATATATTCTGTCTCTATATTCTATCTGTTCTGTTTCTTCAGCTTGTCCCCCATCTGTATATTGGTTGTGCCCCTCTAGTCATCCTCTCTTGACTCTGCAGGCTTTCTGTGTGTCTGCTCTCTCTGCCCTTCATTCTCAATGTGTCCTGCTGGAGCCTTGCTGTCCTGTCTCCTCACAGTCATCCCCTCCCTTCTGTTCCAGCTAATGCCAAATTCATTACCCTGGATAATCTGACTTGTGTTATCTTTTCCCTGTAATAATTCAATGTCCTTATGTTGTTTTTTTAACAGGCCAACCTTTCCATTTCTTTTCTGTTTAATTACTGTTTTCTTGTTGAAGTTTGTTTTGTCCTCCTCCTTCTTTTCCTTTTATCTCAGGCCTAATGGACTAGAATATCTTGATTACTATTGTTTCCTGCCTGTTTTATGTTTCCTTTCCTAAGCCTTGTGTGTCTGTGATGGTGTCTTCAACCAGCCAAAAAAATTTGATTTTCGGATCAGATGAACCCATCTTGCAGGGGTAGGTAGTTGTCTGCTCATGCCTTTTTTTTCAGGAAATACTGTCTGAACTGAACCATTTCCTTCCCTCTTCCTATCCCTCTTCTTTTTGTCTGTTCTCATATGGAAGCTTCTTTCTCTCCTTGAGCGTCTCAAGGGAGTAGCTGCTAGAGCAGGAGAGCCTCTGCCTCCTGTTCTCAGTCCTTATTTTCATCCTCAGTCCAGCTGGATCTATGGGCTGACTTCCACTGGTTATCGCCCGAGGGAGTGTGCTCTGCTGTGTCCGTGTGTAAGCATGCTGGCCAACTGTTGGTGTTGAAAGATGTGATTTATAGTGCATATACTTGTCTCGTAGTATTTGACTTTGGCCTAAAGAGAGACATAAGTGGAGAAAGCATAGACCTTAGCTGAAATACAATGTGCAGCTGTTCTCCAAACATACTGTGTTTATGATCCAGGATAATTCAGCTAAAATGATCTGGAAACTTTCAGAGAGAAAATGTGTCATTTAATGGTTATACTTCTTATTTTATGAACCAGTAGTAAGCTTGCACTCCTTTACTTTTTGATAGGTGAACCAGCTGGAGCTCAGAGGCTTGGAATGGCTGATTTGTAACAGCAAAAGATCTCAGTCAATTTGGACAGGCTGTATTTGCTCCAGGAGCTGGGCCATACACCTGGTGGATGACAACTTTTCCAAAGGAGCCAGAGTTTGGCTGGGAAAGACTTCATTCCACCCTGTGGAGTAAAAGTGTTATACTGACAGGGGAAAAAAAATCAACATGATAGATACCACTCAAGATCACTCTGGACATCGTTGTTTTCACCAGCATATGATGAGTGATCAGCTCATAGAGCAAGGACTGGAATGTGGCCAGGACCATGGAGACTGCTAGACAAGTTGCTTATGTGACTGAGATGCTTGGCCTGAGCCTGATGGTGCTTTTTTTTTTTCTCTCTATAACCTCTATGGAGTGGAGGTGATATGCTTCCTATTAATAGAACACTTTAACAGTAGTATGTAAAGGAGGCAAGTGACATTTGTGCTCCCATCCCTTAACACACTTATTCAATGCAAGATGTCAAAATACGTGACTAATAAATGGTGGAAAGTCTCTATGAAGAATGTCAATAGGTTTTCTGTGTTCTCATTTCCATTTAAAAGTTATTTATAATGCTCCAAACAGAAAGTGCAGTAAGTGGCAGTAATTTTTCTGTGTTTACTAGAGAATTGCATGATAGTATCTGTTTAATAACTCTCAGTAACATTCAATCAGAGGTGTTGAAGTTTAACCCTATAACATTTTGACTAATGTGGAAGATTGTGATCTCTGGCCTGTGCTCCAGAACAGAGAGAAACTGAAATGGCAGCATTGTAAAAATACTGTATCAGCCAATATTTGCCTTTATGCAAACATACTGAAGTTGGACAGTGTTGTGGATGTTCAGCCTTGGGTGGTGTCTAGTAATTATGTGGAAATAGATTTTGCTTTTCCTTCTCCAGCCTGACTCAAGAGGCAGCCTAGCAAGATACACCCAAGATTATTTGTGCTTACTGCCCTGCAAGGGCAGTCCTAGTTCTGGCTGTGTGTTGGTCTTCCTGTATTGAACAGACTTGCTTGACTGGTGACCTGATTCACCCCAAAATGAGGGCAGTTTTCTGTTGCTCAGAGGGGTGAATTGGCTTGTGAAGCATCACAGTGAACTCTGAGGAGTGGACAAAGCAAGGATGAAGGTGGCGTGGGTCCATCCGCTCTGTCAGCAGTAAGCTCTTTGCTTAGCTCAGCCACCCTGGTTGACATTGCAAATACCACTTGGTTCGCATAGCACATTTAGGTGGAGTGAGAGCAGCAACAGGAAGATGCTTGATGCCCTATCCTTTCCCTGTTGCCAGAGGCAATGGAGTGTCTCAGAGAATAGTCTGAATAGCCTTCACAATGGCATAGTGTGAGCAAATGACTGAACTGTTCAGCTGCAAGTCCCCCAGACTGTTCAGTCTGCACTTGCCATGAGAGACTGCAGTCCAAGTGGATGAAAAAAGAACCTTATCATGTGAGGTGTCAGACAGCCTTGATAATTGGCAAGGCCATCCCACTGGCTTCAGCAGCTCTGCTGGTACAGAGCTCAGGCAGGAAGGAGCTGGTTGTTTGGGGAAAGGAAGGAGGAGTGAGGAGTGGAATGTGGCAGGGGGAGAAGTAAAAAAATGGTGAAAAAGAGAAATAGAGTAGAAATAAACCCTTTCATACTTTTCTTTGTTGCCTTGAAATTTTATAAGGAGAACATGGTTAAAAAAAAAAGATAAGAAAAAGTAATTGTGCAGATTCCCAGAATTTTTGTCTGATTGCCCTGCAAGGCAGTGCCTGAAGGATTCTCCTTTGTATTTCACTGAAGATGTTTTAAATGGTCAGCTGTAGATTTTACCTTGGTTTAAGGTGATGGTGAGGGTCATGCTATCTGTGGGACAGCTGGCAGGAGCACCCCACACTATTGCTCCTTCAGCCCTGCGTTAGGTAGGACAGAGTCCAAGAGTTATGCCAGCCTGTCTGACCTTGTTGCTTGCTTGTTCTGTGGGCCTCTGTGGGAGCTGTGCATTTGGGATCTCTTTCTTTCTCCCACTGGGGCTGGTTTGGTCATTCACTGGATGTAGCAGGTAGCTCTCACAACCTGAGGATTATTGGAGTATGCAGGTGGTGTGGGTTGTGGAACTGAGGGGAAGGATGCATATTTTTAAACAGGATGTGAGGTGAGAGGATCTGGTACATACCAATCTGACCCAAACAAAGGTTTGAGCTCCTGCAGTTGGCTTTGGGGGGAGCCATTTTTCATGAAAGCCTTCTGAGGGGGCTTGCATCTATATTACTGTTGTAGTCCCAGGCTGCTTAGATGAAGCAGTTCTCTTAGTACTGTTGTAGTTTGCATTTTTAATCACAGGCCTTGGCTCACAGATATTGGATTCCTTTCCAATGAGACTGAACAAAAAGATGCTCTTTATCTGGTAATGGAGGTTCACACCAGGAGACTAGACTAGAAATAGAATGAAGTGAAACACCCCAAAATGTATATAGTATAGTTGTGGACATTGTGCTCTTAATTATAGGGGAAAAATTTTATACAGAAAAATAGCCTTTATGTATTTCTTGTTGTCTCACTAATTTTCAGTGGCTCAATGCCCTTCTCATTTCAAGGGTATTGTGGCCTTAGTTACAGAGGGTGAACCTTAGACTCAGGAAAAGCCTGTAGAAGAAAGGCTGATGGCAGAGGAGGTCCATTTCTGCATTAAATGCCAATTCCAAGTGGATCCACAGGGACTGGCAGATTTCTGCAGCCTAAGCTGAATGCAAAAGGTGATTGCTTCCTGTGCCAGAAAGCGACAGTGTCACCATGTTATCCTGTGTTTATACCAGCATTATAGTTTGGACTTCTGTTGCTATAATTATTACTAACTCTTGGGCCAATTCTGTTGCACCAGATGGTAAAAGTGATCATGCTATGACTCTGCTTTGCCTTGTATAAAATTTCTCAGCATCCAACGGTGCCTGGAATAAATGTAATCCACTTACTACTGAGCACTTCTGAAGATATGGCTGCTTTATTGAGGTACTTTGATAAGAGTGAAGTTCCAAAAAATCTAATTAGACTTTTTAATCTTCATGTATTGTGTCATATGAACTTGCAGTACAGCTAAGTTTGATCTGTAAATGTGTTATGGAAACATATGTCAGCTGTTCTGAGTGTGCTCTCTCTCTCTCACACACACACACACACACACACACACACACACACACACACACACACACACACACACACACACGACCTGACACACACACACACACACACACACACACACACACACACACACACACACACACGACCTGGCCTTAGTTTCATTAACATATGAAAACAGAGGAATTTTCTTCCTGGTTGAAATGTGCTCAATCTTTGGAGTAAGTAAATGGATGAATTGCAAAAAAGTTAATTTGGTTGTTGTCCAACCTCCTTCTTCAATTAATTGACCATCTTCTCATTTTCTTATGTCATAGCTCACTGAAGAGGGAAGACAAGTTACCTGTGCCACAGAGGGTGCTTTAGTACATCCTGTCAAAGTCATGTAACAAACTGGTTAGTTTAAAAGTCTATGTAGATTGCACCTTGGCATATACAGTTACTGAAGTCTGTGTTAGTAATTCCTGAGATTCCATATGTGTGATGGTGTTTTGGGTTGGAAGATGTATTTTAATCTAATGACAAGTAGAAGTCCCATCTGTATTTATTAGAACAAGGAAAACGTAGAGGAAAATACTTTGCTGTGTGCTGAAGGGACAAGCACTTTGAGCTTTTCTTGTTTGCCTACCTTTAGGATAAGCATAGACTTCCACTTTCTTTTTAATGATGATTTTGTACAAACTATAAATCTTTGAGGATGCATCTCTACTTGTGAATTAGTGTGCCATGACCACACTCTCACACCAAAGGCCATTGGCACAAGACATCTGGCACTGATACTGTTAAGCTTTCTACCCTTCAGAAAAGAGGCTGTATATGTGGATTATTTCCTGGATATATTGGCTTCTGGGCATGCATGGAAGGCGTTGGAGTGAATGATAGCTAGCTCTAATGGAAGTTGTGCTGGGGGTCATTCTAACAAACATTATGGATAATGAAATTTTCAGTGCCTGGGAATATTTCTTGGTACTGATTAATCAGCTAGTGCAGATGTAGTGTTAGTGGCTTCTAATAGAGCACATACAGGTAAGTACAAATGTTGGAACAAATGATAATTATATTCTGATGGCAATAAAATTGCAAGTGATACTGATGGTACTTTCATGTAATAAGGTACTACTTGTGAATACATTAATTTGGGCCTCATGCCAACCTGCTTTTAGGTCCATTTTTAATAGATTGGTTTGATGTGTGTATGTGTGGCATTTGTGCTCTGCAAAGTCTTTTAATGAAAATGGCTTCAAGGTTGACTGAATTCTCTACTGAATGTTGGTGGTGCATTCACATGAAGCCATGCTGTAGCCTGTATTTAGAACAGCATAATTCAAAGTAACTAGCCAGGGGTTATACACCAGGTGTTTGCCTGAGCTGATCTTCTGGATATGTTTCACAGGGTTAACCTATTTGTGTGAAAATGAAAATTCATCTTTTTGTTCTTTATTGAAGTACATAAAAAATCACGATTGAATTTGCATTCAGTGTGTATCACCTTGGTTATGGTAGGTCGATCTTTGTGGACAATATGTTTTTTTAAAGTTATTCTTTTAGGAGCTGCAGGTAGGCTGGTCTGAAGGTGTTTTAAGTTTGTAAATGAGGACTCTGAGCTAGGCTTCCCCTTAAGGGGAGCCTGGCAAGAAGGGTGTGAAGAAGCTTTGAGTGTCAGCACCTTATGGGAACAGGACTCATTTTAAGTTTTAGAGGGAGATGCTGGAGATGCCCCCTTAGCAGAAGGGGCGATGTAAAAGGGAGGGTGGAGTGAAGGAGGACACTGGTACAGCAGCAGCAGTCAGAACAGAGGTGTAGCCCCTTGCTGTGTTTGGATGAGCTCAGCTTTTGCCAAACTGGATATAGTCTCTGTTATCTGCATGTGTTGTTTTTGTTGAAAAACCAGGGAGAAGAAATTAATGGTCACCAGTGCTCTTAGTTTTATTCTGAGACTGTGATTCACTTTTCAAACTGTCTTCAAAAGCTGCTTTGGAACAGTTTTCACAATAGTATTTAAAGATAAAATTGATTAGGCGTTTTATTAAAAAACTGTAACAAATTTCTCTGCTTAATAGAGTAAAATCCAAGCAGGTATGCATTTAACCAGTAAATTAATATATTGAATTTTTATATCTCTGCTGAGTCTGTCTGAAGGGCAGACATGGAAACAGAACACTATCACTAAGCTCTGCCTCCAGGGACCGACCACAGTTGCACATTTTGGAGCTGTCTCCAGGCCACCCTCGCAATCAATATTTACTGTAATTACAAATGAAATGAGGGAGTCTTAAAGTGGTGGGTGCGTTTAATAACATATTATAATAGCATAGCATTGAATTGAAGATTAATCAAAACTTTTTAAACTGGTGCTGAATTGATTTAGTGATTTGCATTTGGCTTAGTACTGTATGCCTGTTGACAATAATTTACTTTAAAAATTGCATTGCAATTTCCTCTTAATTGCACATAGTATGCTTCAGGGTGGCAGGGAAGATATTAAAATATGAGTAACAGATGTGATGTTTGGTAATGGTGCATTACCTCCTGTATATTTTCCTCATCTTTTTATTTATTTATCTGCAGATGAAGCCTTTGTCTTTTAAAAAGAAAAAATCTACTTCTTCCTGGGAAGTCTGGTTGGTTTGTTTTGTTTATTTTTTTCCCCAGAGGGCTGAACTGGCCAGCTTTTCTTATAGATCAGTAAGTGGAGAACAGTGAAGTATAGTGGTTATGTTCTATAACATTATTGTTACTGTAGGATTATTAATTGTCAATTTGGCCTTCAGAATTTTAGATATGTAGCACTGTTTGAGATCTGAGCTAAAGATGCCTGGAGATAATAAAAACTTTTGCATTAATGTTAGTGGACTCTATAAGAAATCCTTTGTAGGTATATTCTGTGAGATGGGTTCTGTTCCAGATGTGGCCAGGTAAACTTGCTCTTGTCCTAGATTGGCTCTAGGGAAATTCTGTTTCCACAGGCACTATTTCTCTTTTGTGCTGTGGGATGATACAACAACTGAAGGAAGCCAGAGTTCTTGGGCTTTTTTTTAAAGCAGATACAGTTTTGGAGATCTAGTGATGGGGAAGTACTAAGCACAATTCCCAGCCACTTCTCTTGCAGCCTCTTGTCCTTTCTCTCAAGAAAAGTGGTGTCTTGGTTAAAGAGTTGAAAGAAGTTGTTTCTTTAAGTCTTTGTTAAATCAGCTTGGATTAGATTTCCTCTAAGAATAAGTTGCATGTCTTTGCCTATGAGTAGGTAAGACAAACTTGAGATTTTGAAGGTTTTTTTCTCCACTTATTTAAGTAAAGGGAGAAAGAAACCTAACAAACTTCCCAACTAACCATTAGAAATTATTAAAAATGCACTTTCTTTTTCTACCAATAACTGTTGTGGATGTATTTACTTCTTTGCTCATCTGTCAGAAAGTTGGAAAGAAAAATATTTAGTAAAACTTCAATGTGAGAGCAAATGACTTCGATGAAAGCACGGGATCTTTAAGACCCTTTTGTTTTGGTTTTCTGTTAGTTTTCTCCCTAGATCTGTTGAGAAGTAAAATGCCCTTTGAGCCATATAGCTAGTCTTGTGGTGATGAAATAATATCCTTTAAAGTCCTTTTCATATTCTAATATAGCAGTTGTCTTTTTTACTTCTGCTGATACCTAGAGCTGTAGCCTAGTATATTCAATTGGTGAGAACCTGGTGTTCTTATTTTGCGAAAAGTAATCTTGGTCTATCACAGATGAACTTCATGGTTCATGTAACTTCTTGCTAAGAACACATATTCTAAATATTTTTAATAGCTTAATTTAGCTATTCTGGTGTGTTTCCATGGAGACAAAATGTAATTTTTAAAATAGCCTTTTTCACAAAGAAATGCTGCAAAGTATTGTGTTCTCTTTTGTTAATAATTCTGATGAATTCTTATTGAATTTTTAAGACATAATAGTATTTTTCTGGTTTATTTCCTTCCAAGTTGTATCATTCGAATTATCATAACATAACCAGTTTCTTTAACATCCCTTAAAGGTCTCCTATGACTCTCCCTTAATAGTTTCTTATGACTCCACACACTACATATTGTATGAAATAAGGGTAGACCAGCAGGTACTAGAAAAATGGCTTTATGCAATAGCTGCCTGGGGAACTTTCACCTAAAAGATAGTTGCTACTCTTGCAAATGAAAACTAACAAGGTGCTGCTTTTTCATTACAGTGATCTTTTGCATAATCCTGCCTGAGCTGGATAGGAATACTCCGTGCTGAGATGAATATCCTGTCTCAGAACAGTCTAGTGTAATGACATATTTATTATGGGGGTCTCCTTCTTAACTATAGTGGAATTAATGTGGTAGTTGCCAGTGTTGAACAGATGCATAGGATGATATTAGTTACTTCCACTCATGATCTTTGTGAGTGTTAGGGCAGCTCAGGCTTGGTGCCTGATTATCCGTAGTTGCTGACTTCACCATTTGATGGGATGCATCACAAATGATAAAACAGACTAATGTTTACTACTAACTTTGTATACCTACATGACCGCTATGTACGCTAAGAATGATGTAGTTGTGCAGAAAATGGAAAGGCATGCATCGATGCCAGTATATTTTTGCTAGGAAAGGTCTTTAGAACATTAAAATGGACCCTAAACTCTGACTTTCTGTGGTTTGTATTACAGCTTTGCTGTATTGATACAACATGTAACACAAGGTGTAACATCCCAGGTGAGGCTGTGGAGTCTCCGTCCTTGGAGATACTCAAAAGCTGCCTGGACATTGTCATGTGCAGCCTGCTCTAGGTGGCCCAGCTTGAGCAGGAAGTTGGACCAGATGACCTCCCGAGGTCCCTGCTGTTGCCTGAAAAGTCTGCAAAAAAGACTCCTAGCCAGTTTAAGTGGGAAATAAGATAAGAGAGCAGTGGCTTTAATGAGCACCCAGGCTCATTTAGGAACACATATTGACATGCTGTCTTGGTTTGAGCTGGCAAACCTCCAACCCTCGCTCCTCCCCACCCTCCCCAGCCAGTATTGGGAGGAAAGGAGAGAGGGAAGGGGGGGAAAAAAACCCTTCAAACTACATTTATACTAACACTACATGTATTTTACAGAAAAGGAAAAGGATTAGAATAATTTACATGCTTAGACAAGCTAGAATACAGCATGACACAACTTTTCCACCCCTCAGCAAACACACAAACTCACAATTAGACTCCAATTCACCCCAGAGGACTCAGTCCCCAGAGAAACAGAACCCGAGCAGAGAGGAGAGAGCCAGAGCAACACATTTTACTTCCCCGAGAGCCAGTGGTGGGCCAGGCCCTCTCCATCTCCTCTGGGACAGCATCTTGCGTCCTCCCCCGAGGAAGCTGTGGGGTGACTCCCCAGGCCACTCCCACACTGATTCCACTTCCCGGGAGAAATGATGTCGTAATATAGTATGGAATACAATACTACTGGCTAGAAGCAGTCAGCTGGTAGCTCAACTCAGCTGAAGTCAGCTGACAGCTTCAGGCTTGGTCTGAATGTCAAAAACTCAAATTTAGGCCCACTTAAGTGAACCCATGACACACGCGTGCTCAAACTCTGATTTCCGTGCTTTTTTATAATACCGTCCACCCAATTTCCACTTTACACATCTCTCAGTCCAGCCCTGTCTCGCCCCAGGCCCAACTCCTCCGATTTGAGTCTGGGGGAGATTTGAGACCCCTTGTTCCGCATCTTCATCTTCCTTGGCACACATAGGACCCTTGGAGCCTTTCCAGTGTTCTGGCTTCTGGGTCACTCTGCCACTGTTTATGTCTCGTGTGGCAGGCTTTCTGATATTCTTCAGCCTTCTATCTTGAAGACAAGACTAAATAGCTAAAAGAATTTAAGGCATTGATATGGGATAGAGGTTACAATCCATAAACATCGAACTTAAATTAGAAATGCTACTGCACTTAAATCTACACTTTACTACAGTTAACAGTGCTTCTGAAATCTATAAAAATGTAAAAATCAAAAAATCAAAAACCCCTAAGGCATCACTGCCAACCTCGGCCCTTCTGTGATTCTGTGATATCTTTGACAGTGTAGTTGCCTCTTGAGAGGGGTAAAGTTGTTATATGGATAGGGTACGCATAATGTAGACCTGACCTGTAATCATTTTGTGCATGGTATGCTATACTGTACCTCTTTTGTCTGTATGGCATTGCAGGAACTGCTTTTGCCCAGGAAGAATTCAGGCTCAGAGTGAGGATGCTGTATGGTAAGCTGCATTTTGGTCGTCTGTACATCTTGCACTGACAATCTGGAATCTTTGTGACCTCTGACATCCAAGAGAGCTTAAAAAAAATTAAAATACAAATGTGCCTACAGGTGAAAAACACTGAAGAATTTTTATTCTGTTTGCATTTACTGTGCTTTTGGTGGTTAAAAAAGTATTTCTGAATTTTTTATTTTTATTTGGTAGGTGTGTAGCAATTGTAATCCATTAATGAGAAAACCACTAGAGTTTGTAAATAGCTGATAATAGTGTTCTAAAAACAAGCTTGCTAGCTTCTGACAAAATAAAGCAACAGAAATACCTGTTTACCAATTTCCATTTTGACAAATCAACAAATTTCACTTCATTTAAGTCGAGTACTTCTTGACCCTACGCTCCTGCATACTGTAAACTTCAGTAGCTGAGGCTCACCAGGATGAACTGTTGCTACTTCTTGCCTTTTGTAGTGTCCTTAAGGTCCAAAGTAAAGTTGTTCTTAAACTGACCAGCTTCTTTTTTTTTTTTTTTGGAAATGAGCAATGAAAAGAAGTGTATAGGTTAGATGAGACCTTAAACTAGAGCTTTTTGTAGGGGTGAACTGTCCTTGACAGTCCAGCTGCTTTTCTCATAAAACCTTCTGCAGACTTCCCTGGGTGTGGGCAATGAGCAAGTTGTGAAATGTTTCATGTCTGTGTCCTTGGGGCCTGGCTGAGTGTAATGCTGTCTGGAAGAATAATGAGAGAGGCCACTGTACTTTTACCCAGATCCTGACGACTCTTTACCCTGCCAGTGCAGGGGCTGGTCACATCTGCAAGTTGTATCTGATTGGTAGATGGCAAGGAGGTTCAAGGAAAGGACCTGACTGCCGACACTTCTTAAGTGCTTTTTCCTTGATTGAGATACCTATCACTTTGTTTTTATAATCAGTTTCTGTTTTGTGCTGCATAAAAAAATTATGTCTGTTGTTTTATGCACTGCTGTGTTCAGTTCAGCCTCGTGTTATGATAAGCATGGAGCTGTCTGCATAGCCGTCTGAAAGCATCCTATAAAATACACACAGAGGCAAGAGAAAAGCATATTTTGACTTCTTTTAGGACATCCAGGACTTGTTTGTCTAGCTGACTTTCACCAAAATAGTTTTCTACTGGAAACATTCAGTTCAAATTACTGTGGATTTCTGAGTTTTATAGATAAGTTTTGGCTTTTTTGAAACTCGTCTGAGGTGAAACTGAACTCTCAATTGCATCATGCAATTCAGTGCTAATGTGTTGCATTTGTATATTCACAAAATAAGATGCCTAAATTAACTGCTAACACCTAATTCTGGGAAAAGTCTTGATTATGAAATGCTGGGCTAACCACCCAGTCATTTCAGTCTTTCTAGAACCAATACCAGTTGTCATTTACTAGAATGCAATAACTCTTGAGTGTTTTTCTTCATACTTGCTTAACTTTCATGTTTTTATCATACAAAGGAAAAAAAGCAATATTTAAGTAATCATTCTGCAAATGGATAGTCAAAATAGGACTTTATTTAGACATTTTTAAATAACTTTGCTAGTCTTTTAATCTATTTTTATAAAACAAAAGCATGTTAAGATGAATAAAGTGATTTTTGATAGAAAACAGGGTAAAAGTTTTCAAAGCCCCAAATCTTTTCGTATAAAAGTAATTTTTATTGACTGTTTTGTAAGACCACGTGTCCAAAATTGCCCTTTAGCACCAAAGGAATCTGATTTTGTGTCCTTCAGGGGTAAAATTATTTGTAAAACTATGTAAAAATATATGTGAAAACATTACTAGGGGTTGGGAATATGGATATGACAGTATAACAGTGTATTAAGGTAATATTTTGATGAAATGAATGAATACATAGTTGATTGGATAATGGCTGATTACTATGTTGAATCTGCCATGTCTAGAAGTGTGTACTTGAGCCAGGAAGATTATGAGGATTTGTACTTCACAGAGAAGGTATTTTAACCCTCCAAATGTGCAAAATATCGAGTGAGAATTACATCGTGTCATGTTCAAAGTAATAACTTGAACATTCTCCCTAAATTTATAGGACTAAAAAGTAGAAAAAGTTGAGCTCAAGACTTTCTTGAAGCTTGTTGGGGAAACAGGAAAAAATTAATAATTTAGAAATAAACAAAATGACCCTTCTAGAGTAAAGATTTAGAGTTTTCTTCTGCATATGTGTTTATTATTCAATATTAATCATTAACTTAAAAGTCTTCCTGTGCTTTCTGAGTGTGTCTAGAAGGTTTATGCAATAAGGAATACAAATACAGGTTTTCCAAAAATGAAAATAATTAAGACAAATGTTCAGAGAGGAGCAAAGTACTCAACTTTGGCTTCAGTTGTGTTAATACTGTCTCAGGACCAGTGGTGTACTTCGTTTGTGTAATAAATTATTCTGTCTAATGTGTTTAGTTTTTGTGTCCTCTCTAATTTTCACAGGATCACAGAATATTCTGAGTTGGAAGGGACCCACTAATCATAATATTTGAGCTCTGGTAGTTAAGCACACGTTAATAAAATGAAAACAGTTGTAAAGATGGTTCTCAGTAACAGTTTTAGTAATAGTCCATTAAAAGTGAGTCATGCTGAGTTGCAAAATACTACTCCTGTATGTATCAAGTTGTAGGTAGTGGGGAAGCGTGACTGTTGTGCACACAGATGTTCCCAGGCTAGTTTTCATATATCTATTTCAGGGACTGATAGGATGGAAACATTGGTGGCTTGAGCTTCACCCCTAGTTTAGATTTGCAGGGATGTGATCAGATTCATGCCTGCCCTGCTATTGATACTTATGCTAACCAACATAAAGCTAAACTGGTATGTCTGCAGCATAAATTAACTCTGGAAAGAAAATTTGGTGAAATGCTGCCCTAACCACATTGACCGGGGTTTGCACTGGCAAATGATTTGCAGCAGCAGCAGCAGCATATGAGAAAATGAGAAAGGAGCATTTTTTTCTGATCTATTTAGGAGAAGTTCCACAACAACTGTAGCTGCAGAACTGTGTGGGCATTTCCTTGTGTTAACAAGCCCTTCCCTGTTTGAAGAGGATGAGTGTGCAGCCTTTTGCTACTTGAGACTTTGGCCATAGCATGTTGCAGTTAAGAAACTTTGTTTACCCTACATCTTACATTTGCCGTGTGAATTTTGAGTCCTTAACTCCTCAATTTATGGGTATTTAGGGAATGAAGAATAGCAGCATTTGGTTTCTCATTCAAACGGAAGTGTTTTCTGTACTGTTTGTCAATTGTGTATGAAGAGACTGGAAAGGTGATGTTGACAGGAGTTTGGAAACTGTACCCAGGGTCATAGGTGTTGAAGGAACAAATGTGATTAGAAGAACTCACTGATTAACTTTCACTTAAAAAAAAAAAAAATTAAAATTGAAGGAGATTTTTTTAATAGAATGAAGTTAAACTTTTGGGTTCCTGGTGACATTTTTGGGTCTAAACTAGTATTTTTTCACTGAACATAAACATTTATTCTTTTCTTGGTACACAAAATACTTGTGTGCTCATTCTGGAGCTCATTGGAAAATCATTTGACGAGAAAGTTGTAGTTTCTCAACACTTATCTGTGGAAACAAGGACAATCTTTCAACATCATTAATTTTGCGGAAATTTAATGAGAGAACTAGGAAAATATTTCTAGAATTTTATATTTGAAGGCATGAGGAATTTCCTGTATATAAAAAAAATCCACCATAGACTTTGGCACATGCAGACATGAATATTTTAAATTTCTGTTTCTATTCTACCCAATGTGCATTTCCTGATTGCTTCCAAGGTATTTTTTGCTCTCCAGTTTCCTTTAAGGACATGAGTGTTCTTTTAATCGCAAGCTGGCCGCTCAGGGCATTCTTTAAAACAGTTGTTCAACTGACTCCTAACTCAAGATCAATAACTTCATAGATAATTAAACTAATCACCTCCTAAAGATAGATGCCATCCTCTATATCCTTTATACCCCCAACCTCCCACTCATCCTATTCGACAGTCTCTGCTTGGGCTAGTCTGCCAAGATGAGTATTAATACTGCAGTGCCAGAATGCCTGGCCTTAGCCAGTGAATGATCCTGTGCAGACAGCTGCTCTATAGGCATGGTAACTTCATAGCTTGAAATGCAGGACTTAATTTATTTATCCTAAATATAACTAACAGGAAGAGAAATGCATATTTTAAAAAATTACACTTAAATATCAGCCAAGTAGTTGCTATGAAAATTTTCTTGAGAATATTGTTTCAGAAGTTCTGATTTTTTTTTGCTTTAAAACTAACATATACAAATGATATCTTTGAACCTTTAGATGCAATGTTGAACTTGTGATTTTTATTAAACCAGTACTAGAGGACCGTCACAAATGCATAAACCTGAACAGCTGAACTGACCTGAAATTTATATTTCTTGTTATGAAACATGACACTGTTGTGCAACAAAAGACATTAGGTTGGTGTGGTAAATGCAGTCTTCACTTAGAGTCCTTACTGAATTGTGTTGTCAGCCTTACTGGAATAAGTGATATTTGGTTTATTGATACTTCCAGTGAAAGACAAAGCAGGTATATTCCTTCTTTAGGCAATTCCCGTGTTTGTAGAGTTTTTACTTCACGAAGTTTAACTTTGTCAACTCATATTGCCTCAGACAAATATGGGATCCAGATTCAGACTTTCTCTGTTAAAGATTGAAAGATGTTGATAACGAGGATTAGACAAATCCCTAAAGAAGTTGTCTGTAAAATGCAGATTATAGGCCTTTTGGTCATGTTTTTAAGACTACAGATATTAACCTTTTTATCTGTGAAATGTTAGAAAAAAACTTTTCCCAGGTCAAATAAAGTTTGAGGCACAAAATACAGTGATGTAAATTTGTGGGGGGAAAAAGCATTTATGTGCTTCAGTGTCCAAACTCTGCACTTTCAGTCACTGCTGCTCAGTGACATTTTATTTTTGTATGACTTGGTGTGATGCTTAAGACATTTGGGTAAAAGAATTGTGTAGGACTGAGATTATTATTAAGAGTAAATTTTAAAGTACATTTTGTATCCTTCTATAGAGAAGACTGCTGCTTCTAATGTACCCTGAAACATAAACATTTTTGTCAGTGAAGCTCTGAGTTTGCATAGTGTAATTGCAACGTGTGCTTACTGTTTTTAAAATTTCAATGATAGTAGAATAGTATTTTCAAAGGTCAGTATATTTCCTAGAGGAAATCCTACTGGGTTTCTCTCTAAAAAAACTGTTAGAACAAATTACAGGGGCTAATACGTGGGCCATGATGAAAGACCTGGTAGTATTTGAGTTGTTGAGACGGAGTATAAATTAATGAGAAATTATGACTTAGAGAACAGTAGAAACATAGTTTTTATAAAGTAACTATGTGTCTTGATATGTGCAAACAAGATAATTTAGTTTTTTATACAGTTGTCTCTAAAAGCATTCAGCAACCAATTACCAAATGAAATGGAAAATAAAATGCAAATATGTTTAAAATATTTAGTAATTGCATTCCCATTCTTCTACTACATTTCTTTTAGCAGTGGATTCCTTTTTAATATTCCAGAATACTGAAACTGATACAAGACTAATTTGTATAAATTTTCCTATGAATACATATTAAAACATTCAAATGTAGCATGAATATTCTTACATGATAATTGCATGGTTGTGGTGAACTCTTTTATTTTATTCAATTAAATTTAAATTTTTTACTTCATTTAGACTGAAGCTTGGGAGGAAGGTTGGGCATTGGGGTTAGGTAATCAGTTTTCTCTGTAGCAGTTGACTGGTTTGCTCATCCCTAACCTATCTGTCTGCTCCTTTCAGCTTCCTGAAAAAACAAATTTTAGTAATGTAACTTCTTAGAAATCTTATTTAAAGTATTAAACTCTTAGCACTATCCTAATAGATTTGAAAGAAACAATTGAAAAGTTTCTAATTAGCAAATGCCTTTAACTCAGGTCCTGACAGATATTTTGATAAGCTTTAAATATTTTTTGATTCCTGGTGTAAGATATATTAAAGGAAAACAAGATATTAAATAAAAATTAAATTAGTGCCTTGAAAATCTTATCTATTTTACTAGTAAGGTTAATAAATATCTACTGAGTGCTTATTTTATAACTCTGCCATTACCCACTTTTTGCAGATGATGGAGCTTTTTTCTGAGGCAGTTGTGTTTGTAAATGATGGCTCAACATTATTCAAACTACATTGTCAGTTACTCAATACATTTCTCCATGAAATCTCTTTTACTAATGGAAATACTTAGTCATGAAAAAGATAAACTGTTATTTTCTCAGATGTTGATGGTTCAGCCTGGTTAAAGTCACGTTAGTTTAAAAAGTAGTGCCACTTGAAATGCCTGGCTTGAGATACACATAGGACTAAACTCCACTGTTCTTTTGGGTGGGGGAAATTTTGCTTAGCCTCTTGTGTCAGAAGTATTTGATGAGTATCAGCATTTCCACTCTCCTCCCTTCCTGCAGCCAGCAGCAGATGTTTCAGCACTGAAGTGATCCAACAGCATGTTAACAATTCCCCACATATTTTTGGCAGCCAAGTACTATCATACTGGGTTACTCAAGAAGGATTCTAAGAGCCTTGTAGGAGGTGCTTACTAGTTTGGCTGGGAATCCTCTTGGAATAACTGATTTTTTGGAGGGCACAAGTGCCTGTAGTACAGATGAAAGTAATCTTTTCTCGAAATTGAAGCCTTATTTCATTTGCAATTGATGGTATTTGTGCTACTGGATGCTAGATTTTGCTAGTGGTAGCCTATGAGCTCCTAAAAAGAAGTAGGAGGGGAAGAACAAAAAAAACAGAGCTGTTATTAAAAAAAAACAAAAAACAACCCTGCCACAAACCAACAATCTACTTTTCAATAAAATGTATTTAGAAAATATGGAAGGTGAGCTACAAAAGAAGAGCTTATTTGTTTGAGATCTGATGAGTTTAATATAGTTGAAGATGCTATATGTGACCTTGAGTGTCTGACTGGTTTTTGCACTTTTATAACCTCACCATTTCTAGAAAGAACTAGGAATTTTATTTTTTTCAATAAGTGTATAAAATTTGGATATATAATTTAAATGCTGTTTGCAGCATCATTTGTCAAAATTCTGGAGACTTAAATCAACACAGAAACCTGAAGTTATGTCCTGGTTTGATAATTTGACGCTATCCCTACGTGACTGCCTTTGAGTATCTGTGGATGATAAAACAACAGTCCCTGGTATTCCCAGGAGGTCTCCCATCCAAGTACTAACCAGGCCTGACCCTGCTTAGCATCTTAGATCTGATGGGATTGGGTGTGAAGTGACCACACATCCATGGTAAAGACTCCTAGACCAGCTGAAACCAATGCTGAAAACACACAACACGCTCAAATGTTGCTGTTCTCTACATATAAGGTGACCCTTCTCCAGTCAGGGTGTTTTATGTCTAGAGGATCCCTATGAATGAGTTTCAAGTCTTGTTCTATGTGCTTTGCTAGATTTTCGTACCGTATTTATTGTACATGGTGATACTGAGCTGCTTCTGAAGGCTCCTGCATGCAAAAGTTCAATGTTTCCCCACTAAATTCTGATTGTGAATTTCTGCCTAAGCCTTCTGGAAGACAGAACACTTCACAAATGCAGTTAAAAGGGCTGATCCTGTTTTTCTTGCAGAGATAATATGGGGTTAGAACTTCAAAGAATGCTTGTCACTATCAGGCTGTGTGCTTGTGTAGACACAATCTTTTGTTTGCATGTGTTTGGCCTGAAAGTGTATCCCAGTTGTCACTGTAATGTGTTACTCTGTTACATGCACCTAATTATTTTAGAACAGAATGCAAATTTGTCGTTTCATTTCAATCAAAGGGACATGCAAATATTTCCTCACGGTTGCAGTGTGAATTATGCACAGGCACCCATATAGATGCTTTTCTTTCTACATTCGTTGATCCAGATTGTCAGCAGCATGAACAGAAGCTCAACTGAGATCAGCTTTGGAGTGGCTTCAGTTTTGAAAGGAGAGCACAAAGCTGTAGTGTCAATAATTTTCCTTCTTTGCCCTCTGGCTAGATTGTTTTTATCTTCCATTACTGGATCATGGTGTCAGGAACATAAAAAACTGCCAAGAGTAAGAATTGCTGTTCTTAATTCATATAAAATGATATACGGGTGTTGAAATTGTGGAGTAGTAGTTCTGAATACAGACCTCTGAAAATGATTTGGTTTTAATGTACTCAAAGAATTTTCTGTGTTTAAATGGTTAGACTCTAGTTTAAGAAAAATAACAGAAAAATAGTACTTATTTTTTAAAAAACAGTATTTGCAATCTGATGGGGTTTTTTTTACGTCAATACTTTTGAGACCAAGGCTGTGATTTGTTTGAAGTTTATTGGTCAGTGTGAAAATTTACTGTGAAAGCTGTCTGTGTTTGTCAAATTAATTTTTCAGAGGTATGAAATTCAAACTTTGCAAGTTTAAATATTTAGCCTTGAGACTGGAAGCTAATGCACTTGCTATCAAGTCTGTTATAACTCAAATTGTAAGCACAGTGAATTATTTCAGCATTCATGTGGGTAATTTTTATTCTGTTTATGTGATTAATTAATGCTTGTTATGTTCCAGTGAACTGCAGGATGCTAAAATGAAGAAAAAAATTTTATTTATAGATTTAAGCTGATTATTTATACATATGGGATTAATTGAAGTAAGAAATTACTTGGATGCCCTGAAAGCAATACAATTTAGTCCATCACATTTTTTTTGGATCTATTAGACTTCAAAATACTGTTACTATGTTTGTTAAATTGTTAATGACTTGTTCAGATGTCTGCATGCTTTGACATTCTTTGGAATAATGAAATTGCTTCATGTTGAAGTTGGAAAACAAAGCTCCTCCAAAAAGTTGTCCAAAGAAAGTGGAGTGTTATAAATTGGAACTGCTTGACGATTAATGCACACACAACTCACCAGGAGTTTTGTGAAAAATTTTTAAATTTGGGGGCACTTTTGAATGATTATTTAAAAATAAATTTGAAAATACTTATGCAACTGAAAGATCAGACTCTGTCTGGAACTCCAAGGTACTACAGTCAAATCAAGTAATAAGATGATAACTGTTTTTGACAATTCTTGGTCAACAAGGTCCTAGTACTGTAAAAGTGGAAAAATCAGTTTCTGGATGCCTGTTGATCTGTGTAAAGTTTTTACCATATCTTTGTGTTTTGGTTGGCTTTTGTAGTCAAATAATTCTTTCTAAACTGAATGTGTCCTTTGTTCTCTTAGATGGCCTTGGGTTTTTTTTTGGTACATGCAATTTTTCATCAGGAAGTTTATCGTGTAGTTCAGTGTCACTTTTGCATCTGGGGATATCTGGATGAATTTATAAATAGATATCATTGTGAGGATAAATATCATAAAGTCATACTTTCAGAGTTAATTGATCTGGGAGTGGGTTGACAGAAGTCTAAATATGAACCAGCTGTGTGCCCTGACAGTGCTGAAGGCTGAGAGAGTTCTGGGTTCCATCAATGGGAGTGTAGCCAGCAGGTGCAGTGATTATTCCCCTCCTTTGACACATTAGTATTCCATGTGTGGAATACTGTATCAAGTTTTGGCTCACCTAGTAAAAAAGAGTTGATAAACTTGGGTGAATTCAATGAACAGCCAGGAGGATAGTCATGTGACTGGAGCATGTAAGGTGGGGAAGAGACTGAGAGGGTTGTGCTTCTTCAGCCTGCAGAAGAGATGGTGTGAGGAGGCCTGGTAGAAGATACGTGGTAAAAAAATGAGAGTTAAGTCCTAAATTGAAGCATGGAGCTTCCAGTGCTGGAAGGGGAAAAGAATTGCTGCTAAGATGAGTAAGCACTGGAACCAGTTTTTCAGAGACACTGCAAGATCTCCATGGTTGAAGGCTGTCAAGACCTTGCTAGATGAAGTCCTGAGCAGCGTGGTCTATGTTGTCTCTGCTTTAAGCAGATTGTTCGACTAGGGCCTCCTGAGGTGCCTTCCAAGATGAAACATATTGCGAATATTTGAAATACTAAGTGATGAGTGCAACGCAGGACATGCCATAGGTCCTGTGCAAGTGCTGTGAACTGCTGAGTAGAGTTTAGTGCAGAGCTACAAAAACTTGTTAGAGCAAATTTGCAGACAGAATTCGTGTTGTGAGGTTTTACAGTATGCATTTTTAGCAGAAATATGAAAGAAATGTTCATATTCAGAATATATTTTGCATTTAATAGCTAGTTACAAAGTAGCTTTGTCTATATGATTACTGTGAGGTTTTATAGAAAACACCTAAAAAATTCTACTCCATACTGAAGAATCTTCTTCTTTCTTTTCTCTAAGACAAGGAATCAATATATCTTGAAATGTCATACACATGCACATTTGAATGATTTTGGTTTATTTGCATTTGTGTGCTTTCTAGGTTTTTATTTGACTTCTAGTGTTTAAGCATCTTTGTCTTGAAAGAAAGTCGCTCCCTGAGTGCCTGACTGCATCTGACCAAGAGCTGCTTCACCTTTTTGCCTCCTGCTTCACTCAGTACTGATGGCATGGGTTTTTGTTTTCCACTCAATTATTTTCCACTCAAGTATTTTTGTTTTTCTTGATAGATTGGTTGTTAAAACTTTTTACTGTCGCACTGGTGGCTTCATAGGCCAATTCTGTCAGAATTCTGGGGTGAAAGCTATGTTTCTTCAGTTAGAATTAAATTTTGTTATTAAGGGTTTTTTTTTTCCTCCATGGACAGTTACTGATTGTTTGAAATAATTATTTTAGCCTGGTAATAAGAAAAAGGAATGTCTCCAAATCCAGGGTCATATTCATATCAATTAGTGCTGTAACAATTAATCCCTTCTATTAACATGGCTAAAGAAGAAGAGGAAAAAGCCTCTCTATGCCTGTTCTACTGCAGATGCTTATGACATGTAGTCATAGAATCCCCTGCAGAATAGGAAGTACTGGGTGGTGAGGAGCAACTGGAAAAAAATAAAAGTGGAAAGGGATGAGTTGTGAGGAGACTGCTGGTTGACCTGGTGTTGATGGCTTGAAATCTTCAGTCCTTTATTCACAGAAAGTATGCACACTTAGTTTGGGCATCATTGAGAAAGAGTAGGGCAGGATGAATCATCACCATTTAGCCAAACAGATGCTGAACATTAATTCTGGAAGTAGCACCACATTGGCTTCTTCGTGAGAGTTGAGGGGAACAGTTTAAAAAGCCAAAGGTGTCCCCTAAAACACCTGCATGCTTTGCTGGCTTGAATGACTATACAATATATTATCATCATGGTGCTATTTATTCAGCTCTTCATCTTTTTTGTGTATTTTGCTTTTTGTCTTAGGTTACCTGTCTTCTGTTGTGGTCAAGGGTTTTTTGTATTGGAACCACATGACACATGAACAATAGGAATATTATTGCTGTGACTTGTTAAATATTTGCTACATTTCAGGCCTTTGCTTACATATCAGGGTTTTCAAAGTGCAAATATGCTCTGCTCCTACTGTGGGTTTACCAATACAGGTCTGTTGATGGTTCTTTTTAAACTCCTTTCTCAGAAGTCACACTTACAACCTGTATCTTCTAAAGTCATTATTAGAGAAGAGAAACTTTGGTTATGGAGTATATATGAGTATCTTGTTCTGAGATGATAGGGATTACTATGCAATTTCATAAGGTGCCAAGTCCAGACCATTTTGTATACATTTGAGATTTGAAGCATTTCCTGTCTCTTCTTCCACAGGGACTTAATAAAAAACCACAAAACAATCAAAGCCCATAACTGTTACTGGCCTGACGATACCAGAATTTTAAACTGAGGGCTGACTGAATAGATTAATGAAACAAGCAGATTAATTCTAAATAGGAAGATAATGTTTTTTAAAAAATGAGATGTTCATTAAGCTGGAGAAGCATTCCTTTCACTAAACCTCTGCATACAGAAGTAAATGCCTTGAAGTTAGGGTGTTCTTAGTTGCTTGTTAAGACCAAAAAGTCCCTTACTCATGCTAGTTGCTCAAGTATGTCCCCTAGGAAAACTGGGATATACAGATAAGTGATTAGATATGGATGTGATATAGGCATACCTTCTCAAAAATGCTGGTTTAGAAGGTGGCAGTGTTAAAATAGTTAATGTTTACTTATAAAGAACCAAAGAACCCAACCCTAATCCCCCCCAAATCCACAAACACTACAGAGAAATGAATTATTGACAGTTAAAAATGAACTTAATACCCCCTCTTCTGCACCATAATTAGGAATCTTACTGGATTAAAATAAAATAGTTTTGAGATGTAATTTTGAGTTTACTCTGGAAAAAAATGAGGGTAGAGGATGTAGATGTCTATGGGTTTTTTGTTGTTTTGGGGTTTTTTTGCTTTGTTTTTTGTTTGTTTTTGTTTACTGTTGTATTTTCAGGTGTATATATAGGATCTATGTTGCTTTAGCACTTACCGATTTCTCTCAAAAGTGAGTTTGACAGGTCTCGGTCTTTTCAGTGAAAGCGAAATCTTTTAAAAATAATCATTATAAAGATTTTTTCAAAATGTGAAGCAGTATTGCTGAGATGACTAACATTAAAAGTAAATAAATATTGCCTTTTGCTATTCTACATGAAATCCCAGTTTAAATATCAACAGACTTAATTATAAGAACACAACTTCATTACAAGCTGTTGAAGTGAGAGCCATCTTTTATATTTCCCTTTCATCCATTCGGTAAGGCTACTCCAGTTACCCGAGAGAAGCAGATTGTTTGATTTGTAATGCCTAATTTTGGCTTTTGTCTGAATAAGCAGAGCCAATCTGAATGCATTTCATGAAAGAGAAATTTGAGCATTCAGCTTATAACTCCAGTTGAAGGTGCACTCTGGAGAGTTTCGCTTGTTTGGCTTGCCAAAGAAGAGACTCAAAACAGGGATTTAGAATTGGACTGTATTATAAGGAGTTTAGAATTTATAGTGGAGAATTAGGTATTTATATGGATCATGAGACATGTACTGATTCCCTGTAGAGAGAAAGACCAAAAGTGAAGCATTCAACATACTGAGGAAAAACTCCTTGACTTCAGACTGCCAGGGTGGTAATGGTTTGTCACACTGAGGTTTCTGAATAAAATAAAGCCGTTAATAAATGACATGCATGGTAATTCAGTATAGTGTTCTAGTTAAATACTTGCATCTTTCTGCCACTCTCATAGATTAGAGAGGACTGTTGAACATTAGTGGTAACAAGATGCACCTCGTATGCATGCTAATGGATTATAACTTTTTATAGGTGCAATTTGTACCTGTCTCTCGGTGGATTGGGAGAGTGGTGCATGAGGAACAGATCGTTAAGCACCAGTAGCCAAGCTTTGCTAATTAGCGTGTCTTCTAGTGCCAGCTCTCTTTTGTCCACCGAGAATGTAAATTATTCTTATTTTCTCCCTCAATCTTTTAGGCTTCTTAAGCAATGTATCTCTTTGATTAGAAGGTAGAGACTGCAGATTTGTAGTTTTCAATTCTCATGATTAATTGAAGAACATGCATGGTTTATTCAAAAGCAGGGATGCTGCCAAAAAATGATCTAATTGGCTAAATAAATAACCATGAGCTTTTATTACTCAAAGTGTTTTTTATTGAATTATTAATGCTATATCACCCTCCAAATCAGTAAGAGTTAATGACTGATTTGCCTGAGGCTATTAATATTTTTCCAATTGGTGGTAAATTGCTATGACAACTTTTTTTGCTGACTTGTAGCTCACTGTATTTGTTCACTTGGTGAAATGGTGTTGATTGTAAAAAAGCACTGAAAAACTGAGCTTGTTTTAGTTGGGTTTTTTTGTGCCTGAACAAGTATGTAATTTTGTTCATAAAATTGGTTATGAAGTATAAGGAGGAAATATTTTTGAGAACTGTTTGGCATAAGTGGGATTCAAAAGCAGATAAGCATAATGAATTTAGTTAGCAGCTTGGCCATAAAAAAGGAATAGGAATTTGAGCATTATATGATTTCATGGTGATAAATAATATTTTCATATGTGAACAGAGCTGTATACAGGTGCCTCAGCATAGTGTGGAATGGTTCCAGAAAAAAAATGAAATAGGCTTTGGTCTATGCAAGGTACTAAAGATCTTGACAATTAAGTTTGAATCCTGTTTCTTTATATCTGGTTAGTTCTAGGAAAGACACTAAAGCATCACTAACTGCTGCTATGTACAAGAGTAAGATATGTGAACATCTAGTTAACTGTATCAGATGTCCATGTATAGAAATTCTTCTTGAGCCCCCATAGAACAGACTTTATCATCAGGAGTTGGATTGTGGATCAAGCCTGTAGAGAGACAGGAGCATGTACCAAGATTTGCATTGCTGTGTCTTTATATCAGGACTGTTGTCTGAGGGGACATATCTCTCCTGAAGAACAACAAAATATTCAGCACCTGTGCTAAGTTCTGGCCAGCTGGCATTTAGAATAGAAAAAACCCACAATCAAACAAAAACCCAAACCCAATCTTCGTTGCAACTTGCTTCTTTTAAAGATGATAGAGGGATCTGTCTTGAAACAAATAATGAGAATGAACTAATGACATGATGAATTAGCCATAGCAGCAATACCATTGAGATTCATGAATCCAAAAGCCTTGAATTCAGACAATGGAAAATGTCTTGGTACCTGTCCATAATTGCCCAGTAAACATCATAATCTGTGATCTTTGTATGTGGCTATGAAGCTGATATGGAATTAAATCTCTGTTTTGTCTGACATTTGGGCTAACATTTTGGGGAATAATCCTAAGAAACATATTTATTATCAGACAAAATGTTGGCTGTGTAGATTTTATTCTATTATTTATATTTTTATTTCATAGTGTTTATGGCCCACCATTAAACACACAGCTGGATTTTTTTTCCCAAATCATATTAGAACCAGAAAGTTCTAATATTATTAGCAGCTTGTTTGTGCAGGAAGAGAACGTTCATAAATCCAATAAATTATTCTGCACTGAAATTTTTTTTCAGTACTTTGAAATGAGGTTTTTATAGCTATATCAGAATTCTAGTAATATGCGTTCTGGACACTTCACCTATTTCTGTGTAACAGTTGGACAAGCCAGAGTCGGAACGTAAACAGAAAGTTGGAATTTCCTTTTTGTGGCCACTGACTTGCCACAGAAAACCATTGAGTTGATTTTTCAGCTGAACTTGATCAACTGACACTTGCCCATGCCCTCCTAGCTACTACTGTGAGACCATCCAGGCAGGATGAATTATGTATGTTACATTGTTGGTTCTCTTTTTTGTTTTTTTTCTGATAAAATGGGTACAAGGCTCACTCTTGCTCACCTCCCTCCTCTCAATATCTGACAAATCACATTTATGCTATACCCTTTATAGAGCAATTCTATAGTGCTCAGAAGCTGATTGTTTTCACCCATGTGAAATGGCATTAATCTAAAAATCTGCCTTGTTCTCCTTGTTTGTTTATATGAGGGTAGGCACAGCACCTCTCCGCTCACTGTCTTACTGATTATATCAAAGAGTATGGTACATAAAGCTTTTAATATTTCATTCTCAGTTTCAATGAAATAATGAAGAAACTTATTGCCAGGCTGTAGTTGCTGTCTAAGTGAAGGGCCTCTCTGTGTAGCTGGAAAGTTTCCTTTTCTTTATTTGTTTTCCCCCAAGTGATCTTGCAGCTCGTGATACCGACAACCCCACGAGAGAGACTATTTCTGGTATATACAGGCATAATAGTGTCAGTTAACTGTACTTGATTTCTTCTCTTGCATTTTAACAAAAACAAGCCATATCTCACATTTAATCTTTCCCTCTAATTTCTTCTTGTTGGTTTTGGACTTCTTTGTTTTGTTCTGTACATGTATGCACTCTCTTCTGATTAGGGTGCTGCTGAATGCTAAACAAATCCATAAATTTAGTTTGGTGATGTGCAAATGCCTTTGCTGTTATTCTGCTATACCCAAACCTTCTGTAAGTATAACCATTTGGCGTGTTAGCCATATACTTTCTAGTGCTGTGGGCTTTTGGAGAAATTGATTGGATGGCTCTGGTGCCAGGCCAGCGTTGATTTTTTTGGAGATTGTTTGGATCTTTCCTGGAACTATCAAGACCTCTAAAAACCTTTGTATTTATGAATACTGGGAAATGTGAAAGAAAAACTAGAATATTAGAGATAGCTGCCGATTAAGAAATAAAATCTGATTTGAAACTTCAAATACTAATTTGGAATAAGTGGTTTTAAAATGCTGCTTTTTTTGAAAACAGGTGATATTTTTTCCTTAATTTTCTAAACCAGTTTAGTTGCAAAGTTCTGCTCTGGTGAAAACTGGATGAGGTTTTTAATCAGAACTGCTATTTCAGAACTGGCAGTAGTTCAGATGTTGGCATATGCTCTACTGTCCCTGCTTGAACTGTGACCCCACCAGGCACTGCATCTCAGCACGGACTGCGTCAAACTTTGTGTATTCCTGGGAGTTGCTGCTCTGGCTATTCTAAATATAAAAGCTAAACTTTTACTTGTAAACGCCCTAATTCTTTCTAAGTATGTGCAAGTTGTTTTGAATAAATCCATTCCATTTTTACTCTTTTTTTTATTTTTTAAACTGTGGTGGTATGTTAGCATTCATTTTTGATGAGCAGTTGCTTCCTAGAATGCAAAAAGTTGAAAAATGAATACCTATATTAAATAATTAGATGCTTAACATTTTTTTTGTAATTCTCATCATGTTTTTTGTTCTTGACATGTATTGACTATTACATAATTATTTAAAGAATAAAAAGATTTTTGACATGGTAATTTTTAACCCTCTTATTTTGTATGGAACAAGCAGCCTTTTCCCTTGTTAGAAACGTATTTTGGATACTGTGACACTGACTTCAGTCAGAAGAGACTATGCAGCTGAATGCACTTAAGACTAATACAGGGTATTGTCAGTACCTCCTGAATGCTTTGATACTTTCCCAGTGTTGTCAACTGGAAAGCATGAGACAAAGGGACTGGAGCATAAGTCCTATGGGGAGAGGCTGAGGGAGCTGGGGTTGTTTAGCCTGGAGAAGAGGAGGCTCAGAGGTGACCTCAGCACTCTCTACAACTACCTGAAGGGAAGTTCTGGCCAGGTGGGGGTTGGTCTCTTCTCCCAGGCACTCAGCAATAGGACAAGGGGGCACAGGCTTAAGCTCTGCCAGGGGAAATTTAAGTTGGAGATCAGAAAAAAATTCTTTCCAGAGAGAGTAATCAGGCATTGGAATGGGCTGCCCAGAGAAGTGGATTCACCATCTCCAAAGGTTTTTAAACTGAGATTGGATGTGGCACTGAGTGCTATGATCTGGTAAATGGATTGGAGCTGGACCAAGGGTTGGACTTGATGATCTGGGAGGTCTTTTCCAACCCAATCGATTCTATGGTTCTATGAAATGGAAATAGTTTATTACTGCCTTATCATAATTGCTTCTTCCATCCCTGCTTCTTGCTTTCCAGCTTCAACATCGTGTGGTTGATGATCTGTACATGCATCTTTTGGGTTGATCTTGCTTCTTCCTCAATCACATGCAACAGATTTCCCCTTGCCGCTATATTTTACTGAAATGTCTTTTTTTTAAGAGAAATGTTTGCTCTGATAAGGAGGGTTAAGATAGTAGAGTCCAATTACAGGGATTTGTAATTTGTATGCTTTCCACTAATTATACAACAGCCTCATGGCAGTAAACCAGTTGACTCAAGGGGAATGATGCTGTAAAGATGATTACCATAAAACCATGGACTTCAATAAAGAATTTGGAAGATAAGAAACAATGAAACCAGTATAATCTCTTGTCCTTTATTTTTTATCTTCGCTTTTCAGTACAAAATCCAAAGTAGTAAATTTTATTTTTACAGTAAATTTTTGAGCAGTTTGGACTGACTGGATCATATTTCCCTAAATCTAAGAGCTTGCTTTCTTCTAGACTGAAAGGTGGCAGAAAGTACTATATGTGTACTCAGAAGAGTATCCTCTTGTCCATTGTGTGCATCTCTGTGTGAAGCCATAGTATGTATGATGGTGGAACTGCAGTGTTGTCAGTAGATGTGAACCACATTTCTCTAGAGTCTGCTGTGATGGTTTAGAAGGACAAGATGGAGGAGCAGAGGATTTAAGATGATGGAAGTCTTATGATCGAGGAGTTAGAACCTAAGGAAAAGAATGAAGCTTGTTAGATTTCTAAAGCTGTTGCTATCTGTTCAACATATGATGCTGGAGAAAAATAAAACATGCAACAATGGTTTTATGAGCTCCAGTCTCATTAAAAACAAATAAATAATTTCAAAAGCCAACAGGATGCTGTTAAAATGCAGATACTGTGAAACAACAAAGATAGTCACATTCAGTAATTTGTGTGTGAGTCTAGAAGAATAACTGTACATAATAACTGATGCAAAACCCATTAAGGTCATTGCACGTTCATCACAGACCAATTTCAACTATAAATAAACATTAGTTCCCAAGTCACTGTTGAGAAGATTTGGTCTGAAGTTAAACTAGTGTTGTCTGTGATTAAATTCCTGCCATCATAACAGATGCAAAATCTATGTTTTTTGCTAAAGTACAGAATCAGGAAAAAACCCACCATTGACCCCTAAAACAAGAAATGTACTTTTGTTTTTATAGGAAACAAGGATTTGAATCTTATTGAGCTGTTATATATCCATATTGCTGGAAACGCAGATGATGTGGGGTGATTGGCTACATGAGGAATAACTAATATTGTCTTTCCCACAGACAGTATGTGGGCTTTGAAGTTGACTTTTTGCAGGGCTAGTTCTTCCTCTTGTATTACTCACAGCACAGGGGCACAGGTTTCTAGAAACTGGGGTTAGCTGTGTTCTTTGATATGGTACTGCAGACTTAAATTTTTGTTCTGAAGATGCTTGTATTATTATTTCACAGCTCTTTGCATTTCTCAAGTCCCCTGTTACTGTTAGAAGACCTGGAATGGCTGTTTGTTTTGACTGGCAAGTAGTGGTATTAACAGGCTGATGCTGTTATGGATATTTAATGAGGAATATATTAGTGGTTGAAAAAACACTGCAGTTAGTGATTTGCATTTTATAAGCATTAAGTACATATCCAGTGTTAAGGGAGAAAATAGTAAAGCCTTGTTTTTTTAAAAAAAATTCTCAATGGGAAGGAAATTTCTGGGGATATTCTTGATGGCGTGGTGATAATAAATGCTAAACAACCTTTATCTGTCTTTGCCCCCATTATCAGTTTAATGTGACATTTTTATTTTTCAATGCCTGTATGTAAGCAATTAAGAGTACAATATACTTGCCTTGAGTTAGCTATGGAATGCTCTTTGCATTAGAAATTAATAGATGCTGGTTTCATGAAGTAAAATTCTGTAGGTCTGTAAATGCTCCTGGTGAGACAGATTTTTAAAAATGGAAATGGAAATAAATTTAGTTTTCTTATTATATGTCTCTCAGCAAGGTTGTGTTTTCTGTAATTATATAAATTGTTAGGTATTACTCATTTTTGGCTGTGTGCCTCATAAAAGCATGCCTGTTCCTGTTTTTCATAATGCAAGCCAAGATGGGCAGTTTAGCAGGCAATCTCTAAGCTGACAGAATGCCAGCTTTATAGAGAAAAACTCTTCAGATGCATGAGTGATAAGCAGAACACTTTTTTTACTGAAACTGGGTGAGTTTAATGCATAGGAAATGCAAGTTAGAGGTAACTGAGTAATACCTTCTTTGTAACCTTTAAAGCAGCCATCACACTGAAATTCCACTGTGTTATTCTACAGAGAAACTGTCCTGATGAGGGATTTGTTTTCATCTACTGTACACTTACAGTAGCAAACCATCTGTGACTTTTCATGCTAGATAGTTACGCTGTCTTAGAAGAAACACAGGGAATTTGTGCAGCTCTCTCTTCACTTAAAAGCTCAAACGTGCTAAGTCATGCAGTTCCTTTCTTAGAAAGAAAAATTACATTGAAACTGGAAATGTTGTGAGCTCTATTTTCATATACACTCTTGTAATAAATATGTACCTTTTTAAATTGCTTAATGGCAGAGACAAACATTTATTTTAATATGTTAAAATGGTTTATTTTATTTAAATGTTTTTGGTTGAGTTTTTTTTGTAGCTTTCAATGTTAGGTTTTGTGTATATATGTGCTTTGAATATGTAACCCATATACAGTAAGTGACTAGACATTGTTTTATATTGGAAAAAACCCACTATAGATACAGAGTTTATAAGAGGGATTCTAGTGAAGATGAGTGGTGAGCCAGGAAGACTTTTACATTGCTTACTTAGTTCTTAAGGAGAATGATCCAATTGCTCTGTTTCTGCTTTAGCAAAAAAAGTGGAATCATGGAATCATAGAATCGATTGGGTTGGAAAAGACCTCCCAGATCATCAAGTCCAACCCTTGGGCCAACTCCAGTCCCTTTACCAGATCATGGCACTCAGTGCCACGTCCAATCTCAGTTTAAAAACCTTCAGGGATGGTGAATCCACCCCCTCTCTGGGCAGGCCATTCCAATGCCTGATTACTCTCTCTGCAAAGAATTTTTTTCTGATCTCCAACTTAAATTTTGTCCTGGCAGAGCTTGAGCCCGTGCCCCCTTGTCCTATTGCTGAGTGCCTGGGAGAAGAGGCCAACCCCCACCTGGCTAGAACTTGCCTTCAGGTAGTTATAGAGAGTGATGAGGTCAGTGATGAGGAGCATTGCACAGAGATAGACCATTTTTTATGTAAAAAATCTATTTCCTGAATAGAGTCTTTAAAGCCTTGTGGTATTGTTTTGTTTCTTTGCTTTAAATTACACACAGGAGTTGTGTTGGGTGGCCTTCCCACGTGTCCTTTTGGACGTGCCTGGCCTTGCTTGGGTGTTAAAACTGGAGACCAGAGCATGCAGAGCAGCTGCAATCTATCCAGTCTCGCCTGGTGCCATTCCTTCCACAGTAGAGAGGTCTCAGCCTCTCTGCTGCTCAACTTCTGTTAAGGGTGATCCTCTGTGACCCATCCAGACATATAATTTATTAGTTTATCGAACTATAGTAGTTAAATGTCTGTGGTTTATAGTTCATCCTATCTGAAGTATTGCTTATTTCTGAATTATAACGGGTCATTTCTAATTGTGCAGGGTACTAATTGCTGTGACTCCAGTTCTATCAGATGACTGGTTATTTTGCTAATATAAATCAACCAGATTAAATAGAATATTTTACTGAGCTTATTGAAATAAATAAAATGACTGAAGTACTTATTGCTGAATACCGAGTTGATTCCCTTTGTGATGTTTCTGTGATGTTTTTAGAATGTTTTCCATTGAGATGTGGATGAAGTTGTCTCTCTTTAATGAGTCCTCAATTAATGTGAAACCACTTCATCTTCATTGTTGTTGAGATTTTCTTTAATCATTGTGGTATAATAACAGTTGCATAAATAGAAAATAATAAGTCTCATTTCTTGCTTAAAGGGATTTTTGACTTATATTGAAAAAAAGAATTATGGTCTTTATATGAGGAACTTACTACTTGTTGATGTATTTCTTTTTTAAGAATTTGGACTAATTTACTAGGAATTCTAATGTAGGAAGATAGGCTCTGGCAAGTGTGTAAAGCCATGATACTTCTTTTTATTCTAATAATTTTGTTGTTGTGTTTTCTTGCCATGTGCAACCTAAGTTTTATTTAGTTGATGCAGCTTTTGATCCACAATCCAACAGTGTTCTGCTTTTATGAAAAGTGAACCTTTTTATCTTAAGCAACTCTATTTCTTTAAAGATAATATCTTTGAACATAAACAAAGCTAATGGATTGCATTTCTTCTCCAGCATTTCCTGGAGCTCACACTTGACATGGTAACCGAGGTCAGTCTGCCATTTTCCTAAGGTTTCCCTTCTGACATGTATTGCTTATGTGGGGTCATTTGCACATATTTCATTACTTACCTTGCACTCAGTTTCTTTGAACTATATCCATGAAAACTATGTATTTTCTGCCAGGGTATGCTCACTATAAATATTGTATGCAGATTTTTTATGAAGGGTATTTTGTTATTGAATATTTTATTTTGAAAAGGTAGTTGTCACATGAGTTGGTCTGTGTCACATTTGTACCCTCAAGTAGAGGACAAAAGGGAGATGTTTAGTAATGAAGAGTTATACTGAGAACTGTTCTGTTATCTAGTGAGGAAACCTGAAACAAAGCAAAATGTCTCCACCTTCAAACAACACAATGGATGATGAATTGAAGGGAGTACCCAGAAACAGTGAAACAAGCCTGACTTGTGTTGTAAACAACTGTGCTCTTGCTAGTTTTTTTGAAGGTATCAGCAGATTAGAGTAGGGAGCGATGGAGGACAGTGAGGGGATTTGCAGATGCTGACTTGTAGCTTCTCTGAAGAGAGAGGGAGTGGGAGGAAGGCCTGCTGATAAATTAGCAGCAGTGGCGGGTTGAAAAGGCAGGTTGGAGGTAAAATTTGCATTAGGTTTGGGAAGAAGAGAAAGTGGGCCTGGAGCCTTGAAAGATATTTTTTTTTTAGCCCAGGTGAAAACTTGAGAAAAGGGGTGGAAATGGTGTCTTAGAGAAAATGATGTGCAAGGCAAATGGTTGTTTACAGTCATGTATCTGAATATATAAGAACAGCCCACAACTGCGTTTCACAGTTATTGAGGGATGTTGCAATAATTGCACATACTTTGCATTTCACCTCTGAAGTATATTTGGCACAGATGGATATGAAGAACTAGGCTTTATGAAATGTGTGTAAATTAGATAAAATCTCTTCAGCTTCAGCTGCTTTGTGTGGTTCGGCATGACAGAATTGCCTGCATGTCATGCTGCTCGCCATGGTGTCTGTCCATGGTCTTCATGTGCAAAAGCCTCCAGCACATTAAAATATTGGCTTTGACAACTGTCCTGTTTGTGAAAAGCACGTGTTGCGTATTTTTCTCACCTGCTGTGGAAAGGTAGTGGAGATGACAGGGGAAATGGTGCTTTAGACAAGTGGCTGCCAAGGTAAGAAGTTACTTGTAACTGAACTGTGATAGAGGAACATCCTTACCCCTTAAAAAAAGCCCCAAACTTGCAAAATATTTTGAAAATGTAAAAGATAATAGTGCTTTTAAACAGTTATGCCTTCAGTAATTACAGTCCTCTGGGAAATTGTTTTATTTTTTTAGGGACTCTTCCCATGAGATAAAATGCTGGTTGTTTTACAAAGCATGTTTAAGTAAATTTTTCAATGTTTTCAGTGTGAATTCATCTCTGGTTTTTTGTGATTGAGCAGTATGCACTTTTATGCACTTTTCCCCGTTGCTTTTTAAAACCTTTTCTACTGTTGTATGCCCCCCCCCCAAAAAAGAAAAAAGTGAAAGCAAGATATTCTGTTTATATTATCTACATGAAGAAAATTGTAAACCTCTTTAAACTGGTGTTTTTTATAGAATTAAAAATGATTGAGCTTGTGTACCTTTGTTATTACAGCTGGATTAGTTTTAACTTGTTTTTGGCCTCGGGTTCCCTTCTCTCTAACCTTTCTGTGCCTCAGACCTCACTCAGCCCATGGGAAGTCTGGCACAGAGAAGGAGAAGGAGGACACTGGCAGTGTTTGGACATGTGTTCTCAGTATTTCTAAATGCCCAACTGTCCCTAGTTGTTCTTCATAGACTTTGGAGGAGACAAGCTCCAGTACTTTTTGCTTAATGATTTCCTTTCTTTTTTTTTTTCCTTCTCTTCTTTTTTTTTTAGTGTTACTTTTTGGTAAGAAGTAAGTTTTGTTTTGCTTCAAGTACCCTTCTGCTGGTCCTCCTTCATCTGGCAAAGTGCTGGACTATTGATGACTTCGACCAGTGTTTAGACAAAATTTTAAACTCACAAGCAATTGCTATTCCCAGCCATTTTGCTGGAGAGTTTAGCCTTTTTCAAAATCCAGCTTGAAAAGCTTGGGTTCATGTGGGGGAAAAGAGCAGCTTCTTTTACAGCTTCTAAGTAATATGCCGAGAGCTGCAACTGATTTAAAATGAAGGTTCATAAAGTACAACAAGGTTTATTCTAAGTAGCACCTGAGTGTAAGTGACGCATTTCAGGCACATCAGAGGTAGAGAGTCACTGCCTTCTTCATGTATCCAGCAACTAGTATGTGTGTATATATATATGTGTGTGTGTGTGTGTGTATGTGCATATGTGATCTGACTTGCTGTATAAGAGAGTGCAAAAGAGTCATTGCAAATGTTTTACCTTAAGTTCAGGAAGGCATTTGTGCACTGCATTTACAGTCTGAGGACTACTAGCTGGCAAAATAATGTAGAATAAACACAAAGCATGCAATGGTCCTTGTCATTAAGCCATTGTTTTTTCATGGGTTTGATGGTACAAGTGTGTGGTTTGTTTGTTTGTTTGTTTTTAGGAGGAGGAGGGTTTTTTGTCCTTGGCACTTTCTCTGCCTCTTTTTGCTAATTTACTTCTTGCAATTAACAGAAACTGTTATCTGTTCTGGTCAACACCTTGAACACTGTCCCTTTTTTTTTTTTGGTTATTGTTGTTTCTGTTGTCCCTTCATTCTTATCTTCAGTTTCCAGATTGTTCTGAGTCACAGCTGCTGCCTTCATATTTTTCCACTTTTCTCTGAAGATGTGCTGTTGATCAATGGCAGTGTTAACTGTAGGATCTGCACTATTCAGTTCTGCACAAGGAAGGGACTTCAATTTGCCCAGTCTGGGAGCAGGAGGTAACTGTCCTGTGGGGTGACTTTGTTCCTTGACTCAGAATGCATTTGAGAGTCTGAATTGCAGTATCCAGGTATCTTCCTAGGCAAGGATGAAGCAGCATCTCTGGAGACACCTTCTGTGGTGGAAGCAGAAATGACAGTGCAGTGTGTGCATGCCTGTATTTTAGAAAAGTAAGGTTCTCTAAAATCTTACCATGGGACTTCTTCTGTTGTTTTTTATTTAAATGTATACTGCAGCCTTTTATTTTTAAATGAATCATAATTCTTGGTGAGTTCTCAACTAATTATGTGTGATCATAGGGATGAAAGAGTTAAGGCAATTTTCTAGTGACTGATTTTTTTTTCCTATTGTTTTATGATAAAGCATTTTAAGTCTTGTAATAGTTTGCATGATTATGAGCAGTCATTCTGTTATAGCTTGATATTTCATATGCATACATGTGTGTATGTGTGTTAGAATACTTGAATTTTAAAGGTGAGGGAGGGTGATGTTGGAAATAGTACCTGCATATTTCTTTCTCTGTTTCAGCACACCTCATAAAGTACAATTAAATGGTTATCTCTTGTGTTTAGGATTGGTGTGATAATGGCTTTGCTTCTACTTTTGTTTACCTACTCCTTAGTATTGATGCTCCAGGAAATGGAAAACCAGTGCAACAAAAAGGGATGCTGACATCTTTAGAAATAATTGTAACTATTATCTCCTTTTGTAGCTGGAAGTGACCAGGTTTTCTTAGGACTTCAGTAAGAGTTTAGTAAAAATGAATGGTTTAGTAAAAATAGGTGCTGGATGGGCTTAAGGGATGATTTTCATTGCGTTGCAAATTTCTGTTGTATTTTAAACATAGTCATCCTTTTTGTTCAGTTTAAGAATCCATGACATAGAAGTGGTTTCTTCAAGCTGTTTTGCAGGAGTACGCTATGGCGTTTCTTTTAAAAACTAGGAAGGAACTGAAAGCTTGTCATCTGCAGGACGAGGTACTAGCATTTTAAATTAGTTTCTGGTTTCAATGCCTGTTGGAGAAAACTCTTTGCCTTCCAAAATGTGGCAGGTGATACATTTAAAAAAGAAATCTCAGAAGAGCTGCCATGGTGTTTGAAGTATAATTTGACCAATTTGCAATTCAGAAAAATGCTTGAGAATTCCAGGAGACAACTTACCTTTGGTTTTGTTGCTCTTTGAAAGGAGAGCTTAAGGGGATGATCCAAGATAAATAATGAAGAATCACATTGTAAAATTAGATCATTAAAAGAGTGCAATAAATTTCTGAAAAACCTAGAAGTGTGGGCCATGAGTTGAGTTTCTACTATAGTAATTCTGTTTGGGAGGTGATTTACTGGCAGTGATGATGCATTCAACTTCAGAGATGCTGATTTGCTACTTTTACCATATGTCTGCAGTTCAAGTAGTCCAATGTCTACAATCAATTTCCAAAAAGAATCAATGCTGAAGTGTGTCTCTGAGTGTGTTAATTCTTCACTGGAAGGGGGAGAACATCCAGCATTTCAGTAAATATGAAGAATTTTGCATCTTGGTCTGTTTTCTTGAGGATCAAGTATAATTATTGCCTTGCAAACAAGAGTTTACCCATGTCTTCATGTAAGTCTGTCTTGTCTAAGTCTGAAACCCATTTTGAGGAGTACAGAAGCAATTGAAATGGCATATCTTGTCTGAACTGAGCCAGTTGTCAGAATCTGTTCTTATGCAACAGATAGTTTTCTCTTGCTCATAGTCTCACTTCCAGCTTGTTTCAGAGGATCTTATTGCATTTTGAAATGTATAAATAGAACCACTTTGTGATACAGATGATTTAAAAATAGCATTGTCTGGGAAGAAAGGCAGAACAGATAAATGCTCTTTTGCTGTAGGATGAAATTATTGGAAATGTTGAGTTCATGAAAAATCCACTTCCCTTACTACTTCTCCCAGTGTTTTAAGAGTGAGCTTCATCTGCTGCATGGTACCAAGCATCTTGCTTTCTGGTTGTCAGTATTTCTTACGAGATGGAGTACTGGCTTCCTCATTAGTCCTTTGGCTGTAATTGTAGGTATTCAAAGGCTGATACACAGAGACAAGTAAAAGAGCACTGAAAAAGCTCTGGCATGGTCTATTCAATGAAGAACAGAGGTCAAGGCAGAGTGGAATAAGATACTTAAAGAAATGAACTCTGTTCCTACGCAGTGTGTAGCACACACAGTTAGCAGTATGTCTCAGTTTGAGGGGAAAAACCAAAATGTTTACCCAGAAGCGGAGGAGGAGGTTTCCTCCACAATAATCACACCACTCTTTATCAAATTTAATCAGAAAATGGATACAAGAAGGATAACTGTTCTTAACTGATATATATATATATATGTAGGTATAGGTATAACTGAAAACAGACCAGAGCAAACTGCTTCCCCAACACCACAAGAAAAAAACAACAACTAAAACCAGCAGGCTTCCTCCTGGAGGAAAGTTATACCTATGGGCAGTGTCTGTGTCACAGCCTGACTGGCTGCAGGGTGAGCTCCCAGTTCCTCTTCAGCAAGACAGATGAACAGCGAGCACCCAGATGAATTCTGTCTCTCCCTCTGTGTCTCTTGTCCCAAAAGAAGAAGGAAAACTGGAAGCGGAGAACCGCTGCGTGTCCTGGAAACCAGCTGCAACTTCTCTCTCCCAGGTCGCTGCCCCAGCCGGAGCGGGCAGGCTGTGACACTGCAAGTGGCGGTGAGACTGGAGCAGAGACCGGGACCCCAAATGCAGAAACCTGGAGAACAGCCGTGGCAAGGAGAAAAGAACGAGCTAACCAAGAAGCAGCAGCAGCAGCAGCAGCCAGGGGCAGGAGGAAAAAAATGCCTTCTCCCCTACTGCCGCGCACACACCCCCTGCTCCTACATTCAGCCAAGCTAAAAATGGAAATGTCCCTCAAAACCAGAAGAGACAGCCTGCCCCCCACCCAACCGATCAAGAAGAAGACGGTAGCAGTTAACTACTTCTTTTTGTTAACTAATGGCATGGGCAGTTAGTGGCAGGGGAGAGAATTTACATAATAATTCCAAACTACAACACAGTACTAGGTGGGCAACTACCTGGGTTTTTTTACAGTTTCCTCACAAGATTTCCACTATGCTCTTTGGGGAATCAGAACTGAGACACTCTTGAGTGGCACTAATTGCTTTTACTGATTTTGTATTCCATTGTACAGATGAGATGCCTTGAAAATGTGTTTGTTAATTTTGCCATACTGCTGTCAAAAGACATCGACATTTCTAAAGGTGTCAATCAATAGGATATAGAGAAAATATTGTGATAACTAACTTTCTTCTTTAGCTTCCCCTTATTTCAGATTTTATTGAGAAAACTGATTTTAATTTACAAACTGCAAAGCAAAGTTCTGAACCTGGAAAAAACAGATGTCTTAAATCCCAGTGATTTATCCTCTGTTATGAATTGTAGTAAATTCTACTGTATTAAAAAAACCCCAAAAAACAACACAAAGCAAGGAAACTGTAGTGTACGTAGGCTACCCATCCTTACAGTTGTCTGTAATGACTCTTCTGATTTATGATGCTTCAAGACATGCAGAAATGGGGCATGAATTGATATTTTTTTAGGAAATGACACCATCTTTTTTGTGGTTTTAAGCATGTAAGAATGTGTAAACAAGATTCTTAGCACTAAGTTTATTAAACTTCCACGTAATGACTTGCCTTATCCTTTCCGTTTCAATATTAGGTTTGATTTCCTTCAGTTATTGAATCAGGATTTTCTCCTCTCTTTGGCCTTAATTTCTACCTCTCAAATGGGATTTTCTTTTGTATTTACAGACTTTAGAACACTTTCTCACTAATGCTCTATATGAAAATGAGGTGTTTTCTTGACTACTCAATATAAAAGTGGATGATCCTTATACTCTGTAAAAAAGCAAGGCAGCCTGTATACCTGAAACTGGCAAACCGCAAGTGTTTATTGCTGTCTTTTATTGCTAATACTTTTCTGAGCTGCTGTTCGGTGGATAGGAGGACAAGGAATTACTGAGTCACAGGAGTATGGGTTCTACTTTGTGTTTTGTGCCAATAAGCTATATTCTAACAGCTATGAGATATATTACCAACCTGCTGTAACAAGTTGTGCATAATAAAGTAAAAATAGAGTGCTCGTCTTTATTTTCCCTGCTCTTTGGCCTCTGCCTCCAGAACTACCCTGCTCTCCATCCCAAGCCATATTGACCGCCTGATTGTCTATTTGCTCTACCTGCTTTGAGACTTTAGCCATGAAGCCCATAGGTTATCTAGGGACAAGCATGTTCCAACAAGGAAATGGAGAAACCTTTCCTATTTTTCCCCTTTGTAATTCTTGGTAGCAGCATACAAAACAGAGTGAAAGATCTCTTTCTAAAAGTTGGCAGAGAAATTTTTTTTTTCCAAATGTTGCTGCATTTGAATCATGACTTTAAGAGGATTTTTGGTATTGAAGAGAGACTGTAGTGAAAGTTGAAGTTGTATAATAAAGGAAGTTTTTATGTATTTGGAGCCTAATTTAGGGTAACTGAGGATGTTTATTTGATCGCTCAAAGACCAAGTTCTCCAGACGCAACATATAAGACTGTGACTTGAATCTTTTTTATGTCACTAGAGGAACCATCTTAAGATAACTCTTTGACTAGAAATGTGTGGACACAAACAAAAGCAAGAGGCATATTTTGATTTTTTTTTTCATCTTTTGATTTAATTTTTATAGGCAGTGCAGGCTAACAGTAGCAGATAAACTGGTTTTAGTTTCTTTTCTACCACTCAGAAAGGAGGAGATAGGAAATTAACAAAAATTGGGGAGGGGGGGAAGCCAACGCAAATATTGATTATTTTTTTAATTGATTTTGGGGAAAGAAAGGGCTTTTCTATTAACAACATATTTTAGTCCTGAGTCTAGTTCAAACAGTTGCATCATTTTAAGTTAAGACACAGCAGAATAAAGAAGCTTCTATCAGAGTGTCTGGTGAAAACATTGCTGAGTGCACTGCTAGGATGCTAAGGTTTCCATTAAGTCAAGGTTGCATATTTGCAAGTTAATATTCCCTTTGGGTTAAGTCCTTCTTCCCATTGCTAAAAGGAAGGAGAAGTTTAAATTAAAATTCTGTTTAATAAGAGTGTTCAACATTGCTCAGAAGTTTCTGAGAGAGACAACCAGAGGGGTGTGCTGGATGTGCAAAGTAGTGTGCACTTCTGGCCTAGCACTGAGTGGCATCACAATGGCAGAATGAAGAGTAGGGATCCTAACCCTGAGGAGGCAGAGGTGCTGTGCACAAAAAGGGACAGAAGTATTCCTGTGTTGTGACAAGAGGAAATAGACAATTCTGTTAATTTGTTAACAGGTAATTCAAAAGGATCTTTGTAGCAAATCATATTTTGGGATGAGAAAATAAGAATGCTTCCTCAGGAGAAGTTTGTAAGGAAACTATGAAATGTAGCGCTGCAGCTTGTTCTTTACATTCCAAGAATTCACAGCCTCCAAATTCCTGACAGTCCCCTCAGAAGTTGTGTTTAATATATGCCTCATCCTTGTTAAAGCAGTGGCTTCACCATGGAGTTGTCTTATTGAGAAAATCAAAGTAAGCAAAACAATGGAAAAAAAAAAGAAACCTGAAGTGTTCTTAAACTGTAGCTGCATCTGTTTTGGAGCTACAACTAATATTTATATGCACATTTAGTAGAAAGAGTGTAAGTAAAGCAGAAATCTGAAGTGGTCTGTGAGATTAAATGCTTCCTAGTGCTTACACATTTTTGTTCCTTTTCATGTCATCTGGGATAATGGTTATAAAATTACTACAGTTTTTAATCAAATTTTTATGTATTTTTAACCCTATTACTTTAATGTTATACTATTTAAATCACACTTGAACATTGTTTTTATATAGGATAATTTAGTATACCCTTCTGTGTGGTCTAATTTTAATTTGCAATCTCTGTATAGAATACTGCCTCCAGCACAAGACAGTGCAAGATCCAAATTAATTTGTTTTGAAAAAATTTAGACTTTAGGGTAGAAAGTGAGAGAATAAGTTGTCTGATGGATAAAGGTACTAACAAATGCAGCATGGGCACCAGGCATATGTTGTTAATCTGTGGTAGACAAAGTGTGATTACCTCAGAGACTTATTTGCGGTGCATTTTCTCTTTGCTTTGTTGCATTGTTTCAAGTTCTCTTACCTTTGAAGGAGGATGAGAACTTTGGATTATGGTAGCTTTTCGAGCACTATTGTTTGTATTTCTGAAGGGAATACCAGTCTTAACATCAGGATTTCCATATCATATGGGTGTGTCTTTGTTCTTTCTTCTCATTTTTTGTGCTATTTATTTCCTGCAGTTGTTTTCAGAAGTTTTGGGGGTTTGCTGATGCAGATGTTCCAAATCAAATGCCTTTTTCTTCTTATATAATTACATGTGATCAGAAACAGTGGAATTATAAAAATCCTTTTAGACAGGACATGCATCCTACCATCCTGTCCTAGCAAGCAAAATCTTCTGTTTCACCATTCAAGTTCTTGAATATCCCTAAAGGCATTTCTAATACAAATTTCCTATTTATTGTCCAGTTTATTGCAGTTAGTTCTCTATGTATTACTGTTTCATACATTTAAGTTGTAAGGTACCTTCTAAATTGTGTTTCTTGATAAATGGTCAAAGATAATGAAAACCAATACCTGATACTGGTTAACACTGCATTTTAATCCATGCTCCTCAGGACAAAATGCCTGTGCCTCTGCATACTTTTCTACTTGAGTACCACAAGTCCAGATCATCCCTGGCATCAGCCACCAAACCTATTTGTTTTCTTTTATATTATGTTTTGACATGAAATTGGGATCTCAAGCAGACTTGAAATTCAGAAACAAGATCAGATCCAGATATTCTTTCTGTGCTGCCTGAGGTGAATGTGTAGGACACCAGTGTGGTGAATGCAGAATTGTACTTCATGCTCTACTTAGTGTGAATGTAAAATGCTGCTAGAAAATAAGTGCAGATTCCGCCGATTGGAGGTACTGGAGGAGGACAAGGGGACTGTGAAAGGAAGTTCACTGTGGGCACAGTGCAGAGCAGTTCTCGAATCTGTTACCTGCTTTGTCATTTAAGCCTAGTGCACAGCAGAGGATATAAGATGTTTACTTTTAATAACAGCTTATGATAAACTAGGCATTGTAATCAAATTCTTGACAGGGATCCTACTCACACATTAAACTCTTCTCCTGCCTTCATTTTGTTAGTACTGAACACAAGAAAAAAGAATCTGTTGAGGAGCTTGGAAATTATTATGTGTGTCCTCCCTGGGATGATGCCCAGGACTAAAGTGTTTACTTCTGTATATTTGCTTAGCCTGAGGCATTTGTGATTGTTTCAGTACTGTGAGCAGTCGGGGAGATGGGAGGGTGCTTGCATGTTGGGTGGCAAAGGGAGGGAGAGGCTGCTAGAAGAATGGCAAAGCATTGAATTCTTTCAGTGCTGATGGGGAAAACATTTGGCCCTGGGTAGGAATATTTCAGACAAGCCTTGGAATATGTCCATATCACAATCACCATATTCTGGCGATCTCTACAGTCACCTACAAACCCCCAACAAACAAAGAAACCCCACAGCCTTCAACTTCATGCTGAAGAGAGAATAGAAGAGCTAAGAATCTCACTGGGGGAAGGGGGGGAGCATCTATCAGTTTGCAATTTATGGTACCAGATGGACTGAGCTGTGTGTTCTGGCTCTGGTGATGGATATGTTAAGTTTTGTCTTTCGCTCATGCATGCTGAGATGGAAGAAGGGAAAGCATCCATCATTGAAGGAGAACAATCAAAGCCAGGAAAAAACCCTCCATGGAATATGAAAGCACCATAGACTAAGAAACTTGTTAATTCTCTCTCTTAATCTTGTGTCACAAGTGATTCCAACACATTTGGGATGGGAACCTAAATTTTAAAAAGCTTGTTGATGTGTTGCACTAACTGACATCACATTGTCCCCCAGTATTATTTAAAAACTCTTGCCCCCATTTGGAAAATGAGACCAAAAATTATTTTTTTCCCTGATACATAACAAATAAAATTAATAGACTTACCTAGGATTCAGTATGCTATCTTGCCTTTAAAGTACAGTGGATATGATTTCTTTAAATCATTTTGGAACATTTAGACTAACAAAGTGGATAAGCCAGCTTGTGGAACAAACCAACATGCCTGAAAACTGGCACAGCTTTTAAATACTGTACATTGTAATGGCATTTTGTTGGGGTATTATGACTTCAGCTGCACAATTATGGGAGCCTGCTGCGCATTAGCAGACACTTTTCTCATAACCTCGGGCTATATGCACAGAGTTGAATTTTCCTCTTGGACTATCATCTTGGATTCTCCCAGACAACGTATCACTGCTTTCTTTTTCTCTATAGGGGTGCATGCTTTAGGCAATAGTGAGTGTAATACTTTATGCATTGTTAGGCAACAAGCGTTATCAGCAGCTGCAATATTCAGGATTAGTCTTTTTGTTATTATTTGGCATCTGCAGTACTGACATGAATCTGTTCAGTCCTGTTTCTCCAGAAGGCAGCTGGGCTCTCTGACTGAGAGAACTTAACCATAAAGGTTTCCTGAAATTGTCGCTGTACTCAGAAGTTCACTCTTAATTGAAACTGCAGTTTTCACAATGCAGTTCATCGAGATATATAAAACCTTGCATTTCATTTAAGCAAAATGGTTTATGTGAAAAGACATCTGCACATTTTATAATGGTGAAGTGGAGACAGATCAAGGTTCTCAAAGCTGCACCGCAAATCAGTTCCGGAGTGAGAATTATAATCCAGGCCCCATAACCCCGAGCTTCATCCTTAGTCTGCTAGCAAGCAGATGTCTCTGAATTAATTATGCTAAGGAAAATGTATCAGCTGGTATCCTGCAGTACAGCAAATGTATTTCAGAATATTAAATAAAAGCCAGGACTTTCCTGGGAGTTGTCAACTTTTTTTCTCTAGAAGGTGTCTGTCAGCTAAACCTCATTTGAATTTTTTAAAACTAGAATGAAAATGTTCACTGGCTTTTGCTGAAGGTCAGAAACCCCCCCATCTTTATGGTTACATATTTAAAGATGCATTTGCTTAGTATTTATCTTCTGTGAAACCCATAGTTTTGGTTTTACCTTTCTTAGCTTACTTGCCTTCCTTGGAAAATAAAGGTTAAGGAAAGAAAGGGAGCAGTTACAGGGTATTGTTTTGCTTGTCTTTCCTAAGTTGTCACAGATATTGGAGAACTTACATAATGATCAATGAAATTTAAGATTTACATGCTAACATCAATTGTCAGTGTGTCACTTAAATTAGAGAATCAGATAGGACATGAAATTACTTGGCAGAATTCCAGAAGAGGAATAACATTTTATTCCATGGGCAGTTGTGCTTTTAGTAGGGTGAGTAGGAGTGATGTTGAAACTATATTTCTTACAGGTGAGAATTGTGGAAGAGGTAGAAGCAGCATTGGGTTTGGGGAAGAAAGATTACTCAAAAAGGCTGTTGCATGATATACTTCTGCAATATTACAATGCACACATGCCCACACAAAACCAAACCAAACCAAAAAACCCAAACCAAACAGAATGCATCTATTACATCTTAAGGACACCCAATATGCTAGAAACATTTATTTTTATCTAAGTCTTGTAGAGAGACACACCACAAATAAATATTGTGTACATTAAGCTACAGTGTTTAATAATTCTTTTCTTTGACTTTCATTGTGAAGTTGATATTTCTGGTCATGATACTTTCAGCCTTTTGTGTCCTAAGTACTAGCACCATTTGACTGAAAGGTGGTAAAAGGTTCATGTCAGTATCCTGGAACTGAAAGTCTGCCTGGATTATCAAACCAGTTAAATTCAGGTTCAGAAAACCATGTAAAAGTTTGAAGACATGTAGGCAGCAAATATCAATGGCAACAGAGCATTGTAAGAGTCCTGTAGACTTCAGTCAAAGACCAGGAAAGCACAAAGATAAGTGGTGTCACACTCAAGAGTAAATATTTTCAGAAGTTTTGCTGTCAAACTCAAGGAGATCAGAGTTGTATCAGAACTGATTTATTTTAAATAAAACTACTTGGTTGTGTAATTTGCCGAAAGTTGAGTAAAGGCTATGTTTTTCTTGCTCTTTGAAGTCTTCATGAAAAAACATGATTTCAGTGGGAGCAAGATTACAGTAATTTTTTCTTTATTATTGTTTTTCTTCATCTCTACCATTTTAAACTAGGTAATACTGTTTTTTTTTTTCTGTCATCAGTCTTAATAATGTATTATACTTTAAAAATTACTATTTTGGGAATCACGGTTGGGCTTTTTTGGAAGAACAAAGTGCTGCTGTTGGACTATAAATCTGTGGTGGTTAGTTAGAAGGTTAAATATACTTTAGCATGTCCTGTCACTTTGACCTAGATGGAGTTAAAGCAAGTAGTGGGGCAAGTTCGGTGGCTTTAAATGAGCTATTATTAGTCAAATCCCTGGAAAGCCAAATGAATGTTACGCCATTCTGTTTTATAATTTACCAGAGCTCTGGCTGACTGGTAACTTCACATATTCTGATCTATGCTTTCTTGGTAGCAGTATGTTTCCTGTCCTGGCACTTCAGTCTCTAAATTTTTTTCTTATTTTGGCCTAGTGGAAAATAAAGTGATACTGTAAATAGAGTTAAAGCTGTGTGTAATTCATGAAACTAGTTTTCAAGACCCTCCCTTTCAGTAAACCTGGAAAAAAGAGGTACCATAGCCAGCAGTATAGGTAGAAATATGCAGAATATGACCAGGACTCTCATTCCTGAGCACTGGCACATGTTACAGCAAGTACGATTAGTCTGCTTTATGGGACTCTTCTTTTTCTTCTTGTCTCCAAAGATGATCTTCATAGGGGTTGTGAGTGTCTCGTGTTCAGATTGTGTTGGATTTACCATGCCTGTGGCATAAGCCTGACAAACTCAGGATGAATCAGATCTATTGCTTATGTGATTGGGATGTGGCAGCATGAGTGCATGTCTGCGGATGTCCACAGCTGTTCGTGACTTAGAGCTTGTGCTCAGCAAGCCAAGAACAATGCTGGAACTTAAGAGAATCCTGGTACTGCCTGTTTTGTCTGAATGTGGGTTTTGAGTTGAACCAGAAAACACATGTGTGAAGATCTGGAAGTTTCCCAGTCCTGCATGTGGAGCAGGAGCGGGTGTAGCACTCTGTTGATTTTTTGTTCTGCAGCATTACTCTGCAGGAATTGGTCTGTTTGGGTTTTGTTTATGTGGGCTGGTTCTGTGGTCTCAAGTACTGGTGACAGGCGTATATTATTCAAGGATGTTCAAGGATGTGGTCGATTTTTTAACTTGTTGTGCTTTTTTTACCTAAAAATTCCTACATTTATTTTACTTTGGTTTTACTCTGTCCGATATTGTGATTTGGAAAGCATATAAACAAAATGCTGCTTTATAAGAAGGATATTCCCATTTCTTTGTTGTTCCTTATGCCTAGATTCCACTTTATAGTCACCATCTTTCCATGTGTGTTCCTTAGTCAAGCAAATAAGCTGAATTTAATGAGGTCTTTTTCCTTACGTAAGGATCTCTTCAACATGAAAAGAGAAAAATGAGCAATCATAGTGGTAGTAGTAATATATTATAAAGAGAAATGTTAGTATTTGTGGAAGTAGTACAAGATTGTAGATAGCAGTTGTTGTACCCATTGATCCTTGATTCATCTCTGATTATAGAGTGTGTTTTCATAAAGCAGTCATGTTTTGGAGGAAGGAGAATATTTGTATCTTTTTATTTTTCTTCTAATTTTCCTTCATCCTTCTCAGTTTTGCTACACTTCTGGTTTTGACAAGATTTGCTCTCTTGCTGCATATGAACAAAAGCAAATAATGTGTTCATTACTATTTTAAGCAGTACATAAAGTTTATTTATATTTACTCAGTTCTTTGGTGCATAGACAGTGAGAACAGTGAAGTGGGAAAAAGCCCCATCTCCCTGGTGTTCCTGCCAGTTCTGCTTCAGCAGCACCAGCATGGGCAGGAGTCACTTGAAGCAGCTTGCCTAACTCATGTTGTCATCTTTGTGGAGCAAAAACAAGGCTAGCTGGTAGAGTGATGTGGAGCAGACGTGTCCTTATCCCACTTGGTGTTCTTTTTTGTCTTGTGAGGTGGGCAGTGGTTGCCATTAGGTGTTGTATGAATATACTGAGTCCCTGGGCAAGCTCCCAGTTGACTGGGTGAGGTGAGGTTGCTGCTGTGGCACTCTGCCTGGGCAGTGCCATGCAGCACAACAGAAGTGGGAAGTCTCAGCGTGCAGACGAGCCACGCTGTCTAGACATGCTGCTATTATTTCTTTGCTCAGTTCAGTGTGTAGCCAAATATCTTTTCCAGTATACTAGACAGATTTGAGTACAGTGCCCACAGCCATATAACAGCGAGACATGTGTGCTTTCCTCCATGCCCCTGCCAGATTTAGTCATAATGCTTGGGCATACCAGTGACTTTAGTACTATATTCTATCAGCAGCAGAAAAGAACACTCCTATGTGTTGATCATTAAATTTAGTGACGATTTCTGGAAACCTTCCAGTAGAATACTGCTAGTATAGACAGACCTATGTATTATTTTTATCCATTTGCATTTTATGCCCTGTCCCCCATTCTTTTAAATTAATGTGTTTCTGGACAAATAAAATGTACCATGGCTGAATTCCTCTCTTGTGTGCCTTCGTTTGTCATTGACAGTAGGGACAAACAGCTGTTTGGAAAGTAAGTTTGTTTGTTGTTTTTCCTGACTCTTTTTCTTAAAGTTTTTGTGTTAAACTGAAACTATTGGTTTCAGAAGTAATTTTGAAAGGAAAGAGACAGAGGCATGAGACAAAGCCACTGTAGCCTTTTTGCTTTAGCAAATGACGATAAACCAAAGCAAAATTAAACTAAAATAGGGTTGTATACCTCCTAGTAAAATAACTGACGTGGGTTTTTTGCAGTTACTCTTCTAATTTTGGTGGCCTTGTTTACAATTTCTGTACGATTGGTTTGGTATAGGCCATGTAGACTGAGTTAGCCTAATTTTAGTTTAACTAAGTGAATACTCAGGTTAGTTTCTGGTGGTGTCCTACTCACAGCATGTACTGTATTGTGTCCAATGAGAGGTCAATCTGTAAAACTCCAACTTTTGTGAGTTGGTTTGTGTGTGTGTGCATGTTCTCCCTAAATCAGTATGGTGGATTCATAATCTGCTTTCCAGTTTTATTTAGGTAGTTATTAAGATTAGAATAAAAGTAAACTTGTTAAAGCTTTAATTTTGATCCAATAAAGTTTGACATGTTTATGCAGAAGTAAGGATCGTGAAGTCAGTGGTGAAGGGAGAGTGGGCAGGTTGAAATGGAAGCACAAGTTAGGCTTCTTTACAAAAATTGAGGTATACAGCCCTCTTTGTAATGTTTCAAAGCCTAATAATTCAGCTGCTCATTCTGGTGTAGTGAGTGCCTACATAAATCACTAGCACTGGAGATGGGTTTCTTGTAGTTGTCTGTAGAACTTACTGCATGGTAACAGTTATAATTAATTACTTGACAGACTGAATGTCTCAGAGTAGTTTGTCATCAACATGCAAGGGTGGCAGGTAGTTATGCTGAGGTGTTCAAGTAGTCTCTGGTACACAGTCATATAAAAAACAGAATTTGGTCCTCTTCCAAGTTTTAAATTTGTCCTTGCATTTCTGAAAAGTGGGAAGTAAAGATAAGGTGATGCAATGTTTTCCCGACAATATAAGCTTCTTCTTCCACCTTGGACTATGAAATTGAAAGTGACTTTCTATCCGTTAGCTTCTTGATCCCTATGTCATGAAGAACATTATCTAAATCTGCTCTTGGCAACTTCCACAGAAGAATTTGAAGTTGCTGAATTTCACAGAGGGGTGTGTATATATGTGCATGTGATACAGATTCTTAATTAAGAAGAAAATATATAAATTATAATCTGAAGTACTTGGTGATAGGGAGAACAGCATTAATGAGAAATTTTGATGCTATGAACATAAACCTGAATCTTTATCGTCTAACCTGGAGAGTTCTTCTTTCTTATATGACGTTTCCCAATGTTTTTGTGCAGTACTACTCATGCATTTGGCAGATTTCCTGAGACTCTCATAGGTCAGGAAAGCACTGGAAAAAAATCACAGGCACTTCCAATCATCTAGTACAGTCATTTCATGTAAGTGAGTAAACAGAGTGGAACAATGACTCCTTTTTTACCTCATGTCTCTGTTTAGGTTCAAGGGTGAACTGTTGATTGCTAGTGTATTTGTTCTGTGTGTAAGAATTCTCAATCTAGGAAACAAATGCCTTAAGTGGACAGACTATTACTGTTTTTTCTTGTGAAGGGAATCTTGGGGTGTTGAGAGCAGGAAACTGCTATGTGGTTCCTGTCTTGCTGTTTCAAGTAGAGATAGCAGTGGGATTAGCAGTACTTTCTTTGTTTCAGTTTAGAAAAAAGCAAGATAATTTTTTGAATATTATATTGCCTTTGTCATTCCTACAAAATTGGTTAACGTCTTGAAGTGTGCTTAATGATGCATCTCTTTCTTGAAAATGTCTTTTGTATTTTTTTTAGGTATTAGAGAGTAACTGCAGTTTTTTGTTTTGAACTTTGTTTTATGGAATAATAGTAAAGTTTTACCCTATCTGAATTTTGTCATAGATTTCACCTGGGGACAGATTTCAGCCCATGTCTTAGGCATGTATAATTTTAGTGGTGGTTAGGAGACCAAGAATTTTACAGAAAGGATTTTTCTCAAATACATGTCCCATGCATTATGGTAGTTCTGTGAAAAGTAGTTCTCTTCTGGTTGTCATCCCAAGCTGCCAGATATTTTAAAGAATGAGGTTTTTTTCTGTCTCTTTCTGTTTGGTTCTTTTTTACACTCTGTAGTTAAAGTGCCTTACATTTCTAATTTATTGTCTTGAGAGACATGCTTTATGTCTGCTATAAATGATTGAGAATTGCTGATGAGCTGTCTTTTTAATCCCTATTATTTCTCTTTTATGTTTCCTTAACTCCTAGGAACCTACGACGTAGACCCAGGACCCCACTCTGCTAGGCTTTGCACAAACGCTGGGCAGAGGCAGTAGATGATTACAGAGGGATGGTGACTAAAAGGTAGGTAAGAGACTGTTTTGTTCAGTGGGTGGATGGTGCTGTCATAGGGACATTGTAAGGTGAGGTCTGAAAAAAGAACTTGTGAGATGGCTTTGTAGACCGTTACAGTTATTCCGCCTTTCTCTTTTCCCTAAGCTAAGGAAATTCAAGAAAATAGAAATGGGAGTAATACAAGAAAAAGAACCTGCAATTCTCCTCTCTTCTTGCCTCTCTTTAACTATGCTTAACTTCAAAAAGGGAGACTATCTAAAAATAGGAATGTTTGTTCAAAGAAAAACTGAAGGAGTAACTGTAAGAGTAGCATGTTTGTAGGTGGCAGAGGTACTATTTCAGGAAGCTGTTTTGGAGGCTCCACACAAATGCTTACCATCAGTCAAAAAAAGTCTCAAAGGAAGCCCATATAGCTAAATGACAAGGTAGAGGAGACTATTAAAGCAAGAGGACGTCTTAAAAAAAGCTGCATCTGTGTTTAAAGATGGAAATAGGACTACCACATTCCCCTATCAGGCTAAACATAGTTTCTTTTTCAACCACACCAATAGCAGGAAGCCAGCTGTAGATTCTGTGTGGCCTGTGTGTAATGACAATATGAAATGAACAATCTGAGATAAAGCAATGGCAGTGATTCTTATGAGTATGTGCTCACTGCTGAAAAGCGGGGGATGGTTCCTGTTTTGGAGCCTTTCTTATGTGAGGCTTACGGGATTGCCTTTCTCAGCTGGAAGCATTTGTAGGTGAGATTGTGGAACAAATTGCATGTTCTCAATTTAACAGGTCCAGATGCAGTTCACACAGGTGTTTTAGGAATAGTGGAGGGAAGCAGAACAGCTACAGACTGTGGCATGCAAGCTCTTGCTTTAAAGTGTCTCAGCAGTTCAGTACTCAAAGATGTCTAATTTGATGCCGTATTTCCAAAAGCATTCGTGTGGAATCAGGGAGCCTAGAAACCATAGTGGATTAATTAAAAAATTAGGCTAGCATATCTGTTTGAGAAAGAACATTGGATAATATGGTGGAAATAGTGAGAAAGAATTTATTTCTGTGTATAAAAGCCTAATTAGGAGGATATATAAGAACTGGTTAATATTAGCCTTCAACTACTTGAATGGTGCTTACAAAGATCATGGAGAGAACATTCTCGGTTGTGCCAAACCATGTAACAGGGAGTTCACATGTACAGATTGAAAATTGAAATGTTCTGATTGGGCATTGTAGAAAAAGCTTTTTCACTAGGAGGGTAGTGCAGCACTGAACAAAGTTACCTGGGGTTGGGGTGACATCTCTGCCAGTGGGAGCTTTCAAGTCAGTTGGATCAGCTGACCTGATCTACTGTGGCTTTTAGTGGGTGATCAGACTGGATGTCTCCCAGAGATCTCATCTAGCCAGCATATAGTGCACTGTTCTGGTGTCCTCATCCCAGAGTAAGTGGAGTAGAACTGGAAAAGTTCAGAAAAGGGCAACAAGAATGAAGAAGGGCAGCAGGATGCAGGAGCCATCTGTGGAGCAGCATCCATACAGGAGCAACTAACTGGACGAGAGAAACAGGCCGGGAACAGTTTTAAAACTAGGAACTGTGCTTGTTTCCATTGTTTCTTTAGATAACTGCTCTTGGCTGCTCCTGGACACAGAGTAGTAAGTCAGGCTGAACATTTTATCTGAGCCAGTTTGGTTATTTCATTTAGGCTAAACAGCCAGCCTGACCCACCGTGGTGGTTCTTATTTGTTTTATCAACAGTTAAGTTGCAAGGTGCAGTCCCAGAAGAGAACTTTGTTGCTGAAAGGATTTTTAAAAATGCTAAGCTGTTATGTAATTTGAGGTATCATACTGAGCTTGGAGACTTTTCCCTCATTGTAGGACAAATGCTTTTAATCTTTTTTTGGCACTTGATAAATTACAATTAAATTTGTTTTAATATGTTCAAGCTGTTTCATTGAGAGTTCAGTTCTTACTCCAGGATTCTCGCTTGTTTTGCTTACTATGTTCCCAGTAAAATCTGTACTGCTTGTGAGGCAGAGGGGAATTACTGAAACACCTTTTTTTTTTTAATATGTAAGTTCTAGTGACACCCATTTTGGTGTAGAGAAAACATCCTTTGAGGGGAGTGATATGCGAGATAAAACAGCAAAGCTTAAAGAGAGTACAAAGAGAATGAGAGAACAGTGCTGAATTTGGAGATACTTCTGTGTTTGCAAATTGAGAAGTAAAATGTTGGAGTTGTATTATCATCATCAAAGGGGAAAGGCTAAAAAGGACAGGGTTTCATAAAGATAGCCATTGAAATGTCCAAAACAGGTAATGCTACTGGAATATAGAGGGTCATAGGAAAAGATTAGTGGAAAATAGGTAAATTGATCTGAAGGAAATGAATGAAAAGAGGTAAGTAAGCAAGGTTGAGAAGCTACTGAATAAAATTCTGAAGTATTAACAAAGTTTTAGGAGCTTAGAGAGGAGCAAATACTGGGAATGAAAGAAACAGTGTCGATGTTTTTCTATCAGTGGTTTGTGCTCCTGAGATGGATGGGACTCTGCAAGTATTAAAGAATATTCAGGTTTCTTGTACCAGTATGTGTGCTTACTCTGGGAAGTTTTCAAAGAGGACTTGAAATCAAAAAACATGGGAGGGGAAAACAATGGTTTTCGCATTAGATTGGAGAGGTTAATTGCTCTTGGTAAAAATGAATTTTGTTAAAGTAGTAGCAAAAATGAGACTTAAAAAATTTTAAATGGAAACCCTAAAGATTTCTAAGTAATATGACCAAAAATTGCAAAACCAAAAATGATACAAATATTTCAAATAGTGATACACAGTCCTGAGGAAAGAGTATTTTTCTTGCAGGAGGAAGGGGATACAAGGGTGTTATTTTAGATAAATGGAAGGGAATAGCAGAAGTGGTTACAAGGGAAAGAGGAAGAGGTATATAATATAGGTCATTACCAATTTAAAGTATTACTTAGGTCAACCATTTCCCTACCCACCTAATTCTTTGAGCTCATCCATTTGTGAAGGAAAGTCCTTCTTCCTGGCCTAAGTCCTGTGATATCTTCCTTGTGGCACTGTGTGTGTAGTGGTGGGAGGTTTCCCTTTGGTTAGGACCTGTGGAATTTTAACAAATTATACACAACAATGAAAAGCTCATTAGCAGTAATTGTTCTTTTTTAAACGGAACCTACATTGCTTCAAAGCAGTAATAGCAATTTCAGAGTCGAAGGATCTTCATTCTCTTCCAGACATTGTGCCTGCTATGTCACATAACCACAGACCACTGAGCTGCAAACAACTTTGTACTGAAGTGATGAATTGTGCTGTGCTTTAATCTGCATATGAGGTGAGGACGGATCAGAGAGGGATGGATGAGGTCACTGTGTCTAATGGAAAAACCCTTTGTTGCTTGCTGCAGAGAATGAGACTTCCCATTAAAGCTAGTTAAATCTCTGAGATTAATGGCATCTAGAAACAGGGTTTAAACACCTGGTGTGAAACTAAATGGTCTTTGATTTATAATGTTAATTTCTTTCTTCTTTTTTTTTTTTTTGAATGCTTAAAGTTCTGTTAGAGATAAGGTTCAGCTTCTCCCCCACCAGCACAACTGTCCTCCTCCAGGTCACACTCCTTGCCATAGAGAAGCTGCCTTTAAGTATTCCAGATATCTCTCATTTGCTTGAAGTCTTGTGGGTTGCTTTGTCTTGTCTTGATTGAAAATGTCAAAATAATTTGTACAAAAGGACACTGTTGCGAGATCCATTGAATTGGTTCTGTTGATCCAGCTTTGTACATTTATATATCTTTTTCCATGTGAGACAGATTTTTGTACTTGCAGTGTATATGCTAATGTATGTATAATCTGTTTGCTCTGTAAGCCCTTTCTGCAACACCACTAAAGCAGTTTGAATTATTTTTCACTCGGCTTCAGATTGCATCTTTATAAAACACAGTGAAATCCAGTGCTGGATAACATGCAAGATTGACAGCCCTGGAAATTGAAATCCCTGTTTATCCATGTACTAGCTAGCACAGCCTAGCTGTAGCAGGCTCTCTATCTTGGCAGTTGGACTCATGGTTAACCTGATGAGATGACCTCTGCTTCAGTTATTTATTATTTACAGAGCACTGAAGGTTTGCAAAGGTTTTTCACAGTGAGAGCAACCTGTTTCAATTTGTGTTTTCAACATCTCTCTATATGATGTGTTTATTATAGTATAAATACAGGTATGTGTTTTTGAAAAAGCAAAACTATGAACTATGAATCCTGTTGGATTTCTCCTGTGAAAAGATGTGTTAATGTACAGTTATATAATTAGTGGTAGAAATTGATAGGACTGTAGTGGAAAATACCCAGTGACATTAGCAATACAGAATTTCTACTAAATCACTCTACAACTGTCCCATTAATGTCACTGGTGAAATGGTATGTACCAAAGGAAACAGTTGGCCAGCTGTGAATGGGAGGAAATTTCTTCTTGTATCCAAACTGTGCCTTTGGGACTCCTAAGTGGCATGCAAGTCACATCTTCTCTCTGGGGTGAAGCATGCTGAGGTAGACCACATACGTGATGCTCAAAAGTTTGTTATTCTCTTTGATAAATTGAGTATTGTTCACATTTTAAATCTGTCTTCTTGAGTTATGCATTTCCTAACAATGCTGTACAGTCCCAATTTTTTGCTTGGCCAGATGCATACAACATAAGTAAATTTCTTTGTTTGGTGTGTGTGTCCAGTCTCTTTTCTTTTTGTTTCTCCCTAGATCAAATTCTACTCTTCATTATTACACAGTGGAAAGGCCTTACATCCTCATCATTTTCCTTTTGTGCTCTTTATTTTGAATTCCAACAATAGACTATTCTCATACACATGATACTTATATCTAGTTGTACCACTCTTACATAAACTGGCACTTTTATGCTTTGATTTAATATTTTTTCTACACCACACCTGCAGGCAAAGGGAAGGTTTTATTTCTAAGAAATTTTATTGTACTTGTGTTTTTCCTTGTGTCATTAACAGAGGTCATTTACAAGGGTTCTTTATTTTTTTTGTTTGTTTCTTTAGGGTTTTTTTAATGGCCATTTTCCTTAATTCTACAGCTTTGTGCTTGGACTATTGTTCTGGAAGTAGATTTAACAGCATGTCATTCTGTAGTAATATGCAAATGACATCAAAGCAGAGACTTGCTAAATAAAGGAGAAAGAATATAACTGCAAAAGGATTACAGAAAAAGAAAAGGGATGAAGATTGTAAGGTTGCAAGAGCATTTTTAGTACCACTGTCAGGCAAAGAAAAGAAAAAAAACAAATACATGAAAGGAAAGGTAGTGTTTTAGCATTTTCTTTGTGTTCAAATGAATACCCTCTCCTGCTGATGAAAGAAGGTTTTGGTTCTCAAAAAGGAGAGGAGCAGGTCTACAGAGACTGGAAGGTGGATGTGTCAATGTGCCTTAATTTGTAGGGGGCTAATGCATTCCCTTACTTTGAGCTCCATCTTTCTTAGGGCATAGTGGAAGGTGGTGTTTGTGCAGTGGGGTTACTGGTCACCTATCTTTGGACACATCAAGAATGAATGGGCTATTCCACAACTGCGCTCCCAGCATCTTGGATAAAGCTTTTCTAGCTTCCTTATTTACTGTCATACCATGCATACCATGACTCCACCACATAACCTGCATGATGGGCACTGAGTGGTTCTGTAATTACAGCCGAGTGCACGCCTCAGGTGCCAGCAAGAACATGGTTTTACAGGACCCTGTGAAGGAGCACCTCAGGATCTACTGACTTTTAAAACTGAAGTGGCCACTTTGCTTGTCAAAGGGCAGGAGTAGTCATACTCATGTGGAGACCTTGTCTTTTAACCCACCATTCTCCTCAGACATCAATACATTCACTGTGGTATGCCAAATTTCTGTATCCTAAGCAAATGGGCAAAGGGGTTGATCTGGCTTGTCCTGAATATATTGGTTGGTAGGTCTGCAGCTCAGGATGAGCTAAAGGTCTAAGCTCAAAAGTGTGTCATCCTCCATGCTGATGATTAGTGAATGGGATTTTGGGATACTTTATACCAAATTATGATTATGGTGCATGTTCATAGCCTGGCTTAGCCAGCACCCAGCTCAGGACTGAAACAGCTTTGTCTTTTCAGCTTAACAGAAATGGGTTGTTGTGTTGCCTCTCTGCCAGGTATTGAGGGAAAGGAAGAAGGAAGCTGGGCTTCAGTGGAGAGAGAGTGGAAAGGGCAAGATCTGTGTGTGACAGGAGATGCAGTGTGATCTAATGAGCACAGCTTCTCTCAGGCTTTACCCTTCCTATATGCTGCAGCTGTGGTGGTCCTAAAAATGCATCTGATGGCTGGTTTCTCTTTAGGACAGGGACTGACTTCATGGAGAAAATGGTGCCAGTCAAGAGCGAGCATATGGAGCTGGGTGTTGAGGCACATTGTCATCAGCTGATATTGAGCTAAGCTTCAGTAGAACCAACTGCTAGGAAGATTTGGATTGCTTGAGAGCTACGGTCTTTGCTCAGGATGTGGTGTTGGAACACCAGCATTGGATATGTGGTATGGGAGAAGATGAAAGGCCAGGCCGGCAAAGTGAAATGGGTACTATACTGCTCTACCTGTGGGAATTATTGCTATGGGCTGTTTTTTAAGTGGGCATGTGGTCCTGCCAGCAAAGTGTATGGCATTCCACTGTGGCATGTCAGTGTGTTGGTGTTTTGACTACTTGTTCATCCCAGGAGAGGATACCCTGTCTGTGCCATGTATGCATTTGTTTTTTTGAGCATCTCAATATATGAGGGTGTGAAGATGTGCAGAAAGGAGCACAGTATGGCTTTTGGTGTACATCTTGGTGGTCTCAGCTTAGAGACTGCAGGTCATCCAGCATTACCTAATGGTGTGTTGCAGTGTGATGGGAGGAAGCTTTCCACAGGCTATTGCTGTGACACCAGTGAGTGTATTGTGTGCCATAAAATGTAGGGATTGTCATGAAACTTCCCTTTATGCACCTGTGGGTGTACTGAAAAATTTGGCTATAAGCTAAACAGTCCAAGAAAGCTGATTCAGTGCCTTTATTGTTAGAAAAATCTAAGGGAAGATGTAATCATTCTATGTGTTTCTATTTAGGAGCTCAAGGTGACTTTGACACATTTGGTCTCTGAAGTTTAGATTCCTCAAAAGGAGCAGTCTGAGCTATGTTTCACTGTATGCAATATGTACATACATACTGTATGCTTATAAGATTCCAAAGTGATAAATGAAAAATGACAGCTGCAAAGCTACAGAAGTCTTAAGTGATTTTGGATATGATGGAGACATCAGTGACACTTCATGTAATTTAGTCTTTGACTGATGAAAGCTGTCAGCCACTGAGAAACCATTGGGAAAGGTGTCACCAGACAAATTGGATTTTCAAAACATTGTTAGCTTGTGAAATAACTTTACAGAATAGATTTTTTTCCTGAAAGCTCTTAAATGGAAATCATTTAAAAGAGCATCATCATTAAGAATTAGATAAAACATGGGAATCTAAGTAATTAAAATAACACAAGAGGATATTTCAGACTTGGAAAAAATAGTGTATTTATTTTATTATTTCTAACACACAAATACACAGAGCAGTACAGTGTATGCTCTGAAGAAAACCCACTAAAGGCTTCTGTGCATTGAAACAAATATGTCAAGAGCCTCATTTAACTTTAGGTTATTTGACATCTCTTTATTTGTTGTTTGACAGCTTCACTGGGTGCATTCCACGAGACAGTATATGATTTCTGTTGCGTCAAGTTTTACTACTTTTAAACGGACTTAAAAATAGAACTTAAATTTTTGACAGTGGAGTTGGAGGAAGTACAATTATGATTTATTCTCCTTAAAAGGTTTTTTTTGTTGCTGTTGTTTTGTTTTTTTTTGTTTTGTTTTGAGGGGTTTTTTGTCATGATATATTTTAGGATCTAGAAAAAATGTGCAAATTTGTTGACAAAAAGTTCAGGCATATGCAGGGATGTTCCTTGTATATGTGAAACTGTTTTATGTGGATACATGGGGCTTTAAGTATAATCACTGTAGTAATTTTGAAGTGGGGCTTTTGTTTTTGTGAACTCTAATGGCTTGGATATTTTAGCTGTAGAATGCTCTTTGAATGTCTTTCTAACTTCCACTATTTGTAATGTTACCTGTTTTGTTGGTTGTTTTTTTTTT
>VWZD01006075.1:503749-635155 GCA_013396695.1 Sakesphorus luctuosus
TAGAACAGAATTTATTAACTTGATATTTCACAGAAATTTTAAAACATCTGTATCTGGCTTCATGATTTAGTGAATAACAAACAAAAGGTGGATGAACTTTCAGAAATATCTAATGGAAATAATGATTTTGCTTTCAGAGTACTTACTCCAGGCTTCTCATAGCTTTGTCAGGATTTCCTATGTTCTGATGGACATCTTCAAAAGATAGAACTGGTACAGAGGGGAGTTGACTGATTTTTCTATTGCAGTCCTGTATTGAATCAGAGATCTAAATGCAAAATCTGATATGGAGAGTCATGTGGATTGGTGGAGTCTTCTTTGAGCACTGCTGCTTATAGTCTTGAGGGGTTGATCATAGAATTAGAGCAAACACTAAACAGTGCTTTCTTTTGTGTGTTGAATCTTTGCAAGTGTGTGGGAAAAGTTTTTTTGATTGGTAGAAAAGTCTAAATCTTTGAAGAAATAGTGCTAAAGAGCAACAAAGAGAGGTAGTAGCCTAATTACTTTCTGAACAACCTGCTCTAGTAGGAGGTGTTTCTGCCCACAGCACACTGTGCCAGGGTAGGAGCTAGATCATCTTTAAGGTCCCTTCCAACCTAAACCAGTCTGTGATTCTATGATACTCCAGGCATTTTGTATAACCAGTGAAAAGGCATTGGATGGTTCAGTCCACCTGAGCATTCTTTGTTGGATACTCTCTCTATTGCTTATCCAAGAAACTTCGTGGGATGAGTTTTGAATACTTAACTTGATAGAAAAGCTACATATAAGTAAATAGGTGGAGAACAGAAGTGTTCTGTAGCAGTGATGTGGGATGGGAGCTCTGAGCTGTCTCACCTCTTGCTTTCCTTCATATCAGTCTGTTAAACTTTGCTGTCACTTCAGATGTTGCTGTAAAGAGAGAATATGTTGGTTATTCATGTGAAGAAACAAATCAAAAGCTGATAATGAGATGAGAGTTGAGAGGAGTTTGGAGTCTGAAATACATTCTCAAATGGGGCCACGGAGCCATAGAAAGGTGTATTCTCCTCCACTGTATTTCCGTTGCCAAAGCTGTGACCACTGTGCATTTGCTGAAATGCATTTAATACCCACTGCCCTTTAAACTGGATGAAAGAACTGCAGAACTGAACGCACCAGGAGAAGGATAAATTTGCCTTTGCTGTCTTAATTTAAGCAGGTTGTCATAGTAGTCATTTCACGACAGTTTGGAGTTTATCCAGCGGTTCTTTAAAGTAGTAACTACCTTAATATAATCTTTATATATATAATTTACCCAGTATTAATGTGCAGAATATTCACTAACAGTTTTGTTTTAACAATACAATTTTGTTCTTTAGATTTGTGATTCACATTTAAAATGTATTAAGTTTCTATGAAAGCTAAATACTGGATACTCTCAAGTACTTTTATACAGTGATGTACAAATTGATAGGGAACTGTTTTAAGTTGAATATATTTTTTTATTTTTTTAAACCCATCTATTGAAGTTTCTGTAATACTGTCTTCCTTCTGGTTTCTCTTTATATCCATGTACAAATTTTGGCATGTTTTTCAGTACAGTTTACAAATATAAAAAAGTATGCACAGATGGTGACAGCAATAATCTGTGATGTGATAATCTTCTTTCCTAATTATTCAACACATATGACTCCCATCTCTGTATTACCTATTCCTTACTTGTATAGAATGCACCAATAAGCTTGCATTATTTTCATATTGCCTCTTTTTATCTGTTTGAATTAACCTTACCTTCCCTCAAAACCACTTCTAATACATCTTCAAGATTTGACAAATTTTCATCTAATTCTAACTTTCATATTCTTCATTCTTCCCTCAAGTGATAAGACTTCTCTCTTTCCAGCTAATTCTTTTCCTATGGCTATCTCAATGCATTGTTGTCTGCTGCTCTGTTGCATGGATCTTCTCCCAGTCCTGAACTTCTGCTTTTTTCTTTTTTATTTTTTTTTAAATCAAGCCATGTTTTTAATTGTTTTTTAATAGTTTCCAGTATACGACAGTTTATAATAATGTGAAGGGAAAAGAAAAAGATGACAAACATTCTAAGCCAGAGCATCTTCTCTTCCCATCTTGCATCATAACTGAACTTGCGTAAATGTCATGGTAGAAGGCAAGACGTGGACAGCTTTCAAAACATGAGCTTTTGTAATATAAGAGTACTTTTTCTTTTATATATGGTGAAGTTTCAACACATCGTTAATGCAAATGAAGTCACATCTTTACTCTTAATTGTGACTTTGGTCCCACACAGATTCCTAATTGTCGTGAAATTTCAAAATGTGCTTTTTTGGTGACCTCCTCACTATACAGGGAGCACAGGTACTGTTTCAGCAGAAGACTACAAAAAATAGATTAGAGTAAAGCTGGGGAAGAATAGGTTGAGTTTGAAGGCTGTTTAAGAAATGTTTTCATTGCAGTAGCTCCCCTCTAGACTGAAACTTATTTTCCTTCTAAAAAATGTAGTTAGTTATGTGAAATCAACATAATTATGTAGTTTAGAATAAAGGAAAACACAATGTCATAAACTGAGACTATATTTGCTGACAAATATGATGAAAATAAGTGTTAAAAATACTTTAATTTTCTGGTCTTTTTTTTTTTTTTACTAACTCTTCTTCAATAAGGTGGACTAGCATACTATTACTATATTCCTTTTTAATGGATAAATAAGATTTTTCATAATTAATTTTCATTTACTGAGGTGTAGAAAAATGTAGTATAACAATTTCAGTCAGGGGCAGCATTATTGGGTCTCTGAAAGTACATGTTGCTTGAAAAATTGTTGTCCACAGCTTAATATGTTTTATCTCTTAAGAGGACACCAGGTATATTTGGAAAGAATATTTGCAAAGGCCACTAACAACATTGCTGAATAAATTGAAAGAAACTTCCAAAATGCAATTTTTGTCATGTTTTTTTGACAGTTTGTAAAGAAGTCCAGTTAATGGCTACATGGTTCTGTTGAAATTGGGGTCTTTGACTTAGCTATTGCCAGAAGAAACATATATTTCCAAATCACAGACCTTCCTACTCGATGGGTTGGCTCTTCTGAATGTTGTTTCTCTCTGTGGTCAAATTCATATACTGTAGCACATGCTTTTCAAGAAACTGTGCAATGGATTTTCTGTGTCTTACAATAAGTCAGATACTACATTCACTTTTCACTGGGCTCTATGAGTAACTCATAAATACAGACTTGTATGTACTGTGTGGTGATATAAGTGAGAAAAATACAAGCTACCAATAGTGTGCAGTCCAGGACTCAGACCTTTACAGGGAATGGGAACATGGCTGTGCTTGGCCAGAGGTGCATCCAGCCCAGCATCTGGTCCTTGTCAGGAGCAGACAGCAGATGGCTCAGGGAAGAGGGTAAGACTACAGGGAGCTGGATTTTTCCTGATTATTGTTGCTCAGGAAGTTCCTGAATTTCTCACTGCAAAGTGGGAGTGTCAAGGTATTTCATAGCTTCCCAATCCGATTTTGAAGCTATGTAATTTTTTAAATGAACAGGACCCTGTGGTGGGGTCTCTATTCTGAATGGCTATTATTCACAGCACCTGAAAGTATATTTCTACTACAGAACAGCCTGTGTTCTGTGTCATGTTCATGATATTGATAGTTTGCTGGGTCCTAAGAAAATGTGTCTGGTTTGCCAGTAGTAGTACCAACTGGAAAAGGAGCAGGCAAGTGTTATATATAGAGAAAAGAGAAGATGAAATGCAGGGATGTGTGTGTTGATCCCTTAATTGCTTTAGTTATTCCTTCACCATTTCCTTTTCCTGCCTTAGCTGACACTTCTGTCTTCTCCTGGCTCATTTTCTTTCACTTCATTCCATTTCCTTGTCTGTTAAACTTCCTCTGGTTTTTCTTCCACTTTTCAGACCTTTATTTGCAAGGAAAAATTGCCATTTTGTTTTTCCATTATTCTGTAAAAGAAAAGCTTCGCTAGCTTTGTGAGAGGTGGAGAATCCATTCTCTTTTCACTGCCTCAGGCTGACTTCTGATGTCCAGTCTGAGGATTGCAGTTGAGTGGATGTACCAAGCAGTGCATGGGGAAAGGTACTGTCAGTGACTGGACCCAGAAACTAGATGAGTGGATGGAAATTTCAGGTAGGAATCTGAGTCTTGTGAGTGTACCAGAAAGGTCAAAGAGCTAATGGATAGCTAAAGAAAAAGGGATTTGAACAAAGTTGACAAGATTTTGCTGGAACTTAGGCCTAGGCTATGCTGATTTGACTATCTTTATTCCCATCTAAGCTGCCTGTGGTGCTCTCCTGTGTGGACCTGCTGGGCTGGCCTGTGCTTGCTCGAGGAAGCTGTGGTCCACTGGGGCTATGCCCCACTGATGAGGCAGACAGCCCACAATGTGATTCTGCATTCTGAGGCGTTACTACAAACTCCTTGCTTCGCTCAGGTCACTGTTCTTGAAGCAGTGCTTCCTTTGCACAAATCACAAGTATCAGCTCTATGAGAAGCTCTGGAGATGACAGATTCTTCTTTTATTAGTTGTTACTCTCAGCTACAGATATTAGCAGACTTTTGGCAGAATGTCACTATGAATTCAAGGATTGATTTTTGACTGTGTTAGTCAATGACAGCTGATGGCTGTCTGCCTCCTGCAGATCTTGAAATTCATGCCACTGCAAAAATGAATGACAGTATTAAAAAAAAATTGAAGCAACTCAGTGATCAGTTTGTTAATTGAAGCTGACTCTCACTTTATGCAAATACAAATTAGAATATGCTACTCAGCCACAGAGTAAACAGTCTGCATTGCTGGGTCTAGTGATAAGACGTGATAGGGTACGACTAGATTATTTCACTGAAGAAGATCTATAGCCTCTACTCTCATCTTGATGTTGAATGAGGTGATCTTTGAGCTATTGATCTAACCTAATTGTGTATCTGAGTGATATGCAAATTGTTTTCTTAAAGCTATACTGAGTAAGGAATGTATTTCAAAGTAATTATACTATAAAGAGGTATAGGTTTGTGGGGTTTTGTGCTTTTGACAGGAAACAGGACTTGCTATAATAAAAGCAACTTGGGTTTTTTGGGGAAACAGCCTTCCTGATGCCTCCTTCCAGCCTCCCATCCTTTTTTACCTTCTGGGCTCCAGGGTTTGTCACTACTGGTGTTGCTAGAACTAGAAACTGAGAGTGTACACATTGCCTTAGAATTTAGTTTTTTTGGTAAGTGTGATGACAGAGTCTTTTTTATGTGTTCCTTTCTCTTGCAATCTTCCTCTCAAGTGTTTTGTATGAATTAGATGAGTTTGGCTTCAGCAAATCAAGAAAAAATAGAGGAAAAGGCATTGAGCTTACATTGCAAGGTATTCATGTACCCCAGTTTTATGACTATAGGAGTGCTGATACCCTCTTTCCTGATTGGTCTGTATGCAGTGTATAGTCTTATTTCATTAGACAAATGCTTTTTTTCCCAGGTTTGTGCTTGTGTACAAATTTTTTTGTCAAACTTTTTTACTATTTTGCAAATCAAGATGTGGAGCAAAGTGCCCAGAGAAAATGGAATGAGTCTCCCACAGCAAATTACCTGAGCAGCTTCTGCAAGAGCTGACAGTAGTATGCATGTGAAGAAACCCCAGACCTGCTTGTGGATGCATGTACCCAGAACCAGTCCTGAAACTGGCACCTTTTAACAGTGCCAAACTCTGCTTTTTGTATACGTATATTGGCATTCGTATCGACTGCATCTTTTGTTGAAAGTGCAGTCAAGCTGACGCTTACAGAGTCAGCCAAGTTAATTGTTTGAAAGCGTCTTTACTGCTGGACAGCTGCAGTTAGTGTGGCAGCTCTCTCTTTTGTAGAGCAGCTCATTTTGATTGAACAAAGGAAAACATAGTTTATAATTCAGAGGTAGATTGTACTTCCAACACAGTGTATTTTAAGTGATCTAGAAATATTGACATCCTGATTATTTCATTTTAAATATATGAGTTCAGTGCCTGGAGGGAATAGTTTAAAATTAATCTGCTTGGACTTAGGAGGAGCAGTTACCTACCTTGCATGCTTAGCTGTTCACACTTTTTCTCTTTTAAGTGTCTTTTTTTTTTTTTTGGCTCAGCTAAAACTGAAAATCTTGAATTGCTGGATTTTTCCTCATCAAATACTGTTGATGGAGAAACCAAATTGTACATCTGTAAAATATAATACCTTTGCCTAATTCATCTTTGTGTTTCTTCTAGGCAAGCTGAATCAAAACAAAGGGAATGAGGGAGAGAATAAGTGCACAAGACTTTACATAGAGAAATAATATATTGAAATAAATTGCATCTTATAATGCTGCTGATTCTACTTTCATTTTGCAGCCTCAGATTGTTTTACAGACTTGTAAAATGCAATTTGTCAGAAGTCTGATTAAAGGCCTCTGCTTGAAAAATTATGCAAATAACAGGTCAGTGTGCTGTTTCCCAAATGTTTAGCAATAGTTTAAAAGTTTGTCAGTGTCACTGTTTGGATATGTTTTGAAGAGTTTTGACCTGACCATTATGTTTCATGATTGAGAGAGATTTGCATATGGAAATTATACAGAAATCAAGGAAACCAGCGTAAACATTTCATGTGTAGGGTTCTCTTGGCTTTGTCTTGTCATGTCTTATGCTGCTGGCTAATTATCACTTCTTGGCACAATGGCTGCACTTTCAGTAAAGAGAAGGGCTGATTTTAGGAAAGATTGCTTTGCCTGCCTCAGGACTTCTGACTTGTTGCAGTATTTCAGCTCTGTTTAGGTACGAAGTTCAGGTGCAGCCTCCCAGGCTCACTTTTACAGCTGTTACCTTGGGCAGAGATGGAACTTGTGCAGCAGTTCTTACTCAAGCACATGCAGAAGGGAGGGATCTAAACTTTGCGAGTTCTGTGGAAAAAGATTTGGTTTTGAACCCTTTTCTAAGGTGTCTGCTCATGTGTTGATGCTGTGGGTATATGTTGAAGGTGTGTGTTTTGTTTGTGGGGGTTTATTTGTATTTTGGGGGGGAGGTTGGTGTTGTATGGGGTTTTCCGTTGTTGGGTGGGTGTTTGATTTTGTTTGTTTGGTTTTGCTTGGTTTTTGGGGGGATTTTTTGAGAAGTTATGTTTTTTATTTATTACTCGAACATTGTATTAGATGTAGTCTCCAGGCTCGTTTCTCCTTCCATGCATACAGTAGTGTAGTGAAGTGGATAGTGGCATAACTTGTAATAAGGTTTCTACCTGCTACCTTGATTTACTGTTCTCTTGCCTATTGGGGTCTCTGAAGACTGAGTAGTTACAAGTAAGCTTGTCCTTGCAGTTCCTCACATATGCTTAATGTATTTAAATTAATACTTCTAAAATCATTAATAGACTTAAATTAATAGAATAGTGCAAACAATTTAAATGGCTAGAGGTCAAGGTAGAGAGGAACTTCAATTGTTATTGTTTTTCTCTGAGATAGATATTATTAGAAGTATGTTCAAATCCTTTTTTGTCTCTTCTTCAAAGACTAATCTTTTCTTTGGATATTCTGAGTGAGAGAATGGAGTGTGTGTATCCTGCTTCCATTTTTGCCATGTGAGATGGAGTTCAGCTAGGAAAGAAAAAGAACTCTTTGGCCCCTCTTTGGATTTAGAGGCTGAGGAAGGGTATTGTTGTGAAGAAATCTTTGTTTCTGCTACCAAATTCTGTTCACAGGGTGGGGAGTTCACTTGATACATGAACGATACCAGGCATCAAACCTATCAACATTTACATTTTAGTCCTTGCTAATACCAAGATTAGCCCCATGAAAATCAGTATCCTTTTTGTAATGGAAAGCAAGGCATCCATAAATATGTACATATTTAGTATTTGGATGAAGAGTACTGGTCCTTTTCTTTCTTTCTACAGAAACAGGATTATGTGTTTATAGTGGTAGATACAAAAGTACTGCAGCAGAGCTGTTTTTCTGAAGCTTGTCTGGGATATGAAATCTTGGTAACATAAAGACCATGGGGCTTCCTTTGCAGCCAGGGAGACAGAGAAAGCTGGGATCCAGTTTAAATGTTAATTTTATTATTTTTTAAATTTTGTCCATTATATCCACGAATTTCTGGGTCTTTCTGAGACTTCAAAAGTTAAAAGAAATAAAGGTTTTTGCTTTATTTTTAACATGACAGTACCATATTCCTAGGTATTTGAATACTTGATGCTGTACTATGTGCAAGAAAAACAGCTTTTGACAGTCTGGGATGTGGTATCAGACCTTCATTTTGCTTCCTAAATACACATCTGTAATCTTACAGAAACACGAATTAGAACTAGTTGTTAGTAATGTATTTGTATGATATGTAAGTTAGGAATATCCATTAGCTATGCTATAACCCACATAAACTGGTTGAATTTGTATCAGAATAGTGCATAATGCATTGAAATGTCACCGTTGTAGAAAATGGACTATCAAAACATTGGAACAAACACTTTATGCCGTTATATACATGAGTGCACAGAATTTCTATGAGCAGATACTGCCAGCTGTGAGCCACCAGCAATTTTTAGGGACAGATTCATATTGGTACATGACATCATAAGATAAAGTACTTAGGAAGGTAAGAATATGAATTTAACTGTCTAGAAGCTCCCCTTCTTTTCTTTTTTCCAGTAATATAAGCAAATTTACCAGAGAAGCTAAAATTGACTGTTAAATGTATGTGCCACTCAGATTTATTATGGCTTTGATTTATTTATTTTAGTTTAAATTCATAAGGTTTAGGAGTGTCCAGGTCTTAGCTGGAAAGCATCTAAAGACAGCAAAACAAGGTGGTAGGAGAAGAGCAGCACAACTTATGAAGGCTGGTGCTACAGTTAGGCTAGAGGCTAATGTTTACTATCCATTCTGCTTACCCATTCTGCTTTCTGAGCATAGCTTTTCAACACCCTGCTCTTACTGTGGAGTATCTCTTATTTAACAGCCCTTTTTTGTTTTATGTGTTTAGGGTGTTTATTTTATACAAATAGAAAGTTTCCACCTTACTAAACAGCACCCTGGAACTCACTGAGATCAGTTGCTCTATTAATTAGTAGAATGATATTTCTGCCATTATGGAGTTGTGTGAAATCTCTTGTCTTCTTCCCTGAAAGGCCATGATGGCTCATGACTGTGTGCTATCAGCAAGGAAGATTGTGACTCAGTAAAGCTGCTAGTGGCAAATGTTTTTTTGGGTTGCATCATTAGGTTGTTACTGCTTGGAATGTTTTTAATGATAAAACTAAAGGAATTGGGTTGGATCTAAACCTATATTAACACAATACATATTCTGTTACTTATATAAGTGTGTGGTTCAACTTTATTCTGGTTCTAATGAAACCCGTTACAAAATTGATTAATTCTATATTTTACAAGAATGGAGTCTTCAGCATTAGAGTCTGCAGTTCACAGCCTTGTCACTGGTCTTGGCAAATGGGCAGAAATTATGCTGCTGTCAGAAGCAGTGTCCCTCACTCCTGTAAAGCAAAAGCCTATCAGAGCATTGAGGTGAACCCTGTTCTACCAGTTTCTATGCTGTGCTATACATATTCTGAAGATAGGCAAGAAGACAGATTCTCTGGGGCTGTTGTTGTCTCAAAACAGTCAGTAATACAAAAGAGCAATTCCTTTCCTACTTTGTACTCACAAGGAGTCAAAGCACTCTTTTCTCTGTGAGGAAAGGACAGCAAGAAGCAGTGGATCCAAGTGAACAGGGAAGGTAGATTTAAATATCTGTGCTGTATCTAAGAGAATAAAATAAAAAGTGTTGGAGAACATTGTCTTCCCTGTGTGTTAAAAATAAAATTTTAAAGCAGGGAATGTGGAGGGGTAATGAATATCAGTTTTTTAATCCCACTGGCTGATAAAAGAAATCCATATTTCTAAATTGGGTAACTGATGATAGGTTTATGAATTAAGTAGAGGAGCAACTGATAGCATCCTTTTGAGTAGTCAAATACTGCAGAGAAAAAATGAAAGCAGTGCTGTTTTGTTTTAAACATCAAGAATTGTCTCATTTTTTCTGTGGTTGGTCTTACACTTGAGTAAATTTCTTTGAATTCCTCAGGTGCTTTTCCCACATGAATGAAAGAAGAGTAGACAGTTAAAAGAAGTGACTGCTGTGAAGGACAGCATGACCACCATGAAAGGAAGCTGCGTCCTCACACTGCTGTTGGCAGGACTCGGGGTGTTAGGAATGCTGGGGCCAACAACAACGGAAGATATGCACTGCCATAGAGCTGAGCACCCAATTATTGCATACAAAGGTAAGGGGTAAGCACAAAAAAACCTTTCTAGACGTAGGCTAACTATTGTGTAATCACTTCATGGAAACCTCTGCTTTTAATGTAGATGGTATGGGAAAAAATGCATTCAGTGCTGTTATATAGAAACCTCGACTGTATTCTATGCAAGTTAAATACAAAGAGGCTTTCCAAATTTGTTCAGAATTTGTGGTTGAAAATATAATTTAAAGATGGGTGACTCATTTTCCTTTATTATTAAAACCAGCCTGTACTGTTGCATGGAGTTATTCCTTTCCAAGTGCAGGATTCTGCATATGTACCCTTAAATTTCATGAAGTTGCTCTTGTCCCCTTCCTCCACCCTATCTAGGTCTCTCTAGATGGCAATTCAGGCCTCAAGCTTACCAATTGGTTCTCTGAATTTGGTGTTATCTGCAAACTTTGCAAACTGCATTCTGTTGCCTCCCCTTGGCTGTTGATTAAGGTGTTAAACAGGATAGCTCCCAGGATCAACTCTTGTGATAATCTACTTGTTACTGGCTCAAGTGGAGTATGGAGTATTAAAATTTTACTCTCTGGGCTTGATCACCCAACTGACTTTTTACCCCTGTAGCTGTCCACCTGAAGAGGCAGAGTGTAACATCCTAATTTGCAGTGAGACAATGTTGAGATAAATGACATCCTCCACTCTTCCCTCATCATTTAAACTAGTAATTTTGTTATAGAAGGCAAGTGAGTTGGTCAAGAGTGATTTACCTGTGACAAATCCATGCTGGCTGTTCTCAGTCACCTTTTTTTTTGTCCATATGACCAGAAAAGTGCATCCTGAGAGAACTAACTCTGTAACTTTTCCAGGAACTTCAGTGAAATTGACTGGTTTTTAGTTCCCATATTTGTTTCCCTGCTGTTACTTAGGAGCTTTCTTCATCTCTCTGACTTCTCAGAGATGAAAAGTGGCTGGTAATCTTGGTGTCTGTGGATGCAGCTTGTCTGATCCTATGTATTTATATACACTGAGATCTCATAAGTCATCACTGATTCAGGCTGCATCTACTGTTGGTAGTTATTGAACCCCTTTTACTAAACAACAGATACCTTTGATACCTTACTAGTAGTATTGAGTTCCTCGGCATCCTCTGTGTCTGCTGGTGGTAGATCACCTTCCCCATTCAGTACAAAGTTTGTATTTCCCCTTTCTACCTTTCATCCTTGTTCAACCTTTCATTACTACTGGAGCAGTAGAAGCTGCTCTTGTTGCCTTTGATGTTCCATCCAAGTCTTAACTCCCTTTGAACTTTGTTTAACCTGACACAGTCCCTGCATGTCCATGTAGTTTTTCAAAATTATCTCCTTGCTCACTTTGTCCCTGCTTACACCTCATAAACACTGTCTTTCTTCTTTGGAGCTGCACCACGAGTTCCTTGCTACACCAAGATGGTCTCTTCATACATGTGGTTGTCATCTTGAGTATTGGGGTGAACTGCTGAGGAACAGTTGCAACAAAGTAAAGAGCACTTGAAGGATTTTTTTCTGTAAAAACCTAAGGCATTTAATAACTTATCTGGCTTCTTTTTATTTATTTGAATTGAGATTTTTCAATTAATGTCACAACTTAGAATGAGTTCCAAAGTTTGTAGTTATGAGGATGTAGAGATGAAGATGTATTGTATTAGATATTGCATTCCTCCTGTTTTTCTAAGAAAACACATGTGTAAGGTTTTTGTTCCAGTGAATTAGAATTTATTGAATTTTAATTGAAAAGAAAATTGTTTCCATTCCTTTCGTAAAGTTACAGAAAATAATGTTGTGTTTTTACAGAAAGTATTTTGTTCTGGCATTTTGATGGTTTAATAATGGTAACAGTACCAGCTGTCCCTTTCTTCAATACACTGGAGAATAAACTAAAATTATTGCATTCTGTACTCGGAACAGCAAACCATCAGTGTATTGTGAAGGAGGGACCTTTATCATTCATTATTGATTGACTAAACAGTATAAGTTATTCTGAATAAATATCTGGTTTCCTTAGTGTTCATATTATGAGGATGATTTAGTTTAAAACATTATTTTTATCATAACATACATACACAGTATTGTAAATTAAAGTAATTGAAGTAACAGAGTTAAAATTCTGGCACATCTTAATTTCACAAACTAAGAGATCACTGCATGTACCTTTTGATTTTGTATGTGCAACTGTAAAAGGAAATAATTGAGACTCATCAGAGCTATGTGCTAGGGGTTGATTAAAATGTGTTTTATGAATCTGATTCAGTCAATATTTAGGAGAGTAGCTTGATTTTAGCCTGATCCTATCTTTTAGATCTTTCTTGTTCTTTTGTCATATTTAATTTCTAGTGATGCCCTTCTAGTTCTAGGTTACTATGCTAAGGCTTTTGGGGGACAGAAATCTCCTCTGTCATCTTGTTTCAGTTCCACTTTTTGATGTAGCCAAAGACAGTGTCACAGAGTTCACTGAACAAAACCAATTCTTTTTGCTGTAAACATATGTGGGAAATACAATTATATATAAATATTTATTGTCACATTTTTAATATGAGATGTAGTGAGATTTTCAATGCCAGACCTTTGTGGTAAAAAATACCACTAATCAGTACATATCCATGACATACATTACCCTTTATGAACTAACATATATTGAAAAATATTCTGACAAAGTGTAGTTCATATTCACCACAACAATCTGTTGAGAGTCATTACTAAATATTAGAAAGTACATGTGGAAACATATTTGCAACACAGTATACAGTATGTGATAGCTAGGTAACATAACTTCTGGTTAAGGGAAAATAGAAGTTTTGAGACCAGAGGAAACAATGCCTGAGAGGTTTGTCTTTGATTCTGTATGTTAGGAGTGGACTGCTTGGGGTATCAAAATAGAAGAAGAGAGAGATATGAGAGAAGAGCCACTCTCTGAATGAATCCTGCAGTAGGAGTTGTCAGTTTTCAACCAGCTGTATTCCTAATTTCCGTATTCTTCTTGTGACATTTACTGACTTCGTCAATGCCTAGGAAAATACCCTTTGTATTTGTTGATCTTATTAGTGCTGCTACACCAACACAGAGTTGATAAAGCAATTTGTAACAGCTAAACCCCCTTTAATCTGAATGCTGCATTAGTACCCTGCTTTGTAAAGTTATCTTGTAATAGTGTTAGATCCACCAGGGCTAAATATTGTGTGGGATGCTGAACATCAGCCAAAGCTGAGAGGCTGAGTGTTATTGAATGGTAGGTACTTTAAAGCTTGTAAACTCAGTACCAACTTTACAGAGATATCAACACTTTTGTTTTATTTATAACTGACTGNTTTGAGAGGGATGGTAGATGGAGTATAAACTATTAAATAAAACTAATGGAGTGAGAGTCTGGTGTAGCGTATGGATGAACAGCTGCAAAAAACTAATAAAAAGACAAAATGGTCCCCAGGAGTTGTCATGGTGAAATATGGAAAAGGAGTGTATCTCCTGAAAGAGCTTACTTTCTTTCCCACTGCCCATCAAAAACTGCTCACTTAGGTGATGATCCTGTCAAGCTGCCTTGTGTGGAGAGGCATATACTATTTCTAGCACTGATTTTTTCAGCTAAATAGTTTTAGTTGAAGACTGTGATGTATCTCCTGATAGCAAATGGCAAGAATTTCAACTGCCAGTTGAGAACTTTTACTCGAGTACTTTGCTGGTGGAAGATGAGAAACAAGTTGCAGAAGGAGGAGAGATGCATGCAATTTCACAGGATTTTTGACATACTCTAAAAATTACTTTAATTTTATGTTTCATACACCATAACCATGCTGTAATTTGTTTATCTGCATAATTAATATTAAGACTGCATAACAAACCTTTTCACTCTCCTAAACTATAAATAAGAAGGTCTGCTGTAGATCAGAAAATGTTGATAGCTCTAAAATTGGTTGTCATAGAACTGCCTTAGACTAGAATAAGAAACTTTGTGTCTTCCTGGGAAGCTGGAAATTTCCTTTTTCTCAGTATTTAAAGCTGTGAACTATCACAGAAAGCACATTTATATAAAATAGACCTCTGAGTATGGGATAGATTGACAGAATCAACGCAGTAGTGTACAATTCAGTGTTTTATGTGGTGAAACTAGCTGATGATACATATTCCCTCTTTTAAGTTCCTTTCTTTCTCTGTAAGGAGGAGTCTGCATCCAGATGTGCAACAATGTGCTAATCTGTTGGGATTCAGGTTTAAATAAAAGTAAAAAAAAAAAGTCTGTCTGCATATGTTACACGCATGCACTGAGGATTCATCAGCTATACCAGCATAATTCCAATAGAGGCATGAGAGATAAGAGGTTATAAATTGTGTGTAACTTAGAACTGGGTGAAAGGAAAGAAGGTGCACGGGATGGAATGAACACAGAGATTCAGTGTGAGATCATTGGTCTCTGTATACATTTCCATATGTTTGTAATGGGAAAAGAAGTATATTTATGCTTGAAGTATCTTAAGAGTTAAGTGAAAAAGTGCTTAAATAAGCTAGCCATTAAAGATAAAGCCTTACAATTTTATTAAATTTTGTTTTATTTGGATATGCTTTCATTTGCATGTAGTTATGACATGTTAGTCTGTAACTATATGAGGGTTTACTGATGGTCAACATCTTAGAAAACACACTCTTGGAAAACAGACTCTGTTCGTATAGTAAAGTGATATGTTTAACCGAAACAGTTAGAAAAGGCTGTGGAAACTAAATTTACTCTATGAGAAACTATTTATAGAAGCTGAATTATTCTTATGCAAAAAAAAACCCAAAGCAAAACAGTTGAGGGATGTAACATTTGTCTAAATATTTCCATAATTTCAAATTCCATCCACTCCACAGAATCTTTGTGGTAGCTCTCTGTGGACCTGAGCTTTTATTACATTTAAAAAAGAAAGAAAAATCAACAAAAAGTGTAAAAGTAATTACAGTGGCACCTTGTTTCCCCAGACACACACATTTGCTGAACTTTGAAACTGTCAGACTGTCAAAATTCAGCTGAAGTCTCATTCTGTAGTCAGACCCTATCCATGACGTAGCTTTGAAGGGACCATCACAAGTGCTTAGCAGTGCGTGAGTCAGCTGGAAAAAAATTGACCCAAATCTAGTTTCAGGTGTGAAATTGTAAGTATTGACTCTGCTGCAGTTTTCTTTCATAAAGTTGAATTTCTTCAGCTCTTCTGTCAGAAATACAGTGAAGTTGTGATCTTGAATTAATGGATGTTGAGAGTACAGCTGAGATGATTTCCTCTGGGGCAAATCTCATTCTTCTATGCTTCCATAAAATAATCAGAATTTAAGATTGTGCTGTGTCAACAAAAAAGCATCAGTATGCATAATTTTAGAAGCTATATTTAGTGATGATTCAAATACATGCTGTGCTGTAACGAAATTATCTGTTGAATAAATATACTCAAAAATAGCATGTCTCAATCCATAAAAGAAATGAACATAAACCCTTCATTTCAACTTGAGGTTAACCAGAAAGAAAAAATAGCATAGTTATTTTTTTGATTCCTTGGTTAGAGAGTCCTAAGAAATATATTTTCTTAACCTTATTGTCTGACCACCACAGAATTCCCTCACTTGATGTTTGTCTGACTAATATAGACTCAGTACATTGCTCTCCTCATTTTATCCTGTGGTTTGTATATGGAGTGCATGCACTTCACATATGCCAAGAGGAAATAATATGTGGGCTGAATGAAGAAGGATATATGCCATTCAAACTTGGTTTTTGTTTGTACTCTTTTCTCCTTCCCTTAAGCTTGTTGCAAGTCACCTTTTAATGTAATAGTACTCTACTGAGATGTTCAGTTTTTACTGCTTTTTGCTAGTTTTTCGTAAATGCACTTCAAAGACCTCCTGCCAGCTTCTACAGAGGGATAAAGGTCTATTGTTTACCATTCCCTGTTGTCTGTTGCGTTTTTCTTTCAGTAAAGATGATTCATCAGTGAAGAGAAGTTGTTTGCTAGATATTGCAACTTTGATTTGTCTAAATGATAGGACTAGGAGATTGCTTGCACTGCCCTGCCAAGAACCAACTCCTCTGAAAGAGGAAAATAATTCTTTCACCAGCTTTACACTTTTGTGTATAGAATCAGGTTTGCCTTTACTTTTGTTTAGGAAATTAAGCTGGGGAATGGCAACCTTCAACTGTTTACTGTTAATTTGAAAAAATAAGTCTCTGGAGGTTGAAGGCAATTATCCTCTTCTATTTCCCTGAATCACCCAGTATTATTGGTGTCCATTCCCATAAAAACCAGGGAAGGGTAGGGGTTGAAGGCTGCAAGTGAAGGACTTGCATACTGGCTATTCCCTACCCCATCAGTTTACAATTATTTTGGCATCTCAGCCAAGCACTGGACATTCATGGAATGTTAATGATTTTAATACATTTCTGAGAATCTAAAACTAGTGGTAGCTGCAATGGCTAGTGAGCTGCAGAGACATGTCCTAGGAACCTTTCCATGGCTGATTTGTTCCCTATTGCCCTAATCTGGATGTTTAGAGACTGCAAAGTTCCCTGATTGTTAACAATGCAGGAACATTAAAGGCTCTTACCACATTGTACTAGCTGTACAAAGTGGGCAGATGGAATTAAAATCTGAGCTTTTGTTCTTTTTCTTTTTTTTTGCTTCTCCTTCTTCTTCCAAAGAGATGTATTTTTAATGGTGGTGGGCATTTTTACTAAACGGTTGTAAAACATCTAGACTGGGATATGTTAAAGAAACAGATCAGCAACCAAGAAATAGAGCTCATAAGCAGCTGAAGTTCTATTAATTTCCAGAAGTTTTGGTGTGCTTAAAGCAAGAGAAAGTACAATATTGCTTTGATATTTTTCTTATTTTTTCCCATGAGATAATATTTTAATTTTGTTTTCATAAGATGTTTAAGATATACTCTGTCCCAATCTACCCCTTGGAAAATGCTTTAAAGAGGCATATCCATTCTTTCTAACTCATCTGGCACAATATAAATTATGTTTTGCTGAAGTTTTAGTTCACTATGCATAACCTCCATGCTGATTCATGTGAATTCAGTTCTTCTTCAAGGACTACATTGCAATATGTCCAAAGCTAATGGGTGTTGACTGAAGAAGAGCATGTATATGGCTAGTTAGCATCGCCTTGGGTGTAGCCCATTTGTGCTCAGGTCTTCACTGAGCTGGCTCCGTGGTCATCAGAGCCCAGCAGGACACTTCTGTGTTGTGTGATGCAGGTGGCCCTGTAGGCTCCACCTCTGGCAAGACTGTCCACTCAGCCTACCTGGCCTCTCACAGTGGTGGCAGCAGCCTGGCTATGTGCTTTGTGAGAAACATCTTAAATTCAGTTTTTCTTGGTTACTTCTTCTAAAGTAGCCTTAGAAGGAGTGGCTGAGGAAACTGGGATTATTTAGTCAGAGAAAAGGAGGCTCAGGGGTGACCTTCTTGCTCTCTACAATTACCTGAAAGGAGGATGTAGCCAGATGGTTGTTGGTCTCTTCTCCCAAATAACAAGTGATGGGACAAGAGGAAGCGGTCTCAAGTTGTGGGGGGGGAGGTTCAGGTTGGACAGCAGGAGGAATTTCTGCGCTGGAAGGGTGGATAAGCATCGGAACAGGCTGCCCACAGAAGTGTCACCATTCCTAGAGGTATTTAAAACATACGCAGATGTGGAACTTGGGCACATGGTTTAGTGCTGAACTTGGCAATGCTGGGTTAAAAGACGGAGTCCATGATCTTTGTGGTCTTTTCCAACCCAAACCACTCTGTGATTCTAAGTAACTTAGACTGCTAGTTCAGAAAAGATGGCAACAGTTGCAGTTCCTGGCTGTTTGATCCTAGGCAACTTTGTTTTCATACTTGGTAGCGGCAGTTCTCGGAAAGAGGCATTCCAGTGGCCTTCCCTTTGAGATTCTGTGCAGTGTTTATGGGGCCCAAATTGCACTCATTTGGTGGCACTGCTGCCCTTGCTACCTGTCACTGAATGTCACCTTCTGCTGCCTATCCCTTTTGCTGACAGATCTGGGGAAACCCTGGCCCATCCTTGGGCCTTGCTTGTAGCTCTAAAATTTCCAGGAATCCTAAGAGGTGTGGAGGAAGAACATTTGTTAATTTTTCATTTTTCTTCCTGATTTCTTACATAACCTTACAGAGATACTTTTAGTCTATTAGATTAGGTGAAAATAGAGAAGTGCAGTCAGTGCTTCTTCAAAGAGAGGTTTTTTATTACTTTTGTGGGGTTTTTTTCTCACATATTTCTTTCCCATCTGTCCTCTGTGGCATTGCTTGTTTGCTGTTGACGAGATTATGGGACACTGAGTGGAGCTGAATTTGTGTGACTGAACATGGTAGATACTTGTTACAAGACAATTTGTCATATTCAGGTTGGACCACACTTAGACTTTTCATAAGCTTATCTTTCCACTTCCAATGCTCACTTCAGATTTTGTTTTGAAGGATTTATAGAAAAAGAAATGTGGATCTTTTCTACCATTTCTGAGAATTTTAGGAGCTTGCCATTTTACAACCAGGTCTACAGTAAATCAACTAAAGTAGTTGTTAAAAGTGACAAATACCCAGAGCTTGAGAGTGTGTTTTAGAAAACAAATAAGTTCGACAAAGAGAAGTGTTATTCCTGGTGTTGTGTTTTTTCTTTTTCTTGCTTGTCACTTTCTTTTTTTTGACTTTGGGACATCTTAATGTTTTTGTGGTGGGGAGTATGTGCCTCTCTGAAGTCCTAGCTCCAAACTCTTACAGAGATTACTGTTAGGTTTTCCTCTTTATGTTCTTTGTGTTACAATGTCTTTTTTTGTTGTTGTTTTGTATTTTTTCATGAAATATCTTCAGACTTTATGACCTATAGCCTTGGCGGAATTGATAGAATCAAGAAACTGTATTTTGCTAAAACAATCTAAATAAAGTTTAGTATGTTCATATGCCAATATAAATAAAAATGGCATCATTGCAAGATGGGCAGTTGTGGAAAAAAGGTTTAGATATTAGCATAGGTATTTCCAACAAAAATAACAGGGCATAACTGTCTGTGGGCAATTGGCTTTATGTTTGTGTTCCCTACAGTGCATAGTATAAAATTCAGCATATTTCTTTACAAAACTCTGTCTTGAGATCAAATAGTGATTTCCCATAACCATATAACATGATTTCTTTCAAAATGAATTCTGTGGCTGGTTGCCAATATCTGCATGTAAGTGTTAAATCATGAAAGGTTAAACCCCTCTGAAGAGAAGGCATAACTAAGGATGTCAAATGTTTTATGTGGTCAGTCTGTCCCTCTGCATCACATCCAGGAAGACCAGCAGCAGAAGGACCAGAGCTGGTAACTGTAAGGGGTAGCTGCACTCACTGGGAAGAGCATGGAGGCTGTACTAGTTGGGGAGTGAAGTTACTTGTTTTTGATTGTGCTGGTAGAGCTGAAACTTCTTTCATCTAGGTGGGGGTTCAGTCTTTTTTCCCTTACACTTTCTTGTATTTGTGTGCAATATGTGTGTTTGAACAATGAAACATAAACAATTCCAAACCTTTGTTCAGAAAAGTAAGAAATAAGTAGTCATTGCAGCAGATGTTACTGTCTCTTCCCTGAGGGCACAGACAGTCATAACCCAAATTCCCTTTAATTATCCCAGTAATAGACATATGCACACACATAAGAATGCAGAAATATGTTCTTCTAGCTCAGAAAGCTCTGTCAGGACAAAGAAAACAGGGATGCAGGCTGAATTTCTGGACCTTGAAGTTTACAGTGGATTGTAAAAGCAGGTCAGGGAACCAGGGCAGGGCAGCCGCTGTGACTGCGTGTGCCCTTCTCTGGAGAGCAGTGGGCAAATGGTGGGGGCAGCCACGTTGTGTCTGGTGAGATAATCAAGGAAAGATGAGAGGACCTGGCTAGAAGGAAGTAAGTTTACTGTAGGCTTAAGAAAGAAGGTCAAGTTTTCATGCATTTAAAGTCAAGAAACATATACTGTAAGTATGCTTGATTTTCTGTTTTCTCCATTAATAATAAATAAACTACTTACAGCCCTGCCTCATTATCTCTCTAATTGTTCTGAAGCTATAATAGCTGTTCATAAAATGAATGCCCAATAAACAGGTGGTGAACTTTCTGGAAAATGTCAAGAGGTTTATGGTCTTGGGATCTGTTTTATTACAAATAAGTGAAGTAAAGCTCGATAAGTTAGCAGAGCTTCTAGATAAGGCTACCGATACATATTCATTTCTTGGCCTCTGGAGTTCTCTTTGTAAGGAAAAGCAAGCTTCAGGACTGTGTTAAGTTTTATTGGTTAGTAGAAAGAAGGCAGCTGGCTTGTTTATGTAATCTAGACCTCCAAAATACTGCATCTTAAAAGGGAGCTGTAGTTTTGAGGTTGCTTTGTCTTTTTATTCTTTTTTTCTTTTTTTTTTTCTTCTCTCCTCCCTATAAGCAAATATGGGCTCTGAACTGCAGATGGAGATCTGACATGTTTTCATGTTTCCAAAGGAGAACCAAATGTAGTGTGGTGCAACTTAAAAGAGGAGTCTTTGTGGTTTTTGATTTAATCATGCTGGGCAACTTTGTAACTTCATGTTTTCCTTTACAGAGGGTTGGCTTGCGCTAACTAACCCTGCCTAAACAAATTTTTCTCTTTGCAGGAAGAAGTGATGTTTTGTTTTCTTATATCTTCCTGGATCCCTATTTCAGAAACTGTACAGTTCTTAATGTCTAATCACTAATTACCAGAATGCCAATATTTTTCAATGTATTATCCAGATTCAAGAGTAGTCATGATTTCTGTAAGAAATATTTTTAATTAGCAATTTGATTAAAAATAAAGGATTAGCTACTATAAATATATATTCTTTTTTTTTTCCCCAGTTATGGTGTCCACATACTCTTGATTATGTACCTAGCCCTGGAATGCATGTGTTCTGTATGGTTAGGGCTATGTGCAAGGCCTTTTTCATTAAAGTGCAGTACTGAGTACTGTAACACAACTATCTGTCCTAATCCTTTCATTTTGCAGGGAAGCATTAAATGGTGTCAGCTGATGCCATCTTTTTGTTGTTGAACTAGTACTCTTCTCTGCCTGTGTTGTGGCCAGTCTGCTTCTGGTGTACTCCATTTAGACTATTAGAGCCTTCTGGTAGCAAAGACTGTTAGATCTATTACACCCATGAACCTCCTTGACCTTGACATATGAATGTACCATATACACGAAACAGTGGACATGCCAACTACATTCTAATCTCAGTATCTGTTGGATCAGAAATTTCACTGCAGCATTGAGCTAGGATTGCCTTGGCTTTTCAATTTTAATTTTTATTTTTTAGAACAGCTTTGTCTCTTTCTGTGAAGTTTAAATGTTAAAGGCTTGCTTTTTTCTGATTTGTCCATTTGACTAAGGTTTTAATGCAGTATTTTGTCCTTCTTGTATATTAAAAATTATTGAAAAAGCACCTTCCTGGGTTCTAATTCATACTGGTGGATTATATATGTGCCTAGCACTTAATGTGATATTACTTGGATATTTTCTTTCTTCTTCTATGCAACTTCAGCTCTGGAACCAAAATCTAGTGCTGGTACTACCTTTAAGCTCTGCTACTGTAAGATACATTAGTAATTGTTTTGTCTGCCCCTTTAATACATGCTAAAGAAGGACAGCATTAGGAGCCATATAGAAAGGGTTAATGAATACCCAGAGTGTTGACCTGAGGCTGTAACTGTAATGACTTAATGGTTAATGCATCCAACAGGAATATACCCACTGGGAAATGGCCATTTTGGCCAGTTTTTCAACAGGATTAGAGTAAGAATTTGGTCCAAAATAAGTAAAAATAAAGCACAACTTTACAAGTGTGTAAAGAAAAACTTGCATTTAGATGGGCTTTAACACTTTTACCAGAAATAGAACCACCATAGTTGTGCTGGAGCTTCACAGTACTGCAGCCTGAGGAGTGCACAGAAGAGTTTGCTCGGGTGCTGTGTATGCTTCTTTCCACTACAATGACAACTGGACAAGCCCTGATGCCTAATCTAGGAGTTTATTTGCAGCTGTGTTTTCAGAAGCTCATTTGAGAAAAAACCACCTGTATATGATATTTCTTATTGTCACTTACCTATTTGCTACTATAGCTGGTTTCTACCAAGTACTTCCTTCTTTTTTTTAAACTTACTGATCAAAATTATTTAAAACATGGAGTCGTTGCACACAAATGCTGAGCAACACATGCCTTGAATGAGCCCTAGAAAAATAAGTTACATTGTTGACAAACTAAGCCTGAGACCCTTTTTGATGAGCAAGGCGGAATTGTGATTGGTGTCAGAAGTAATACAGCTGTTCTTTTGCTGAACTGTCTTGATGGCATCCTCTTTTTTTGTTGGAACAAGTGGAATAGTGATTGCATGTATTTCCTTTCTTCACTCGAGCTGTGGTGTCTTTTTTCCTTTCGTCTGCAGTCAGTCAATAACTTGCCAGCAAGGATGTGTTTACTACATTTCTGTGAAGAAAGAATACAATGTGAAAGAACTAGGAAAGGCTGGTGATTGGAAATGTAAGAAAAAATGTATAGACAAAAGTGAATCCTAAAAGATGCAACAGGCTCTGTCATGCCATTTTTCTTGTCTTTTTTTCCCAACACAGAGCAATGAGTGAAGTTATTATTCATGGATATATTTATGATACAATGGGAATTTTAAAATGGTAACTTAGCACAGTCACAGTGAATTAATACCAATGATGTGCAGAAATTACTGGAAAAAATCTTGTTTTTCTCAGTCCTAGTTCTAAAATAGTGAGGCACTATGGAGTCCTGAATCATCAGAAAGGAGTGTTTACTACTGCACCTGTGTCCTTCAAGAGCAAATGTTGCAAATAAATCCCCAAACGGGACATGCTGAATGAGTGAATGAGTGGATCGCCTCTTGCCAGCCCTGACACCTTGGTGAATAGTTTCCCCTGGGGTTAATGGGACTGTCAGCAGGGCAGCAGGGGTGATGTAACGGAGTCAGCATGGCAGAGAGACTTCTGACATGTCTTGCTGCCTTTGAAGAGGATAGTAATGTAACCTGAGTATCACAGGAAGAGATCTAAGGCTAAAATCATTATACAGATTCAGGAAGATGGGGATTATTTTATCATCCCTAGAGTAGTTACATTTAATTATGAAATAACTTTAGCATGCAGAAATATATTTTAATTTTCTTCTGATAAGATTAGTGAATTTGTCGTACTGATGCCACCCAGAGACTTCTATTAATATTGCAAATCTGCTAGTTTTCAACTATGGTGTTATTGTTGCTGTTCTCATTGTGGTATTATTGTTGCTGTTGTTTTGCTAACAGAATTTCTTCAAGAAGTTGGTACTATGCATATGTTTAGCTTTGTGCTCACTATTTCCACTATTGTCTTCTTTGTTATTTACCATTCAAGATCACTCCTCAGTTTAGTTCAAAACATACCACTCCATTCTTTATTAGTCATTTCTCAATTTATTTCACTGTTTACTGTAGCTCTCCTTTGAAGTGCTGAATAATGAAACTTAGGTTAGAGAGAACTTTACAATTTCATTTGCAAAGAGGTGTAGAGCTCAACGCTTAGCAAGTCCTTGGATTGTGTAAACTAAACAAACTGTGGCCTGTTGGGCAGATACTAAATGCAAAGTAAAACAGAGACAGATTTCTGTTGGTTTTTTTGTTTTGTTTTGTTTTTTTTTAATAATATGAGTATCTAATGTCCTTCTACCCAGCTTTGATTGTTAACCTCCTTTGTCTTTAAACCTCAATAGGAGACTCCCTTGACCTTTCCTAAGAGCTGATATGACTTTGCTGTTTGCTTTGCTGAAGATTTATGAACCATGACAAACTTTATTTCATATTAAATCTAAGCTGTTAACTCCCCACAGCCCCAAAACCTGAATCCTCCAGGAAAACCCACAGCACATGATTCCCAGCATGTGAAAGAGAGTTGTAGCTTTCTCATAAAGATTTTTTTCATTATCTGTCTTTTAGTTCCATGGATGTTTCTTTTGGGAATGTTTTTGAGTTATAAGGCTGACAGGTTTCAGTCCTGTAATGGCCTTTTTTTTTCTTTTTTTTTCTTTTTTTTTTTTTTTGCTAAGGTAAGTATGTCTTGAATGTACCAATAGGAGGCTGGCTGTAGCCATGACTGTATTTATACCATGACACAGTTTTCTGTGGACAACTTTAAATCTTAGATCAATATCTGCAGGATGGTAAAAATGCCTATGTAATTTAAGAGAAAAAAAAAGTCATCCAGGCTGAAGGTGTGTTTGAATAAGTGTTTTCTATATCAGCAATAAGAAGAGAGAAGTCAATAAAGGGCTTGGTGTTTTACTATGTTGCACATGAATTGAGGGCAGAGGAAAGGGAGGCGAATGCCAGGTAGGGGATGGTTAGAATTGGAAAGGGTAGGGATGTTGTAGGGATGCACCTGTGATCAGCAAGCAATCCAATTAGGTTACGTGTTAGCAGGTAGCTTAATTAACTTTCACATTTATATATGGTGCTGCTGTAGTATACAAAATGTACAGCTATGTTATTTTGTAAAGCTTATGGTATTGCATCTGTATGAAAACCACTTATAAAGTGAAATTATAACTGCTTACTTCTTTACCTTGTTTTAATTTGGAAAAAATAATTTAACACCTTTAATAGTTTATTATGAATTTTTGACTCTAACTTGATACCTCATAGCAAAACTGAAAAGTCATGTTCCACCTAAGAGTTTTCAGCTAGATTTTGCTGTTTTGATGAAACTAAATTTAATTATTCTGTTAATTAGTTACATAATTCTTGTGTAGCAGAACTAAAAGCAGATTTTCACCAATAAGCTTTTATTTTTGCAGTGGACGTGGTTTTGTTTGATTGCTTCTTTTACATATATGGTTTTTTAATAGGCACTGTTTCTGTATGCATGTTACCTTGCAAAAGTGTCACAAAGTTGTAGCTTTATCTCATAAAGGCTTATTCCTGGGCGACACATGATGCCACTGTGACACACGAGATACAGTTTCAGTGTGTCTGCTGAAAAAAGTAAAGAGCTCAAACAGCCCTTTACACTCCCTGACCTTATTCCCTCAAGCAAGAACACTGCTGAATGCAACACAGACAGGATAAAATAATTTATATTTTGGAGGGATAGAAAGGAATCAGATTTTAGAGAGGTTTCTTAACAAGTCCATTCTTAGCAAGTCCTCTCTTATTCTCTAGCCTGGGCTTGCCTTGCCCTCCTGGCCCCTGCTCTCTTTCTCCAAACCTAGAAATGGTCTCAATCTCCTGCTTGCTGTACCTTGAAGCTTTATTGTGTCTTGCTGAGACAGCAGGACAAGTAGAAGGAGATGGAGTCTTTGAATCTCAGTCTTCCAGCACTGCAATCCCTCTGTACTGAAATGTCCCTGGCCTCCCCATGTAGTGGGGAGCTACTTCTTTCCTCTTCTTTCAGAAGGCTAAGGGTCTCACTTGTCCTACCAATATGGTCCCAAAGTAATTCCATTCTCAACTGCTTACCTTGCTTCTCTTTCAGAGGCTGATGTTTTCACTGTGGGTCTGGCTTTATCTGTGTGCAGATCTGCTGGGGAGCCAGTGGCATTCTCCTCTTCACTTATTTGCATGCAGCAGTACAAATTTGAGTGTTAATACATTGGTAATCTGGTCTGTACTTTGTCAGTTTAGTAGATTTGTGTGTGGTTCTGCAAGATTGTTCCTCACAGACAGTAACTCCGGGTGCAAGCATAGGCAGGGGGAGCCCAGGGAGCTGTGGCTTCCATCTCAAAGAGTGAAAATTCCCTGTATGTGTGCAGCAGCACTTCCCATGGCTTATGTGATCATTTGGAAGAGTAACGTAGCACCCAAGGGACTACCCCCATGTGCTGGGCTGTTCTTCCAGCCCGTTTTGTAACCTCTGGCCACTGGCTTGGTTGGACTCCCAGGAGGGGTATTCTAGTCCTTTTTTTTTTTTTAAGCTCTGTTTTTTTCTGTAGGATTTTGATTTTTGATTTTATCAGTTATTTATCAGTATTATGATTTTGTCTGAATTCCTGCTACTTTATAAAATGGTTTTGAATCCATTTCTGTCCTAGTCACAGTGTTTAGTACAAGGAAAACTAGCATCTCTGCATCTCTCAAAACTGAGAGCTGTTCAGATTGGGACTGTGTGTGTATGTATGTATTGTTTTTTTTCTGTGGAGTCTGTGTGGATATTCTGTGTCCATGTGGAAAATGTCTCAGGGAATTAATAAAGATTTTAGATACATTCACTGACAAACTGATAAACTTAATTGCATTTAGCTTTTTGTTTGGTTTTGTTTTGTTCTCTTGTTCTCTCTTTTTTGATCTTTCTCCAGTGAGATTCTTTATGACTTACCTCTGAATTTCTTAATCTTCATGTCCTTCCTAATTTCTTAACTTTTTAGGACTTCACAATTGATTGTTTCATATTAAATGCATGACTAAAAAATTAAGGTTGCAAAGTCAAGTACAAAAAAGTTAAGAAACGTCTCTTTCAGGCTTGCTTCTGTAGTCTTATATATATATAACTATAAATGGATAAGTATGTATAAGGCTACAGAGACCTAAAATGTGTATATGTGTGTATGTTGTTTTTCCTCCCTCAGAATCCTGGTAGGTTTTATGCACAGAGCTGCAGTAACAGCTGATGGCAGCTGTAATCAGAGTTACTTAATATGCGGCCACATCCCCTTTCCCCTCTGCAGTGCTCAGATCCTGAGAATCTATCCAATACAGATGGAATCAACAGTGAATTTATCTACAAGTACTGCAGAACATGTACAAACTGGCATTCCAGGCCTGAAATTGCCCAGATGCAGACAGACTGTCATTAAAAATGCAGAAGTTAGTTTTCTGACACCCAAGTGATTCTACTTCAGGGTTCCATCTGTTTTTCCAAAGTATATGATGCTACAGCTTCTGCACAGTGCTTTTAATGGTTGTCTGCAATGGCTGAACACGTTTTGACACAGAATAACATTTTCCTCCTGGGCCTATTCCTTAGGAATGGATAGCTCACTTGTGCTAAAACTTTAATATTCAAATTAGGAACAAATTATCCTGAAACAGGCACCAGGCATGGATTATCTCAACTCAGACATTTGCAAAAGGAAAAATAGGCTCATGAGTGGAGAAAGGAGCTCAGAATGGATGTTGTCAACCTGAGCTGCAACTGGTGATATCAGTATCAGAAATTATACTGCTGCAACACCCTCAGAGTGGGTTGGTTTTGACTCTGTGTTTTAAGTGGTCATGACCATGTGCTCACCTTTGGTCATTCTATTGGCTGTTTCACCTCTATAGTCTTCAAATAGACAGTTCCACAGCCTGTTATGCCATACATATCTAGCCCTTTTCACCTTTCACATAAGTTCTGGACCACTGCTTTAGGACTACAGTAAAACAAAACAAAACAAAACAAATGTCAATCAATATCCCTAGAATTGTGAAACTCTAAAAGATGAGGTTTTTTACAACTGGACTTTTTTAGAGAGACTTTTATGTTGTTACAGCCATTTTATGTATTCTGTGTGTCTATTTAAGATAAAAAAAATCATGCTGTGTTCCCAGAACACTGTGTTCATATAATCAAACTGTGGTGTGTCCAGTTAGTGATATGAATGCAAAAATAACTACTAATAATGAGAATCTTTAAGGATTTGGTGTACAATTATTTATGTGTGTTTAAGTTTGAAAGTAGGTACAAGTTTGTATTCTGAATGCAAGTAATGCTCATTGCTGATTTTCAGCAACTCACCCACTTATATGTCTTGCTTAATTTAGTACTAAATTGGTCTGAGAAAGGCAAGTGAAAAAAAAAGTTCAGTGAATATCAAGCATTTTTCCTTTTTTGTCCCCATTTCTCAACCTTTTTATTGTGAAAATGGTGAAAAGTCAAATTTGCTTGTTTTTCTCATTGTTTTTCACTTGATTGGATCTTTTTGTAAAGAAAACAAATAACAAAATAAATAAACCCCCCAGTCGTCTGCTGCTTCTGATGCATGGAAAATTAATCTGACTTCACTTAATTATGTACCAGTGAATTGCAATTGTACTGTGGTGTTTACCTAAGGAGGCAAAACACATCTGGCTTACAAATCAGACCAAAATATTGATACTTCATTCAAGTGTGTATTGAGTGGCTGCTCTATGTATTTTACAGGCCTGTATCATGAATTACATGGCATGGTGGTGAAAGTCTCTAGTGTTTCCTTAGAGCACCATACAGAGAAAACTTGCAGCCACACAGTATCTGCCAATTTAATGGTGGTTACCCGACGTACTACAGCTATAACATTTATAGTAACAGTTGTATTTCTTGGTTGTTTTTAGAAATTGCCCCTTGGTTACATGTGTTCAAAGCAGAAGATGCTGTGGACTTCTCACAGTTAACATTTGACCCAGGACAGAAAGAGCTTATTGCTGGAGCAAGGTGAGAAATCTATTTTTTTTTCATGTTGTGTCACAGTGGACTTTGCTCTTTATTGACAGGTAATAGTAAGCCAAATTCTAATATCAGCTTGCTCACATGTCACTCCCTTGCCTTCTAGACCCACTAAATTGAATATTATGTATGTTTATTTCTCTTTTCCTTGACCGAATTTAAAAGATGGATTGCCTGGTATCGAGGTTCGTAATAGCTTAGACTATTCTCATTTTTAAGAGAGCTGTCCTGAAGTACATAAGCTTTGGATGCATACAGTAGGACAGGCAGATGCTGTATGACAATGTGACAAAGTTGCTATGCATGAAACTTATGATGATCCCAAATTTGTATACACAATATGGCTCTTTGTTGTTGAATGATTCTAATATTTATTCGCTACAATGCCAGGAGCAATCTTTTAAAGACTGCAGAATTAGTGGTAAAGTTGGTGTTAATCATACATTTTGCACAGTAGGACAGTACTTTACAAGCTGTGATCAACACTGACACTGTCTTAGATGTCAACATTGAAGGAGTGACAGACCTTGAGCACCACTTTTTTTTCTTTTAGCACATGAAGTATACTTAAACACTTTGGTTGTCAAAAAACCCTGTAACCATGTAAACTTACTATTCAAACCTGTTTTTTGAATATATTTTACCCTTGAATTATCAAAGATCTTGTCACTTCATTTATCTGTTAGGTTTAGCACTGGAATATACTTCTATTTCTCAGTTTGTTTCTTAGTTGAAAATGAGATTCAAAATGCAGAGTCATAAAATGCACTACAAGAAAACTTTTTTTTCCATGGGCCAGTGGAAGTTGGTTATCTACCAGACAAAACTTTCTCAGCATGGAGATAGGTATCTGTGTGTGTATATATGTCTCTGGTCCACATGAAGTGGGATATTCTGTGCACTCATGTTGATTTTTCTATTCTGTAAGCTGCCAAATGAAACAAGATATGAGGCTATCAGCTAGTGCTGTTCTGTAAGGACTGTAAGTATAAGTTGTCCGAGCCTCTCCCCACACTCATGGAACTGTGTGTTGGATCAGTTCACTCTGTACAGAACTCAATAGCTGTTGAAAAAAAAGTCCCTCTTCTCTTTTTTTATTCTCCATGCTGTTAATCTTGGGTCCAAATCTCAGGGGAAAAAAAAAAAAAGCTCGTTTAAATTTGTGCTTTTGAGGAAGCCCTTTGAGTCACTATGAGATAAGCTTTGGATGATTTTCTTGAATCAGCAGTGACTACAAAAAAAATGCCAGCTGTCAATTCTGCCTTTTGCAAAAGATCCAAGTTAAAAGATTTGGTTTCTTTATAAGTTAATGCTGCTTCAGAGTTTCTTATTCTGACTCAAATTGCAAAATTAAAAATATTCAGTGCTTTTAAAGATACAACAGATTTTTTCCCAGGTTTCAGTATAGTTAGCTGACAACTTGTTCACAGAATTTATTAGATTTTTCTTTTCCTTATTCTGTATTTCCATTCTAAATTTTAAACCTTTTCTGCAGTGCTGTTATGTTTCTCCATGGAGACCTTACTTTAGAATGACTGCACTTGTCAGCAGGCTTCTCTAATTGTACATTTGAGTGATATTAGTATGTTCTTCTCACTGGACGCTTTACTATTCTTAAAGCATTGTGCCAGACTACATGGTTAAAGTTGTTGTATGTCATGGAGTCCTAGACCCAGAGACAAGCAACCAGTTGTCAGGGTGCTGTAGTCGCAGAATTGCAAGTGTTGTTCTTACTGGTCATGCATTTTTGCATGTAGTCCCTGCTGCACACAGAAGGAATCTGTTCACTGTGAATACGATGTTGGGTTTTCTGCTTATTTGCTGGAATGGTTTTTGCAGCCTTTCATAGTGTCAACTGGCTGCACTGGTGTCATTTTTCCTTAAGGCACTGTTTTTATTTAGCTTTCATTCAGAGTCATCTTCATAGAGCATTAATATTACCCTACTTGTGCTATGGCCTGTGGAAAAAATTTTAGTACAGTTTTCTTGCACATCTGCCTCACTGGAGTCACACTGGCTCTTCGAAGAGCCATTTGGAGAGTTCATTTTCTGTCCAAAGCCACAAATGTGCTCTCATAAAGACAGTGAAGAGAATGCATTGTTAATTCCTCCTCCCTGGTGAAATGTCTTTTGATATACAGTTATATTCCAACGTTTTTTTTCTATTATCTTCTTGCACTGCAGTACTGAAAAATTAATAACCATGGGTGATGTGATTTCAGTGAGACCTGAACAGTGTAAAGTTCCTGTTCAGTTGTGAAAATGATAAATTGTAGCCCTGTAACATGGTTTTCTCTTTGCTACCCAGTCACTAGCAGAGAAGGAAAATGTGTAGTGTGGCACGTGACAAAGCTACAAATAAACTTGGATTATGTGATTTACACTGCCAAGAGAGGTACTCCCATTGTTGTCCAAATAAAACTAGGGATACTGTGTTTGCGTGGCGAGCCTTGGGTACTGGAGTGGGCTTACAGGGTTGGCATCTCTGAGGAGCAGGTAGAAGCTTCATCTAGAAGCTTTCCCGATATCCAACAGAGCCAATGCCAGCTGGCTCCAAGAGGGACCTGCAACTGGCCAAGGCTGAGCCCGTCAGCAATGGTGATGCCTCTCTGATACCATATTTGAGGGAAGAAAAGTTATTTCACAGAAGTAATTGTGGCCACAAAAGAGAGGAGTGGGAATATATGAGAGGAAGAGCCCTGCAGACACCAAGGTCAGTGAAGAAGGAGAGGGAGGAGGTGCTCCAGGCGCTGGGGCAGATTGCCCTGCGGCCCAGAATGCAGATCATGTTGAGACACACCCTGCAGCCTGTGAAGGTCCATGGGGAAGCAGAGATCCATCTGCAGCCCATGGCAGGAGCCCATGGCAGAGCAGAGGGTTGCCTATAACCCTGTGGGAAGCCCATGCTGGATGGGGCTCCTGGCAAGACCTTTGGCCCCATGGACAGAGGGCCCCATGTTGCAGGTTTGCTGGCAGGACTTGTGATTCATGGGGTAACCAGAAAATTCATTCCTGAGGGACAGCACTCTGTGGAAGGGATTCATGCTGGAACACTTTGTGAAGAACTGCAGCCTGTGGAAAGGATCCACTTTGGACAAGTTCCTGAAAGACTGTCTCCCATGGGAGGGACTCTGTGCTGGAGCAGGGGAGGGACTCCTCTCCCTGAGGAGGAAGCAGTGGCAGGAACAACTTGCGATGAACTGACCGTAACTCTATTCCTCCATCTCCCTGTGGTGCTGGAAGGGAGAAGGTAGATAGTCAGGAATAAAGTTAAGCCTGGGAAGGAGGGAGGAGTGTGTGTGTGAGGGAATGTGTTCTTGTGATTTCTTTTGTTTTTCTTATCCTGCTTTGATCTTGATTGGTAATAAATTTAGTTCATTTCTTTCAGTTGGTTCAGTTTTTGCTGTGGTGGTATTTGGTGAGTAATCTCTCTCCCTGCCCTTAACTCATGAACTTTTTGTTATATATTCTTTCCCCTGCCCAGTTGAGGAGGAGAGTGATAGAGCAGCTTTGGTGGGTACATGGCCTCCAGCCATGCTTGCACCTCTAGGCTTCTGCTTTAGTAAGTTGGTGGTGCTCTAAAGCAGTGGAATGATTTTCACAGCTAGAAACTCTTCTGGCTTAAGTAAAGTTCATAATTGGTTTTTTTCCACCTTAATGGAGTTAAGTGAAATCTTCACAAATTTCCCTGTCCTAGAAACCAAACAAAATGTGAAAATTTCACAAAATTGGAAATTCTTTAATCCCTTTTCCGTCACTGATATTCCCTGCAGGTGTCTGTTTTTCAGTTGTGAAGTTCTGCAGCCTCTAAAGAAATTTAGGATTTGTTTGTCTTACCAAGAATGGTAGCAAAGATCCCAACAGGGAACCAGACTGCATTCCTGTTGGGAGTTGCCAATGTCATGCAGCTCTACATGGGAAGACAGATATGATCATATGATGCCTCAAAAGGTGTCTCCTAGAGTAACAGAGAACTTTTGATCTCTTTGCTCAAGGTTCTTGAGAGACCTTAAACTGTAGTAGTGTATATTATTGTGTTTATATATGCTTTAACAAGGTTAACTGAAACTAGCTAGAAAGGTAGGGAAGGTCTGCTAAAAGCCAAATGAAGAGGGCTGGTGGAATTGTAGTGCAGGATAACAAGGGCTGAGTGTGTGCACAGTGCCTGCCCATAAATCCATCAGTAGGTACATCTGAGGAGGGAAGTAGCAGTATGAGCTACACAGTAGTGTTGGCAGAAAACCAAATCAGTTTAAGTTTGCCATGGGTAATTTAGTCAAGAAACAATGAGCTTTGTCACATTTTGCCAGGGCAAACAAAATAAGAACAGAAATAATTCTGAGATAGAGATCTCTAAATATATGCAAAGGAAAATATTCCATAATATTTGCCATAGCAGGCAATAGCCGTGAAGGTATATTAGACCTATATTGCCAAGATTAGTCTTGCCTGTCCAATTTAGGAAATAAAGGTGGTTTTCTGATGTCTATGGACATTCTGCAGTTGCTGTGTAGTAACAGATTGTTTACACTTGCATCTGCCCCTCTCTCCCCACCAGCAGCTTCCACAGGTTGTCTTCCAGTCCTTGTGAGAAGGTTATTGCTTGTTGATAATTTTATTTTGTTTTGCAAAACACGCAGTTCTCCTATAGGTTTTGAGTTGGTTAAATTGGAGTCATGTAGCCTTGTTTGAGTTTCCTTACACCATCTACAGCAATCTGTGAATGGTACCAGTCCAACATTTATATGTACATTTAAATGAATTATCCAGTCCATGTTTCCATGAAACTGTATCTTTAAAATTTGCCACAGCCATTGTTCTACATATCACATACGACCTGGCGGATAAAAATAAATGAGTTGTACAGCAATCTGAAACCTTCTTGGGAATTCATTTGTTTTCTTTAAAAAACCCAACCCATATGGCAGAGCAGAATTTACTTTTATAATTAAGTGTCATCAGTGAAGGATTACTCTCTGGGCATTAGCTCCTTGGTAAGCTCAAGGAAATGAGACCGATTATTTACCTTATTCTGATAAATCGTAATAAAATATTCAGATGAATATTTCTCCGTGTGTTACTTGGTGAACTGACTTGGCATGTAATCAAATATTATGATGATTTCTGTATTTTGAAAGACCTGTAATCATGGAGGTTCATGGATTTCCCCATAACAACCTTGCCTCCTTTTGCTGTGTGAAAGTGCTTTGCCATATGTTTCTTTGGAAAGGTCAATTGAGGAAGGAAAAGACCAGATTAGGAGAAGGATACAACAGTGTCTGAATTGCTCAGGCAAACTGTGCAATGATTTTTTTACTCCTCATTTCTTGACAATGCACTTAATACACAGCAGCTTTAGTTTTTATAAATGGGAAGTTGTTAAAAGTGTTCCAGCCATTTTGGTAAAGTGAGAGTCAACTAGAAGCATGTCTCAAACCCAGTAGGTTAGGGGAAAATGTTGAGATTCAAAGTAATAAGGTGTATTTTCCTTTTATCTATTCTTTTTTCCTGTGCTGGTTTAAGGGTAAACTAGCAGGAGAAATGAGCCTGATTCAAGAGAGATTACAAGTCAGAGTTACAATTTACTAAAATGGTTACAATAAGTACAATGATACAGAGAAAAAATTGGTTTTAACCCACAGCAAGGAGAGGTATAACCCAGCACCCTGGGGCACAAACAGAATGGTGTTCATTAGCCCCTGCACTGAGCACCATGTGGTCCCCCTGAGTGTAAAGTAAAAGGAAAGGCAAACCTCTTGGTGAGGATGATGGTCGCAGTCTGGTCGAGAGTGGCAGTTGCAGTCCTGTTGAGGTTCTGGTCCTCTGGATGAGAAATTCCGCAATGGGTGATTTACTTTGTGAGTCGTGGGATATTATTGGAATCTTTCACGGTCCATTAGCAGACATGACCCCTCAGTCTGGGTGTGAAGGTGCTAATACCTCCCCAGAGGGAAGTTATCATGGCTGAGTCATTGATGTGAAGACATGAACACTTCCCCATCTCCCAGGGTTCTCTAACACCCATCTTGCAGCCTGGGGGGTCAGGTGCAAATAATCTGCCCTGGGAGCTGCTGCAAATAATCTGTTATTAGCAGTTCATGGGGGTGTAGGATACACAGTTTGGGTTACACCCACGTAGTGATAAACTGGTCCTGGCCACTGTAACTAGGACATTCCTTAATGGTTTCATTCAAACCATGCAAGAAGAATTAAATCTATTTTTAAAGGGAAAATGAAGGTATCCTCTTTTCCAAAGCCTCTTTGTGTTTGAAATTACGACCTGGTGGCAGCCTAGCTTGAGTTCATCCTTAAATATGACAATTTTTTATTTTTTCTTTAGTTCAAGTTGGGCTAATTTAGCTATACTTTTAAATTATATAGTTACTATCAGAAATAGGTCCCCAAGTTATTCAACTTCTGTTTTAATTGGCTAATATATATTTACACACATGTGATGTTATTTTTTAAACAGAGCTTCCTAATAATGGTGTCTTTCTCCTGTATGTTTTCCTGCAAGTTAATTAAATTGCTTTTTAGGATTATAACTTGCTTTGAGGTGGCTTATTGCCTCAGTCACTCCTTATCTTGCTGATGAAGGACTCTAACAGTATGCCTTCTTACTTAATTAGATGTGTGTTTGGGAACGTTAATTTGAACCATTACCACTACTAGCCATAATAACAGAAAGGCAAATTAAAGGATTCATTAAGAGTGGCTTAAGAACCTCTAATAAAGGAATAAATAACTGTACAGGTTTGTTTCTTGCTGTTGTCTGCTCCCAGCAGGAGACTATGAGAGCTTCTTGTTAATGAGATGCTCTCAGGGCTACGTAGTGGGAGAATATACAGACACCGACAAATAGGGCTATATTCTTCCAACATCCATCTGGGTTTCATTGCTTATTTAACACTTGGATCAGGGTAATCAATGTCTGTCCTTCCGCTGATTGAACTGGGCTAATCTAGTCTAATCTAAAGTATGCTATAATGTTAAATCTATGAGAAATGACCATGCTACCTGTGCAGAAAGAGAAAGGTCTTTCTTTCCCTACTACTTCTCTTTCCTACCTTGCTAACAGGTTCCTGAATATTTTTAAAAGCTTGTACTTTGTACCTTTCCTGTTCATGAGTGGTTCCACTTAGCAATTTGCTCCTTCTTTGAACCAATACCAGTAATATTCTGATTGCAGAGTAGCACTAGTCAGTTCACTAAGTCCACAAAAATCACTTGTTTTCTTGTGCTGATTTGCTATTTTGATGCATAATCAGATGAGTCCTGGAGTTGACTCAGGGTAAGCTGAAAAGAGAAATGAACAGGAGTAAATGGAACTTCTTCGACAGAGAACACTACTATTGGAGTGTGAGCCATCTTTAGAAATTAGAGGAGTAGTGTTCTGAAGGTGCCTGTATTTAATTGAAGTCATGACTTAATATATATACACGCTTGATGTGTGCTAGAAGTAGTATATATATCCTGCTGCAGAATATGGCAAGTTATGTCTCCTGTTGTTTCCTTGTTTGACGGTGTTCTCATGTCAGTCCGCTGTTCCTTTCTTGTTCAGTGAATATTAGTCCAAACACACAGTTTATGTCCTACACTGCCAACAGATTCCTCCTTGCTGAACTTGGCTGTGTGTGTGTGTCTTTACAGCACTGAAATGCAGGGCAGGGAGCTACTAGCTGGCCAGAGGCTGACAGACATGGTATAGATAGAAGTCCTAGAGAAGTGCTGTGTGGGGCTGCGGTCAGGTCTGTGAAGTACTCTCCCTGCCTCTGAAACTTCGGTGCCTTGCATGAGTTCCTTACACCACTCTTAGAGATTGAGGTGCTGCACTTACCTAGTGAGAGGGCTGCTCGGATGCTGAGTAGGTGTGTTGGTCAGTCCTATTCCAAGCATACAATCAGAAAATTTAACAGTGCAACGATGCATGCCGTGCACATGACCTTCACTTCTCAAAGTTTGATGAGAGCAAGATTGCATTTTATATAGAGATTTGTTAACATCATGTGCTTACCCTGGTATGAATCCTGGTATGCTGAGCTTTCACTGAAGGAAAGGGCTCTGTTGGAAACTAATGACTCTACCAGAGTACTATAGAATGATCACAGGAGAGAACTTCAAGGCTAGCTTTGAAAATTTGGGCCATTGAGCTTAGATTCCTCTTTCTTTTTAGTACCTTTAGCATTAAGGTGATCACTTTGTTGTTGCAGGTTTTTTTCTTAATAAAATAATAATGAAAAAATTCAAAACCTTTGCTCCTTTAGACTTTTTACCTTCTCCCCCTGACCCTTCTCCCCCAGAAAAACCCAAACAACTTAAGCAAACTTTATGTGCTGAAGTTGGTTAATGTAGAAGAAGAGACTACAAAAGGTTTGAACTGTCTGAAATCCCTGGTTTTAAGCCAATTTCTATTTTTTTGGGGGAGATAGAACAGCCACATTTAAATTTAATTTCAAATTAATCTTGAAAAGAAACAGAAGATTAATATGTTGAAGAATTAAATGGTAACACCACCACATAGAAAATTTCATGGCTCTTAATATATATGCTATACCTGCCAATATGTAAAAACTGGGGAAATGTACTTTGACATATGTGTTACAGAAATAAAAAATATTCAAGATTTGGTTAGCCACAGTTAGGAGATACAGGATTAATATTTTGATTGAGGTAGCATTTCAGGATAAAGTTGAATCCAAAAACAATTTACCAAATAAATAGCTGAATAATCTCCCAGACTCATCAGTACTAAAGCATAATATTCAGAAAAATCCTTGATCTTCAGTATTGGAGGCAGACAGGTGACAAATACTCCAAGACCATTGCCAGCTGGGGAACTTTAGTGCTGTGTGTGAGAGCCCTGAGAAGATCTTAATGTGTGTTTGAGATGACATGGCATGATGAGACTTCAGGAGGAGGGTGAGCTTCAGAGCTGAAGGGGCCACTGGTGCCTTTCTGTTTTTTCTGGAGAAGCCCATGGCAACAAATATGTGGAAATGATGCCTGACTGTTGTTGAAAATCTGTGCAAGAGTCGTATGTTCTAGGATGTCCAGTCATTGCTGAGGCTGTATGAGGAGCCACAGGGAAGTGAATGTGGTAAAATTTGCTCTTGCTGAAGAGCAAGCATCAGAGAAGGAAATCAGATCTTAGAGTGGATTTATTTAATTTATATTTATATTTATTTTTATTTATTTTTAATTGACTCCAGTAGTGTTTTTCTTACTCTGATTGACAAGTTTGTCCTCTCTCTCAGCTCATGACCACCTGAGTCTTCCCTTTGCCCTTTTAAATGTGAATAAAACATAGCTAGTCTTCATTGCTCAAGAACATCTGTGATTTTAGAAGTTATTAAAAAAGGGCAAGTAGAACAACAAAAAACACTTCTTAGTTTTTAAATTGAATTAATATGACATACAAGTCTGAAAATATTTTACTCTGTGCATATGCTGTTTCCACATCTTTAACATTTACCAGTAAGCCATTCATTTCACTATCCCCATTTGCTGAGGCTTCTGTTTCCTTCAAAATGCAGACTAAGGATTACTTTTGACTATTCTTCTTTGTGTTATTTTAATTTAACCATTTTCTTGTATGGTTCAACTAGACCACTTTGATTAGATTTCTTTTCTTTCCAGTGTATCATCTTTGTCCTTTTCAGATATTTTGCCTATAGTTTCTTAATATAACCAAGTTAATTTTCTAAATCATAGTTTCATTTATATTGATTATCTCTTTTTTCCTATTCTTAATTATTTTTTTAAAAATTTTATTTCCAATTGCTGATTTTACTACACTGCAGAATTAGAATTAGCTTTCACAGAAAACCACCATTTTAGTTACGGAATTGTGACTTTTTGTTTAATAGTTGATTCTTGCAGGGCTCATACTTTTAATTTTCTGTCTTAATATTTTGCTTCCAATAAATTAAATAAAACTGTCATCTTTCAGGTAAAATCGTTTCTTGAAAGAAGTGAAGGGAAAGAAATCTCTTGCTTATTTCCAGGAGATTTGCCAGCGTGTCTGGTCATACCTTGTGTTTCTGAGTTTGTTGCAACCACTATTTATTGATTCAGGCTTTCAATTGCAGATGCATGTGAGGCTTAGGATGAGTTGTTAAGGTTTTTTGCTGTGTTATGGTATATATTTTGCTATCTTTTTTTTCGAAAGCTTAATCCTGAATCCATGTTTTCCTGAACTGTATATGCTATCTTAATGTTATTCTAATTAATGTCTGTGTTTGATGCAAGAGTTATTTATTGTTGTTCCATTCAGCTTTGATAGCTTGCGGTTTCACAGAGAAAAGGGTAAAGTGCTGGATTTAACAACCATTGCTAACATGATATACTTTTGAATCTTTATGGGGTTTCAGTTGTTTTTTGACATGGAATTGTTTAGGAACATACAGAAGATTAGTTTTATACTTTTATCTGTAGCCATACTGAATGGGTTAACTGCAATAAATTCAAATATGTTGGTGTCAAGAAGGTGACTGGAGCATGTTTTTTGTGTGCCTTCATTCAGTTCCCACTGATATCAGTGGAAGTCTTTGCCCTTGGGTTTGAGCAGGCTTTTGATTAGCAGGTTTTAGTAATCATAGTTGAGCTAGAGAAGTTCAGAGCCATAAATGTAAAGCAAAATGCTTATTGCCTGCTGGATCTCTGAAGGAGTACAAGATACTGCTTTATCTCAGTGTTAGTTGTGCTTTCTTCTCATTAAGTGTCCCTCTGTTTGCAGATTTATGTAACATATTTGCTTTCCTCATTCATTAAGCACTAAATGGAAACAAATTTGCCAATTACTACCAGTGTCAAATCAGTTTAATTCTGGCATGCAAAGTTGTATTTGTCTTGCTTATCATCACATTTGCAAAAGACATTTGCAGTACACAGGCCTGTGTACTGAGAGGTCTGTATCTGTGCTTCAAAAACCTAATTTCATTTTATTTCACATCCTTTTTTGCCTTCAGTCATAAGTGCACTAGAATAAAGCTGACCAGAGGTTAAAAAATGGCAGTCCAGGCCATACTCTCACTAATACACCGAAAAAAATATTGTTATCTATCTCGTGAGCAGGTCAATGTCTCTGCATATGTAATGAAAATTGGTATTTTTTTCTTTGTACTGCCAGATTTATTAACTCTACATTTCCATTTTTTTTTGCTCTCATGCTTAATTTTTTTTTTCATATATGTCCTTTCTGAATGAGTTCTCACATGTTGGACATACATGCCTTAGAATGTTAAACTGTTGTATTTGTAGAGCTAAATGTAATAGTAAGTCATGGCCAATCTTCACGAATGAAGATTTGGGAAGGGCTCACCTCACGTGGGTTGTGCCCTCCGAGCCTGAGCAGTGGATTTTTTAGGTGAGGCACAGCGTGCGCAGAACTGACCCCACCGTTTAAGTCCTAAGGTCCATCTGCCACGGCCGAGCGAGCTTGGACAGTGACAGTGAAGTCTCCTTAGGACTATCTACAGCACCCGGTACTAACCGGGGCTGACCCTGCTTGGCATCCGAGATCTGACGAGATCTGATGGCAAGGAGGCATTGAACTGCCGCGGGGAGGGGGGGGATGGTCTGTACTGAGACTCGAACTCGTGACCCTGGGAGTCGGAGACCGGAGTGCTCTCCACTACGCCACGGGACCGCCCCAGAGCTAAATGTAGTCCTGCGAGTTTTATTAAAGTGGGCCCATCTAGGTAGGAATAGCTCTGATTGCTCTCTAAGTGGTAGTTTACCACCTATCTTAGCATTATTTACGTAGTCACAGTCAGTCTGTGCTGTCCATTTGCCCAGTTTATGTTGCTAAGGTGTAATGTTTTACTGTCTCTTGCACATTGCTTTTCTTCCTATTCCATTTTTTTTCTGCTGGCTTTATGAAGCTGAAAATAATATTTTAATTGGTTATTGGCAGCCACAGGAAGTTGAAAAATGTGAACTAATTAGCTCTGTCTCTTGACTCATTCACATGAATATAGACATTTTAGTCTCACTAATACTGAGGGGGTCAATTTTTCTAATTTCACACAGAATATATTAATGGGTTGTGCTCTACTGAATAGGATACAAATCTCATTTTCTAGGAAGAAAAAAGGAGGAAAATGTTGAATCTATTTTTCTTCAGGCTGACACTGTTTACACATTTTTTAGTTTAGAATTTTTGTGATTCAGGACAATAACTTAATTTTTAATAGGATGAAATGATGTCAGAATGAAAGACCATAAAAATGCAATAATTTGATAATAGGTTCTTAAAAGGCCTCATCACAGATAAATATCCAGTAGACATCTGAAAGTGAAGTACACATACAGATTGAAATGACACTATACTAAGTACTGACCCAAAAACTAAAAGTGTGAGACCACACTGTCTGCTCATATATTCTACTACACAGATTGCATTAATTTGTAGAGTGAGATAGGGCGTTTATGCTCCAATCCCATAAGTCTGATACCACTGGGTTAAGAAAACTGTTTATACCTGCTGAGGATGCAGTTCAGTTTCTCTGAAAGAAAAAGAAATTTTGTTTCTGTAAGTGAAAAAATTTGCAACAGCAGTGAAGTTGGTGTCTTCCATGTCTGGAGCGAAAGAAGTACAGTGATGGGTGATGGGAGTATATATACCCTGAGATGAGGCACAGACCAAATGTTATCTTCCCTGCTGAATAATTCTGAACAAGACGTTTTGCAGAAGTTAAGGTATTTTTTTGTCCTTGCAGAGACAGGGGAGATGTGTTAAAAAGACTATAATGCATTGCTTCCTGGTGTTTTGGTGAAAGTCTTTCACCAGTTACATGTAGCTTGTTGGCGAAGCTTTGTGTAAACATTTTCCTGCAATCTACTGTTTTCTTTGTTTATCCACTTCAGGTCTCTTCATGACTCAAACCCAAGTTATTTCTTTGTGGTGATTTATTTGTGCTAATGATAAATATTCTGTCTTTATTTTACTTTATTGTGAATTCTTGCCCTTAATAGGCTGCCTCCTGCATTTTGAGTAATTCTCTTTAGCAATACTCCTAGGAAAGACTAGTGACCTGATTCCTGTACACAATTTGAGTTGACTGTATATGTGCTAGAGCTGATAAATAGATACACATAGCTGTTTCCCAGAGTCCATAAATTAGACTGGCCGTGATAGTGGTTATGTTTCTGAGTTAGACACAATTTGGTTTTGTTCCTCTCCCCTTCCCTGCTGTCTCATTTTAAAAAATTAAGAAAGATGTACGCTGCAGATCCTGACCATCTGTGCCCATTAACAATACCTCATACCTCTTTGGAAAGAATTAGAATCGTTCTCTCAAAAAGTATAGCCTAATTTTAATTTTGGTAACACTTCCACAAGTTACACGGTTGTAATATTGCAGATAATTTGTGAATATTGCAAATGTTTAAAGTTTAAGCTTACTCATCTCTTTATCATCTATTTTTTTTTTGTTTCTTTATGTAAATCTGGTAAAATCTTAAAAATTGATGTTACAGATTTGTTATAAATAACTTAAAATTAAAGTAATTTATATTATTATTTCAAAAAATTCCTTTTTATTTTCATCTCTAAAAAATAATCACTCTAGAGTGGCATTAGAAAATCAGAATTGATTTAAATAAGGTAAAAAATTAAGGCAGAAGAGGACTGAAAAATATTATTTCTATAAAGTTGCAGCAGGAAAAAAAATAATGAGGAGGAAGAGGTATAAGAAGAAACAAAGAAAGAAAGAAGGAGAAAAACAAGGTACAGATAGACATGGAATATAAAAAGGCGTTATTCAGACCTAACACAAAAGAAAATCTGTTAGAGATGAATATGATGAAATCAGCTCAGAGGTGGTGTGGTATTTGCTCATTTTTATGAAGGTCTGACACCATGAGTGTTACCAAAATGCCTGGTTTATCAGGGGAGAGGTAGTAAGACAACTGCTTTAACTCAATAGACACGGTGTGTTAGAAGGAGTGCTGATAGCACACACAATTGCACCAGTATGTGCTGAGGAGGTGGTTTAGGTCTGTGAGGCACCCTCACCTTTCTGAGTCTCCTAACCCCTCCTTTCCCCAGGTTTCAAACAGTGCCTTTGTGTCATGTCTTGTGGTTTGCTCAAGTTTCAAAGAAATTAAACCATGTCAGACAGGATTTCACTCAGAATTCTGAAAACTGTGGCTTCTACAGATACTCCATCATACTGGGGTCCTTTGCTTCAAGCTTTGCATATATGTGGTGGAGCTAATTGCATAAGGTTCCCATCTTTGTGGAGAGAAATAAATGGCTTTCATCTGCCTGTCCTCTTATTCTCATGGAGATATCTAACACTGCTGATGTGAATCTACCAAAGCACAAGTGTTTCTTCCCTTTGATTCTAAAGGAAGACTGGAGCAATGAATCAGATGCACATGCATGCAGTTTAGATATCTACTTTATTCACATTCAACCAGTCCTTCATGCTGAAAATCTGTTTTAGAAACTGGCTTAGTCCTCACCCCAAAGGGCTATACATTAAGACAGTCCCTGAAAGAATTTAAAGACCTGAATATTTGTCACTTTTTAATATTTTCTTTTACAGTAATTTTTTTTATTTAAACACTAGTAACACTTTTTATTACTGAAACTTCTAACAATTAATTTTTATCTACTATTTCTTTAACTCCAGAAACTACCTCTTCAGATTGAGGCTTGAGGATCTCTCTCTAATACAGGTATGTTTTGTTTGTTTCCTTAGTTCCTCTGCATGATGTAGGTAAGCAGATGTTTTAAAGCTGATAATCAAGATTTTGTAAGCTTCATAGCTACACATAAATATGCATCTGTTTTTCTCCTTTTAATGGCCCCTTTTTATATAAGACATATTATCCCCTTTAATTCCGGATTAGCCTTTGTCCCATACTGACCTAATGTTATTCTGCTGTGATTTTGTTAGAGTGGATTTTCATAGTATTTTCATTAATGCAGTTTAAAATTAACTACCTTTGGATTCAGTGCTCTCCCTTTTAATTCACAAGGTAATACTGTATGATTGAAAACAGAAAATTAAAATGCATTCAGGTAAGACTGTCCTTGTGATTTGTAGAACATTTTGTGTATGCTTTAATTAAGCATGCAGACTTTATTTACTTTCCTAGAGTACTAAAAACAAGATCTGAAGTTAGCTTATATTTAACCAAAATTGCAGTAGTAATAAATATTCAATTTTGTTGCTAGTGTTTAAGGCTGTGACACACCAGGCACTTTTAATATAGTGAATTCAGGCTGTCTACTTTCACCTTCTGTGCCATACTCAATATGCTGGCAAATAATTCAAGACCGAAAGATTCTTGTTGCAAGACTGCACTCTGAGGTCTCTGGTGGTGCTGTTGTAGTTTATCCTGCTAATTTACAGATTGAAGTTCATGGTTTTCCTCTGTTAGGATATGTATCAGTAGGCTAAATTCACTAATGAGGTAGAAGTCTGTAGATTACAGAGGTTTATAATTGTTCTGACTTATTCAGCCAGACATCATCTCACCCCAATCAGCAAAAAATTACAAAACAAGCACAGAAATCATACTGTTGACATTATACTCTGTTACTAGGTTTTAGTCTTATGGATGTTAAGAAGCCTTTAAACAGTCTTCTCAAGTTGACTTCTGGAAAAGTTTCTTATTCCATCTTCAGTGTTGTAGCACCACTGCTTTGCCTCTATATCTTCACTTTCCTACAAACCTTTGGGGAGTTTGTGTTTCTAAAGCAAAACAAAAGTGTGGATTTTGTTTTCTTTCACCAGCATATCTTTATTATCCATACACTTTCCCTAATTTTCAAGCCTGCCATTATCCATTATGACCACTTCATATTTTTCCTTTAAAGGTCTTCTCTTCCTATTTTTTCCCCTATGCTTCCCTTCTGGTTCTATTAGAGTGCCCCAGAACAGCTATTACCCAAAATATGTGTTTCCTGGGATGTGCCAGTTCTGGCAGCTCCAAATAAGCTGTGAGGTGGTTGAAGCCTTTTTTGTTTTAATTTTTAAGGTGTATTGTTTAGGACTCCCAAAGTAATTAACATATTCAGGTTATCTTGTAAATCTGGTAGTATGATTGAAAGGAAAAAAACGTGAGAAGCAGAGCAAAAGTTTTATGAAATCCTTGCAAAACAGAATGATGGAATTTCAAAAGACAAATAAAACATACTGTGGTTTAACTCTGTATTCCTTGTGCTAGTTAGCATTTGTTTGCCAAGGGACTGAAGACTTTGACATTTTATGTGTGGACAGAAGAAATTTTCTTTCAGCTATTTTTTCCTTCACACGGTATTTGTCACAATAATAATGTAAAAAAACTAGTTTATTTTTTTTTTTTTGCATTAACCCGCTTTTGCAAACCTATGCAGATGTTTCATGAGCTAATAAGCCATATTTTCACATCTGGAAGAAAAGCTGTGTGGTGAAGTGATAGTTCTAAGAAGCTTTCAGTGTAGCTCAATAACAGTACAAAAAGGCTAGAAACAAAACAACCTATACACCTGTTATTTAATTGTCCTAGAAAATTGCTCAAGCTCTATCTTTGTTATTGTGTGTTGGAAGAAGGAGAAAAATTACTGACTTTTCCTCGTGCATGGGAAATACTCCCAGCACGGAAGCAAATTGGAACAATTTGCATCCTCCTTTTCTACAGTTTTTAATCAGACTTCTATAACTGTTTGTTTTCTTTACATTGATGCTTTTTTAATGTTTTGGTTTTTTTCCTTAGTTTGTTTCATCAATTGAATCTTTCGTATTTTACTTTTGTGCCTGGAAAATGAAGGGAATGCCTCAAAGTAATTTTTTGACCCTTGGTACACTTCGGTTATTTTTGTCTAAGCAAGTTTCCTCATCTGTCAGGCCTAAATGTGTATTGGAATATGGTGTTAGTTGTACATGCTGCCAGTGTGAAGACAATAGGCTTCATGTTATATGTAACAAACTGTAATAATAATAATCTCATAGTTATACCAAAAGCATCTTTGCAAATATTTTGTTTACGAATTTCTATGTATTTTTTAAAATATAGACATTTTATAAATAAAGTGTTATTTTGGAATATTGTGAGATGTTGAAAGATTAGCAGATGTTTTTATTAGCAAAGCTCTCTAAAAAAAAAGAATAAATTGAAATAATGATTCCTTCTTTGCAAACTTTTGCAAAAATTACTTTGGGCCAAAGTATGTGTAAGCTCTGCTTCTTACAAGTATATGCCTGGGAAATAGCTTGGAAATTCAAGATAACCTTCCTTTAAAAAAATAAAGAAAGGAAAAAAAAACCACCACCAAAACCAGACATTCATTTAAACTGGAAGTTATCACAAAAGAAATGTAGAACTGAGATTCACGTATTGAAAGGGTGCTGTTTCCATCAGTTTAGTGTAAGTTAATCTCTTGTAAACGTGAGGGTTAGAGTACTACCAGACTGCATTAGACAGGATGTGCATTTAAACATGAGCTGGGGCTATGCACTGAGACATCATTGCCCATTGTGGGTACATCAAAATTGTCATCCTACATGTCATGCTTCTGTGCTCTGTACTTTAGAGGAAAAGCATGTTGTTTGAATAAGCAGGTTTCATATGATAGTATCTTTAGAAAACCAGTATTGGATGTGTCTCAGCAATTTTCTTTGTGTAGCAGAATAAAGAAGAGTACAGCAAGTGAAAGCCTTTTAAGCTCTTGACGGAGAAGCCTAAGAGTCAAATTGTTCAAATCTGACTGTTAGAACAATGCATGCATAATGATTATGGATTAGGATAAAAGCACTCATTGGCTGTGGTTGTTGAAGGGCAAATATTTTATCACTCTCCCTACAGCAATAGTAGGCTTATCAGATATAGAAGGCCTGACTCTGCATGGATTTGTTTTGTGAGTTTTGCTTTGTTATTGCTCACCTCAAGTAACCACAGAATGATCCATAAAAGCATTGGCCAAGATGAAAGCTGGATTTCCCGAAAACTCTGTTGTATTTGTTAAAATATAAAAGCAGAAATCTAAACAGTAGTGTTTAAATTAATACATTAGTTTTAAAAATGTTTTTTAAAAAAGATGACATCTGACAACAGTCAGCATTAATAGTGGGGCTTTGACATTATGTGGAGGATGTCTGTCACAAGTGTCTGTTTTCACTTTTTCTTTTTTCCAAACTTTTTGGAACAACATTTGTTTGTGTCTACCTGCATGACAAGTTTGCTGATGCATCTGTAAAGAGTAGAAAACAAATACTTGCTGGCTTAGAAAAGTCTTTATGCCACAATTACCGTAAACACTTTACATTTTTACCAGTATGCAGAAGCTTTTCACAAACCTCGTAGAACATGTGCATCTTTTCTTCTTCTTCTGTAAGATGAACTTCTTCACAAACTCAGGTTCTTAGAGTATTTACAGGACACGTGCTTGAGTTTGCTTTCTGATCTAAGTGTTCCATCTATGAAGCCTATTTGCAGTTTGAGATGCCCAGAAGTTTGAATATGTACCTATTCTACCTGCTTATGAATTTACATGCTTCTCCTCAGCTTTGATTCTCATCCAGAACCTGTACCTTTCAGTTAGAAGTACACATACCTCAAAGTCCATTTTTAAAAGAAATTTTAGCCCACATTTTACTGTAAGATTCAAATTAAATTCTTTATGTAGAATAAGAAGATTGTATTTTCATTTTTGTGTCTATTACCGAACTTTAAATTTTGGAATCTTGAGGTTTTGGGTTTATAGATGTGTGTGTGTGTGTGTGTGTGTGTGTGTGTGTGTGTGTGTGTGAGAGTGTGAGTGTGTGTGTGTGTGAGAGTGTGAGTGTGTGTGTGTGTGTATGCACACCTGTTAATGAGGTATTCAAGGAATTAAATGCAAGATTGGATCTATGAATTTTCAAAGCTACTTAGGAGAATGAATTTTACCCAAGATAATTTGTGCTATTGTTTACATGTGTCAAGAGTGTCTGAAATACTTGTTACATATGATAATTCACTTCTGTGTGAGTCATTGATAGCTAAATGGTAGGCTAAGTAATGAGTTAAATAAATTGTACCATTATTCTAATATATATTTTTTTACCTATGTTAGGCAAAGAGTGACTTTGAATCCATGATTGATGGTTTTTAATAATTCATATGTATAACCTGATTCGCTTTTATATTTTTCCTGAATTTTAATGCAGAATGTAATTATTAACAATACTTGATTTTTTTTTAATAAATCCTCACCAGGGTTGTAATTCTATTTTGAAAAAAACATTTGCTTGTTATTGTTATAAACAGATCATCTTATATCTTTTGTGAAAGCTTTAATAACCCTGGTTTGTCTTTTTTGCCAAGGTATTAGTTGGCCAAGTCTATAGGAAATGGTGTTTCAATAGAAGTGCAAATCACTTCACCTCTCCTTGCAGTTAAGTTTTGGACAGTGCCCTAGAATTCCCTGTGCTATGAATAAAATGAAAAGTTGTAAGTGGGTAATGTAGAATCAAATCTTAATTTATGCTGATATTAATCACTTGTAATTATAATCAACAACAACTCACAGAGATAAAGGTAAGGAAGCTTTAATCTTTCAATCTCAATGTTTTAAGTCATCAAATAAATATAATCCATTAATAAGCATCTTATTTCTTTTTCTAAAACTCAATTCTTTTTCTAAAACTCAATTCTTTTTCTAAAAGTCTCATTCTCTGTATTTCAATTAACTTATTTTTTGTGTTGTATTTTACTTACAGTCACTACTTGTGTAATGGATGTCTGATTTGTGAAATGCATGGAATGAATCTTCATGTTGTTTTGGGGTGAAGCTACCTGTCTGATATCATACTTGAAGACATAAGGGACCTAACCTAAGGATGACCTTAACTTGTGACTGCCATAGATTGGCAATATTGAAATGCCAAGCAGATGGAGATTTAGGGTTCTATTTGAGTCCCTAAGTGGGGGAAAATCCCAAACAAAACAAATGAAAAAAACCCTCTTCTCCTGTGCCTGGTATCTAATTAAGAGTAGATAAGGGTGAGGGGCATGGAGAGTATTCCTTCCTACTACAGGTTTTTTCCGCCCTTCTTTATATTAAAGGATCATCAGCCTCCAAAACACTATTTCTGCTTAGGCCCTTCACCTTTGTGTGTAGGACACGCAGTGGATAAGCAGAGTTGATGAGTGGGTGTTACTTTTGATGCTATGCCAAGTTCCTCCAAAGCTTGGAAGCAAAGGGAACAACTAGTGCTTATAAAACTTTTCCAAGGAAGACTGAGGTGACCAAGCTTCAGAGTGACCAAAAAGTGAAAGAGCAGGTGCAACGTTCTGCTTTGACACTAGGAATGAGCAAAATGTACAGTGGTATTTGAACTGTTACCTTTGTCTAAGTTGGTATTGAGAGCAGAGTTTAAAAATGAAAAAGAAAAAACCCAAACCCACAAAGGGCAGCACAAGTGCATATCACAATTCCGCCTCTATACAGTACTTCCTCTTGTTGATACTTTTCTACTTACTTCTACTTTTTTAATGGCATACTGTTGGATTTGGTTACATGGCAAGTGTTCAAATAAATGTTAGACAATTGGAAATTTAAAGAAGAGTTAGAAGTATTTGTGAAGCCAGGGCTAGTCCTTTGTGGTAGTTAACAGATGAACTTGGTGCTGCTTTAAGTGCATTCCAGTTTATTTTCTGTGATATGCTTAATATTTTCGTTATGATGTTTTCTGCTTGCATGATAATAGTTTCTTACCAAACTTATAACTTGATTTAAGCCAGAAAAAGATGAATTTGGCTAGCAGTGCATAATTTCACATAGGTGTAATCTTTACCCAAATGACCTCTTTTACATGCAGCTGAAAGTTAGATAAAATATGTTAGATCACACAGATCCTGATATTCACTTTAGGGTGCATTTGTGCAGAGGTCAATTAACAGCAGACAGTGCTGCATTTCTGATGAAAAAAAATTAGCTACTGAAACAGCTGGTGCTCACAGATTCACCTATATATTAATCAGAAGATGGCTACTATTTTATAACCATATTTGGTCATATTTGGCCAAGTACTGATTCACTCTGCATTTTGAATGTTCTTTCCATGCATGGGATTTTTCATCCACAGAATTGTAATTACATATATTGGCTAATTGTTTGAGCATTTTAACTATGTGTGATGTTCTAGGTTCATATGCAGACTACCATTACAAAACTGTGTAGAGGGCATACGAGGCAGCCAGTTTGATTTATGATTCTTTTTCTGCTCATTTCTGTTTCTTATTCATTTACACTTGGCTTCTATAAAATTGGAAGGTTTTAGTCTCCAGAAATTGTAATTTCCTACCCTTCAGTACAGCTGAAGTTTTTCACCTAAATTTAGAAAGAGTCTACCTGAAGAAATACTGGCAAATCAGCAGGGCTTTGCTGCTGCTTTGGCTTATTGGTATGTGTTAGTATTTTGAGAGATGGGGGAAAAGAGAAGAAAAAGAAAGCCAGGCAGAGATGTAATTTTTCATTTGCTATGTCTTTCATTGTTTTGTGCCAGTACTGAAATACATGTGCAAGTACATTTCTAGACAAATGAGACCATTTAGCCAAGACGCTTAGCTTTTTTTATTCTGCTTTTTTTCTTTCTTAACTCTGCTTGTTAGGCTGCATTTCTTGTGTGTTTACAGTAATTTTCTGTTCCGGTTTCACAGTAAAGAAGAAAAATAGGTACTAAAATTTTCACTTCCACTGGAGTAAAGCTCCTCTTTTCTCTAAGTGTTAAACATTTGTGTTTTGTTTTTAAGATAAAGGGGAAGCCTGGATCACCTGAATATATAATATCAGTTCTTTTGTTCTCATGAGAAATAGAGGTGATACAAAAAAGCATGTGTGTACATTTTACAGTAGATACTCAGGAGGCGGCTGATCTGGATTTTGTAGTGGTATAATTTAACCCTTTCTGATAATTTTTGCTGATACATGTGGTTGTCAGCCAGACTGCATTATATGCACAAAGGGTAATTGTGGCAGTGTCTTTTCCTAAGAAGGTGACCCTCATTTTTACATTCTCCCAAACACGATACACTGATACAGTTGCAGAAGAGGAACACAAAGTAGCATCTGTTTCAAAAAAAATCAGGCTGCTGCTTTCCAAATATCTGGACTGTATAGGACCATGGTGTACTTCAGCTAATTCTGGATGAAAACAATATTCTGTGATACCAGAGTAACATTTATGGAGGGACATGGTTTCTCTTTAAGAATCAGCCCCTTTCAGTGTAGCCTCTATACTGAAAAAGTGCAGGAATGTTAGCACACTGCTGAAAATGAAAGCACAAAGTACCAATGTATAGACTGGAAGCAGATTGTCTTAATTCTTCATTGTCTTGCCCAGGTGGAGTGTCTGCCACAAGCAGTTGCTGATAGAGAGTTTCAGCTCTTTGGCACCTAAATGCTGCAGTGGTGAGCAATTTAGAAAAGGGATGCAATATACATGATGCTTTGGAAGAGATTATACCTGTAATACAATATCTGCAAACAAGTTTATTGATTTTTGCTTATAGATGCTGGTATAGAACTTCAGTGTCTGTTCCAGCCTGTAATTAGAGCTCAACCACAATTTGTGTGCCATGTATATTTAAAGAGTAAGCTTAGAGACACATCTTCTCAATCACAGGGAGAATTGTGTTTTCCAGTACTGCAGAGCTCCATTCAATTGTTCTGCTAGGCTAGGTGGGGTAGAGCATATATGCTTTTGGATAATTCTACACACAGGAGATTAATTCAGTTTACACTTGTATGTTAGTGGTCAAGAGTACCTGGAATAAGGGCATTTTTTTGGTCAGTAGTATCCTCAGCCATTAGTTGTTGAAATTTAAAAACAACCCATAAAATTGAAAAATACAACATTTAAACTTTGAGTAATACAAAATGGTAGAGCAGCCTCGTGTCCCCTTGACACAGGGCAGAGAAATTTAAGATACACCTCTTAACCCTGAGCTCTCAAGAACCTTTGACATAATACTGTTAAAGGATGCACTGAACTCCTGAACTATGTGAAGAACTGGCTGTTTCCATAAGGCAAGAAGTTCTCCCTTCACTCATGGGGATGAGACTAGTTTTTTGCTACTGCAGTTAAGAATTTTAAAACATTCAAGGAACCAAAGCAGCCATACTGAGGCTGAGAAAGATGGACACTTGTTGCTATAACCTAAGCAGAGACCAAGACTTGAGGAACTTGCAACAGTAACGGTAGTTAGCAAGGAGCCCATGTAGGAGTGTGTAGAAGGGAGAGTCCTACTCTCCTAAATGGTTCAGGGCACAAAGAGAGGGTCTGTGCTGCTTCTGGGATGTTCCTTGCCTGGTTAACACTACCCAGCCCAATGTAAGAGGTGGATTGTTGCTCCTAAATGTTTGAGAGAGAAACTTCAGAGTCATAGCATAGGAGGCTAGTCCTGTTCTGAATTGAGAATAGAGGATTAAAGTTGTTTTGAGTTTTCATCTGATAGGCTTATCTAATATTGTGGGAAACCTTTTGCCTTCATTTTTCCTATCCTTATTTTTCTCCTGCCTTTTCCTCTCCCTGCTTTTATTTCTCTTCTGCTTTGGTATGTATTGTTTGTCCTATCCCAGATGGTACCACAATATGATGTTTCTGCTGTCATGTCTGGGAGTGATAAATCATGTCAAACTATGGAAATCAATCAATTTATTAAAATTGAAAACTAAATGTCCTTTGAAAGATCTGCTTTTAGACATATATATGAGATATTTATATAAAATTTTTGGTTCAGTTGTTATTTTGGATTTATTTGAAGGCAAGCAAACTGAAAACATGATTTATTTAAGTAATACATTGGCATCATAAAGAGCAATGTTATTTCTCTTAATTGTTTTTTGGTTAAGATTATGGCTTTTAGAGGGCAATTTGCTCTACTGAGCATTTGGGAATTGCACATGACCTGTGGGAGTCTAGGCCTGTCTACCTGATCATAGCATTTTTAGATGTTTGTCCTCAAAATAGAAGAGCTTAGGCTCTCTGGGCTGATGGGGATATACCCAAGCACAGGATCCACTGACATGTGAATTCTGAACTGTCTAATCCTGCTGAGGAGGAATACTGAGACCACAGGGAAGCATAAATGCCACCCCTTTTTATGAGTTAGGCATCTCTGTTGAATTGGACAATAGGAATTCTTTTCTGTATCACCCATATGTAACCGGCTTCTGTTGTGAGTAAATTGCATGTAAAATGCATATTAAACTCTTTCTGTCATGGTTTCTAAACTGAACTAGAAGCATGAGGACTGTGTGACCACTCTTGTGCGTTCTTAAGAAAGGCTGAATTGAATATGAGCTGGTCTGTTATAGAATTATCCCAGTTATAGGTTTATTTGCTGTATGCTTGTTTTTTTTTCTTTTTGTTTTTTATTCCCGTGATTTTAATACTGTCTTCTCTAGTCATTCCTTCCAAATTTTACATGTTTGCTCTAGTGCTTGGAAACTCACAGTTATGGTCCTCCAGCTCAGGGCGCTGAGACCCCCTTGGTCCATGATCCATGTTGAAGACAGAGGCAAAGAAAGTGTTAAATACCTTTATGTTATGTCTGTCCCTGTTTCTGAGATGACCATCCTCATCCTGTAACAGCCTGTACTGGGACCTGTTCATATAGTTTGAGATAATTTATGGTAATTTATCTTGATACAAGTAATGACAACAATATAGTTCAAAGAAAACAAATTGATTGATACAGAAGGAGTTTTATTAGTAGTTAGTATTATTTTTTTGTACTTACAGTTTTGTGTCTATTCAATGTTGAAAATTACCTCCTTGATGAAAACCTATTAGTCTTTTTCCCAGGGTACAGCTACCATTGTAGGAATCAGAAATAGCCACAAAATTGTTTGTATTTTGGTTTCAGTTTTAAATTGTCTAATTTGGTTAGGTTTATTAAAAATGAGATGAAAGACCTGAGAAAATCTAAGAATTCTATATTTATGTGGATACGCAGGATAAAGCAATGTTATGGAAGTCAGTTCTAGGAAAAACCAGTAAGTGGGTCAGAAGCAAAACTAATTTACATTAATTATTAGTTAAATAATAACTTCATTGTGGTATTGACCATTTTTATGTGGTATCTGATTCAGTTCCTTAATGCTTAGTTTCTAAATGAAAATTAAGGCATGAGTTTTCAGAATTTTGAAATCACCTTGGAGATAATTTGATTAATTAGTTACTATTTCTGGGGGTGGGTTGGATATTAAGTTAAATCTCCCTTTTCCACTGTTCTAGGAAAGAATATAAATTTATGCTGTTACATTTTTTGACTTTCTGAGTCTTTAAATTGTGTGTTTTAGATTAAGTATGGTGTCTAGTATGTGCGCTTCACATTGGTTTCTGTTAATAACATTTAAATATGAATGATAGAAGGCATTCATTCTGAAACCGCAGTGCAAAATGCAGTAGCTGCCCAGTACATGCCACTGCTTTTAGAATATTTGTCTGTGGGAGTCCTGTTTGTAAGTGCTATAGCACACTTTCCATTGAGGAGATGAAATCTTTCTCGGTGAAAGTCTTTTTGATTCCTAGGTGCATGGTTATTTTTGTTGTGTGCTAGAATTTTGTGTACTGTTTTGTCTAAGTATCTGGGCAATAAAAATATCTGATTAAGTTTTATACTGTCAAACACACAAAACCTTTTGCAGTGACATTTTTATTTTTACTTTAATCAGGCTTGGAATTATTAATGAAGCTTTTATGTCAGGACAGGTCTGAAGAAACAATAATTCTGTATGTTCAATGAAGATCAAAAATATGTCATTTGTAAAGACTGCTCTAGGCATGATTCCACAGTCTTTTCCCACACAGCTGTCAGTAGTGTTGCTTGTAGAATATTGTCCTACTCAGCATGAGAAAATAAAGCTGAAAAAATTATACTCAACAAAACTCTGCCTATGCATTGGTAAGTGTAAGCTGAGTGGACAATTTCACATGCTAATGTGTATGTAGCCAAAATCCTCTGTAAGCTGGCTTTTTTCCTCCTTTTTTATTTTTTACTTAACATGAACCATACAGAAGAACAGACAATGCACCAAAGGCATCAGGAGACCTGGATGAATCCACAAAGATTTTTCAACTAAACTCATGAGAGAAAAATGGAAGTATTCTAGTGGTGGAAGTGGGGACAGGTGACCTAGAACAAATATAGAAACCCTTGCCAAAGCAGGAGTGCAATGAGGAAATCCAAGGCACACATGTGGTTGAATCCTGTGAGGGGTGGGAAGAGTAACAAGAACATTATTTTAAAAAAAAACCCAAATCAGATTAGAACCAGGTGCTGTCATGTTTCTCTTAAAGTTTTATTCAGGTTATACACTCTAACTATCCAATAAAGAAGGCTGAGAAGTAAAGTTTAAACTTGTGAACTGGTGCATGAAAAACCATGTTCAAATAATCTACAAAAGCTGGCATAAACCAAGAACATGATTTCACTATATTTTGTAATTTCATTGGTTTTTTTTCTGCTACATGCCCAGCTGTGGCACACAAAAGGAAGAACTGCTTTCATTTTCAATTGGAGAGGAAGAAAAAATTAAAATCATTCTTAGTTCTATAAAATTACCTATAAAATATAAGAAGTTATTAATTGTGTAATTGCCTTTTAACGACATTAAAGGGAGAAGGAATGATAAGTCTACCCAGGCGAATGTTGATGAAATATTTGTGTTTCCATCACCAATTTTGCCATAACTTCCTTAACATCTGTGATGAAACGATGGGTAGTTTCTAGAAGTTGCATTCCCACTGGGACTTGCAAGTTGCAGAGAAGAGTAGCTAGACAGGATGGAACACAGGTAAAGAGTATATTACTTTGAATGAATCCTATCAGACTGAGACATGGTAAATGCATTTTAGAGTTGATGTGATGTCCAAAGCTCATGGACAAAGCAGTGCTATGGAAGACCTGTCTCTGCTAATCACCCTTGCGAATTGGGAAAGAAATACATCTTTTACCCTGAGAAACCAGTCATGCTAGGAAAAATGCGTCTTGCAGATGGAGTCAAGGAGTTCACAGAAGGGAAAGTTTAATGTTTACTGCAAAAAGTAAGTAAAAAGGTATTATTTGTTGTTATGTGTGAAGAAAAAATAATATTTACCAGACTTTTTCAGAACAGCAGGTATATTGGCAGTGCAGAACACAGCAGAAAGGATCATGGAGTCCTTGCTGGGAAAACCAGCCATGCATAAACTTCCTGCTGATCCTAAGTAGCCAGCTGAAGGAAAAGTACCAGAAAACTGGAGGTAACCTTTTCAAAAAACTGCACAGATTGAATCTGGTTTGTATAGCAAATCAGAGCCAAATAGATGAAAGAGCTTTAGTCAGCATAGCCCAGAAAATGGAGTCCTGGAAGATAAAATCTGAGGAGAAAAGAGGATTAAACTCAGTAATTTCTTCAAGAAGAACATCTGGTCTGGCTGAATACATTGCACGAAAAGCAGCCCTTTTAAACTGACCACAAAATGGTCACAAAAGTAGTGTATCTCTGGAAGCCAGTCAACAAGAAAAACTTGTGAGACAAAACCCACTTGCTGACCATGGCAGAGAAGACTCATAGTTCTGGAGCAAATTGGAAGCGGCATAAATGTATGATGAGCAGACTGACAAAGAAAGGCTAATGCTGTGTTTACCAGGCTGATATGCTTAATTTTCAGCCACTGTTCTTACAGAACAGGTGATTGAGACTCTCCAGATGCATATCTCTAAGATCTGCAAATGACTTGTGTATCCTGGGTATAGTCATTCAAGCTTCTTGGCCTGAACATAGTCTGCTGGGAGTTGAGCAAGACCCAGGAACTATCTGAAGTTATTCATAACTCCTAAATCTGCAGTCCATATGGAATGTTGGTACTGTGCACTGGGGATCATGCAGCGCAACACCCTCACTCTGATACCTGGCCTCTTAATTGATGCAGGCAGTGAAATGGAGTGCTTAAATAAAAATACTTTTAGTGCCAAAAGTCGGAAAGGGAAAACTTCAACAAAGACCACCTAAATCCCCAAATTACTCCTCCTGTAAGAAAGCCATTGTTAATTTTCTTACATTTAATGGCCTTAATACAGCTGGTAGGCCCAGGTGCTCTTCTTATGCAGAGCAGGGTGTAACACACAAATATCAAGCCCTATTTCTAGAAGTGTTAAATCAATCTCTACTAGTTTAAAGGTAAACCGGCGGGAGAAATGAACTCAGTTCAAGAGAGACTGCCAGTCAGAGTTACAATGTACTAAAAAGATTACAATAAATACAATGATACAGAGAAAAATTGGTTTTAACCCACACAATTCCAGAAGCATAACCCAGCACACTGGGGCACAAACAGAATGATGTTTGTTAACTGCTGTACTGAGCTTCATGTGGTCCCCCAAACATAAAGTAAAAGGCAAGGAAAACTTGTTGGTGAGGATGATGGTCCCAGTCTGGTCAAGAGTGGTGGTCACAGTCCTGTTGAGGTTCTGGTCCTCCCCTGGATCCAACAAGTGGTCCCAAAAGTCCCCAGACCCCAGGATTATATTCTCAGGTTCAGATGGGAATGCCCAGTACCTCTCCCCAGAGTCCGGGCCACTGTAACTACAACAGGATGTGAATTGAAACCTATTTTTGGGCCACCACAACCTCAAAGCAAAATGTAGCTAGAGTAAAATTAGGAGAATTCAATTTGAATTCATTCCTAGGAATGACCTTGATCCTGAGGTAAAACAAGATGGAAATCTTGGGAGGTTAAAACCAAAAAACAACCGTCTGGATGTGATCCCACACACTCTGCTCTAGGTGAACCTGTGTTATCCAGGGAGGTAGACTAGATGATCTCCAGAGGTCCTTTGAACCCTTTCAATCACCCATTCTGTGATTCTTACGCAGTGGCCACTGAAAACATCTAATAAATTGGAATAATAGAAAAGGTTAACTACTTTTTGGTCTCACTCAGAGGTAGTTTGTTATATTCCTAATAATAATTTTGCATTTTCTGTATGAAGTAGAACATCTCAAAGAGATGAGTAACAGCTGGAAAGAGAGACAGTCTAGAAATAGAGTTAATAGCTAGTATACTGTCTTTGACTATAAGCGATTGACTCATGTCTTTATTTGTCATCTGAGTCACCGTGTGGATTTGGATCTGAATCTCCTAAACAGTATGATTGAGAGGACACTTTGTTGTTTTTGTTGTTTTTGTTGGGTTTTTTTCCATTTTTCAGATTCAACCTCTGAGAAGCTTTTAATTTGTCTATTTGTAATGAAACTTGGAAACGGTGTTTTTGTTTGGGTGGGGTTTTTTTTGTTTGTTTGTTTGTTTGTTTTGTGTCCAGTCCATATTTTCCACAGGCATCATTGTTACTATTGCTAGAAAAGTCCTGGCCAGACTTAAGGTATTTATGTGGTATGGGATTATGATTCTAAGGGAGAGGTAGCCCGCAGGACTTCTTGAATGTGTCTGTGGCATGCTTCTGGAGCCACAGAGCAGGGTGCTGTTAGTGCATGCTATTGTTTGTTATGCTGACAGTCATGTGGTGTAGCTGAATTTTTATAACTCTTAGGGTCTCTCATTTTGAATCACTGATAGGTGAACAATTGGGTGGATTTGCATGATGTTGGTCTGCTACCCTTACAGTACAATGTAGACCTTTCTAGAAGTTCTGTAGTGGCTGTGCATGTCTAGGGCACACTGAAGGTGCATTTATCTGGCTAGCATGGGGGCTGTTAGCAGCATTAGCTGTAGAAGCACAGACTTCTACCCAGACTGCACCAGACTTCTTAATACCATGGGACTGGAGTAACAGATGTTTGTGTTAATTGAAGCATATTGAGATGTCCGTTACCTGTCTTTGGTATGTATATCACTCTAAAATGACTATTGAACAGACAGCGTAATTACTGTGTAGAAGTTTATAAATAATGAAATTACAAATTCTGATGTTAATGCACTGTTATGAAGGCCATGGGAATACTAGTTTGAGGCCGTTTTCCTGCTGGAGTTTGCTTTCCTTCCTGTTTAGTTTTCAGAAGAGGAGCACAAAGGCAAATTCTGCAACATAAGCTTTAGAGCGGTTAGTCAGACCGTATTTGGTATAAGTCACTTAAAAAAAGGGGTATATAAATCTACTTTCTCTAGTCTTGAAAGTAACAGGTAGCTACAGCAATTTTTGAAGCAAATTGACTTTTTTTGTATTTATCATCTGCTTGATTAGTGGAGATGTCTCTATTGTGCCTGAGACCATGAAGAGTTTTAATTCTTCTGCACAGTGGAAAGCAAAGCCCTCACAGAGAGGGTTTCTCATATAAGTTCTGCTGCTGTTGCTATCATAAATGCTGGAATAATTGGACTGGAAGAGTAAGTTCTTCTTGAAGAAATGACTCAGTGTGTCCCTGTTTGTCTCCCATGTATGTATTATGCAGTACAACCACTCTGCAGACCTCTCGTAAAGAAAAGCAAGCAAAAATGCCTCCCTCACAGAACTCCTAGGATATATTCTTCCCTTCCCATGCCTTATTGCTAGTACCAACAGTCTATCACGTTGAATTGTATGCTTGGTAATACACAGAGAATCCTAAAAAAATGGCTTATGGAAATGAGCTGACTGACAGGAAATGTGATGAGTAGTCCTACTGGTAGACAAAGAGAAAGCAGATCTGAGGTTGCTCTTTCATTGAAGAACAGATGAGGATGTGATTATACACAAATAATTGATTTATCAACTGTTTAATGCTGGGAATAGGTTGTTGCTTTTGATAGGACTAGCTACTTATGCCTTGGTATGCTTTAATATCTACCTAATGACAAGAAATCTTTCAGCACTTTTGCTTCTTTCAAGAGGCTTTTAGCATTATTTTACAGAACCTGAGGATCAATACTTGTACGAATGGAAGCTTTTCAGCTGTCTCCATGGATAGCTATTACCTTCTAGAAGAAGAGGCAAAACATTGTTCGTATGGAAGCATCCTCCTCATGTCAGTCAGTGGCAAGCCTAAATGTTTACTGTCTCTACAAACTTGGTGTCTATTGTAAGTTATTACTTTTTCCATGTGGACCCCTAATACCATTTTTGGAGTGCTTATGATTCTTGACATTTTTGATGTCATGGTCAATTTTAATGTAGTCTTATATAAGGAATTTTAACAACATTGCTTTCTTGACTTCACAAACTTAATAATAATAAAGATCATAATTACTATTATTTTAAAATATTAAAAATAGGGAACAATCTCTCTTCTTGATGTTCTCTCCAGAATGATTCTTGGCTTCCATATAGTCTTATAAGACTGAACTATTCATCCAGGTCCAGTTTTGTGATTTTAAACTCTGCGATCATAGTCAAGACTTCAAGCAAGCAGAGAGGTTTAGGAAACAAACAGAGGTCTCAGAAGTTTAACTTGTAAATAGATGAGGGGTAATGTAATAGTGAGAAGATGCTTATCTTTTACTGTACTTGTTCTAGACAAGACTTTGTGATAGGACTTATATTTTAGACAGAACTGAGAGCCATGTTGTTGTGAACAGATGTCATAGCATGTACCAGAGCAGAGCAGTGAATGTATTTTAAACATAAAAGAGAAAAGCCTTAAAACACATTCAGGAAGAGGAGAGCAGACAGCTTGCATTAAAAAATAGGTGTCCAGAAACTGCCATGAAAGAACTTTGTCAAATGTGAGCTGGACTATAATTTTTTATTGACTTAGTTGTGTTAAAAACATGTTGTGAAAATAAGATGTTACTTTGTGTGCAGAGCTTTCCAATATGCACATTGAAAAATCCTTATTGGCATCATTTAATGAGAAGCAACGTAGTGTCTTCAGTATTTGTACATAGCATAGTGTAGAAGAACATGCATGCATGATGAGTATGGTCAAGGGGGTTAATTAGAGTAATGGTTGTACTGACAAGGTGATAATGTCAGAAGTCCATACTGCACATACGAGAAACTGCATCAAATTTGTGACCCTTTGCTTACTTTCTGCTTGTAGAGGAAACAGAGAATTAGAGCAGAAAAGTACAAAACTTCTGCCTTGATTTAAATTCTGATTTAGTTATTCAAACCACAAACTTGATATTTAAAACCTGTTTAAAAAAAGACCACATTAAATGATGAAAGTAATCTTGTGGGACATCTTAACACAGATTTACATGTAAACTTAACAACAAATCAACATAGTCAATGTTTATTTCTAGCACTGTTCTTTGTGTAGTTCAAGGCTTATTATTTCTGGTCAAATATTCAACCTTTCTAGTGTTAAAGAAAATTTCATTCAAGAAACCTTCTTTCATTTGTTTAAGGATATCTAATGTCTGCATATACATGGGCTGAACGTTTCTCTTCTTATATTACAGTAAGATCTTTCCAGTTTTTTACAATGTTGAAACCATTAGTGAGAAGGAAATTTCACTGAGCACTGAGTCCAAACCTTAACAAAAATTGTAAAATTAGTAAGAGTGTCCTATAGTGTATCCTAATAGAAGCAAACTTTCTATAGAAATCCACAGATTTATTTGATACTATGTTTGCTGTTTGTCTGTCCTTCTCACTTGCTCAACTTTCCTTGTGTATAAGATGTCTGGAGGGGGCACTCATTATTGTTTCAAGGTTGCTTACGAAATCTTTCTGCTCAGGTTCTAGACCATTTATTTAATGGAATGATGGCTTACAAGTACATCAAGCTGCATTATCAGCTGTACCTCTTATAACAAGGACTTTATGATACAGTGTTCAGATGGCTTGGTTTAAAGTTTAAATTCTGATGGTTTGAATCACAAAATATTATGTCCCATATACCTATTTAAGCTCAATAAATGAGGAATGTATGTCTTCCTAGATACTATAGTCCTGAGAAAAATCCTCTGTTCTCCTGTTTGAAAACTATAATACCTTAACAGTGTGGATGGTAAAGATTAGAGGAATGGTGATGATAGCACTCAAATGTTAAACTTTTTATTCAACAGCTGGATAGCATTTTAGGAGCTGCCACATGCCATTGCCTTCTCTACTTGCCACCGTTCATTAAAATATATGAAAGGTTAAGTGGATGATAAAAAAGTGTACTGATCTTTTTCAGAAACTTCCATCTTTCATGATATACTGAAGGTTTGAGCATGTAATCCTGACTTGGGCAAAATTCACATTTGTGTCAAAAGAAGCTTTTTGTCTGTGGGATCAATAAGTCTGGCTACTCTGCAGCCAGAGTGGCATATAAAGAGCGCTTTTATGTTGGATATCTCTGCCTTATTGTTTGGCATCTTCAGATTCTTAGAATCCTAAATCCATTGGTAGACAGTGAAGAAGTAGAACTCGAGATGCGGATTTCCTAGTTCTTCTGTTATGTGAGGTGGGAGTTGTGGAGCAGATGAATTTATTTTGCAATTTAAATACTGAAATATAGAATCTTCTTGCTTGGAGGTAGATTTGCTGTGGAGATTGTCAGAGAAAAAGGATTAATTGAGGTGACTTTTCTTTATCTCCTTCCCTCTTATTTGCAAGTTGAAGCTGCATCCATCTAACACTAGTTTTGAGTGTCTGAGTTTCATTTTTTCCTCAGGTCTAGTACCTTTCTTTAAAGGGTCACCAAATATTTCCAAATGAATTAGGAAGTAAAACTCCTCACGGCGGATGAGAGTGATAGTGGTGTTACTCTGACACATCCTCGAGTGGCCAAGCTGCTCAGATTGGCAATGTGATCTGGTTTAATCAGGCATGTCAGCATTCCTACCTATACTCTCTTACTCCATTTGTGGCTGAAAACTGCCTCCCTCTTCCGCTCATCACTGTCGCCTTTCTGGTCTGTAAGGGAAAATCGAGCAGGAGCAAGATCAGTTTGCGTTGAATGGGAGCACTGAAAGGATGTTCTGAAGGGATTGTGGAACCACAGCACTCTCATCCCAGGACAGACCTGGGAATGGAAAGCAGAATCCACTCTTCAAATCACCTTATTACTAGACATGAACTTACCCTTCTGAAAGCAGAACAAATTAAACCACCTGTTACTTGTTTTGATTAATCCTTTTTGTCTGGTTTTTTTTTCTATTTATCGAAAAGAGGGAGAGGAATGAGATGTGATTTATTTATGAGTAGTAGGTAAAAATACAACAGTTTTGAATGTACAGTCACAGACTCACAGACTATTCTGAGTTGGAAGGGACCCACAAGGATCATCGAGTCCAACTCCTAAGTTAATGGCCCACATAGGGGATTGAACCCATGACCTTGGGCATTATTACAACCAAGTTTTAACCAACTGAGCTAATCTCAGGGTCAAGCAAAACAAAAAAATAAGGATCTACAACCTCTTAAGAACACTTACTCTTTTAAAATTAAATTTTAAAAGAAAATAAAAAAATCTGAATTTCTGAGCTGCAACTAGCACCAATGGGAACATCAGCTTTGAAAGCAGGAGTATGTCAGAACTCTGCTGCCTTTCGGCTGCTCTTTTCAAGTGCTGTTGCTAGAGATTACAGCACAGCCTGAAAGGCCAAAGGCTACAACAGTTCAGAGCTTGAGGGAGAATAAATAGCATTGTTTTTTCTTTACTTATAAGAGTCCAAACCCCTACTATCGCTTTTGCTCTTAAATGTTACCTCCTTGAAAACGTTTTTGTCTCTGCTATTTTGTATAATCCATGTTCCTGAATGCAGCTGGACTGAAAAATGGTATTAAAATATCTAGTTTCTTTTCAGAGATAGTTCAACTGAAAATCCATTCTGCCAATTTATAAATCTGTTTTTCTTATGTCTTCCTTCCAACCGAAGTTGTTAAACTACCCTTGAAAGTTTCAGAATTTAATTACTTTGAGGTATCTTGCTCTCTCAAGAATGTAGAAGAGGGATAAGGAAATCAAAAAATAATCAGAAAGCAAACCCAACTCCAAATAAAGCTCCTGAGCACAATAGTGGAAAAGATTCTCTGAATAAGTTGATGATGCCAGGTAGTTTTGCAGTCAAGTGCTGATATTGACACAGGGCTGTTATGCAACTGTCCCAAAACTCATTGTTAAGTAAGGTTCTATGAATGAGACTTTTCATCATGTGAGTTGTATGCTATGAGCTCCATGAATTTGGGGATTATTAAAATACTGTGTGCCTATAATGCTAATAAAAATATATTGATACTAAGGGATTTTATAAATATACAACTGAGGAACAATGACTTGAATCATGGTTTTGAATGTGTTAAAGAAAAATGAATGAGGGAAATAGCTTCATTTATACTTATTTGCATTTATTTTACGCTGTATCACATTTATTTTCAAAATAGGTATGTAATTTCCACCCACTCTCCTACATTTCTTGGATTGATTCCCATCTGTTCCCCGTGCTGCAATGTTTAAGCAGTGTCTTTTCAGGCTGTTCAAATTGTGTTTTCATACACTAACCTTAAGATAAGGTGCTGTTTTATGTTTGAGTTTACACCATAACTCAATATTTTATGTTGAATGGCTAGCACAGAAGCTGGATAGACACCTAGGAAAATAGTTTTATGCTTAAAAACCCCCAGTTACAACTAGTCCTTGGCAAGCTCCTCAGTCATGTTTATTGGCACAACTTGAAGCTCTGTGTGTCTTTGTCTTGTACCCTACTAATTTTATTTCAAGAACCTGCTTGGCAGACTTCTTTGTGATAGTAAACTCAATCCAGTGTGATGATTCTTATGAGAAACACTGTTTTGATCATGGCATCATGTTCCTCTCTTTAAATCTGCACCCTGGCTTTCCGTATTCCAAGATCTCAAATGGAAAGCAAATAGTAACTTGCCTGATGCCAAAAAACCACCATAAAAAAAACAACCTTGAAACCAAAAAACCATGTTACATAGTTTGTGACTAAACTAAATTTTAATAACTTGGCTATATTTCAAAATTGCAGCTGCTTCTTGACCATCTCATTTGGAAACCTGAAAATATTGCGATGAAAAACAGTACTCTCATGAGACTCAGACAGAGCATTTCACCAATATATCATTGTTTCAGATGTGCAGAGCTACTGATGAGCAGAATAGGATATTTTTATTTAAATTTATGCTTATTCATGTGGGAAAAATTTAACAAGTGTAGTTTTTCCAGCTGAGGTACTTAGCCATGTACTGGGGGTTTTGATACTTATTTCACCAAGTAGTCGTTCATCAAATTTCATGTAACTTTATTAGTTTCATTTTACATTGACATTAATAACAATTCACATAGTGTGATTTAGGGTAATGTTGTTAAAGGAAGAAAATGGGAAAGACCTGCTTATGTTATAAAAGCAGTAAGCTTGTTCCAACCAGTCTAATAACCACAGGAAAGAAGTTGTGTTTTATATCTCTTGAAGTCTCCTTCAGAGTCTGTTTCCATTGGCTTTCCCTTGGTGACAGTCTTACCACAGTGACCAGCCACTAATGTTTGCTCTTTGGACCAGAGAGAAATCCTACCTCTGTTTGGCATTATGTAAACTTTATTGTGAATGGAAGACTAACAAGATCACTGAATCTATTCAGAAACAGCATCTCCAAAATAAAATGCTTGTTTAACCCTGTTCCTAAACTTGCAAGGCAGAGCTAAAGCTAAAACCAGTAAAAAGGCATTTAATCATGAATCAGTTTTATTTTAAGCTCAGTTTTTCTCTGTAATTATTTGCTTATTCCCTTTTCTCCAGCCTATTTCCAGTTGTAGATTATCTGGATTCCTGTGGGATGCCTCAATCTATATGTCTCCTTTCTTGCCTGATACTACTTGCTGACTCTGAGCAGTCTCTAGTTTCCCACTTGTCTGTCTGTTTCTAGACTAGCAGATCTTCAATATTTTCAGAAGGGTTTCCAATCCAGGGTTTAGCCACGAAAAGGGTAAATCATTCTCTGCCTGATTGGACATTGATAAGGGATATTTTCCAGTAAGCATCCCCTTTATTTTTAATCTCAAATTAGTCTATGGCCTTTTCTCCTTGCTTGTTCTCTGTTTTTTCACTTCTTTTGTCATAGGCAAACACTTGGGCCTACAGCTGTAGTAATAGAAAGAAACTTTCTGAATATTGTGGAGTTCGTCTTAAACTAAGACATGATGGTCACAGGATCTTCGGAGTAGGGAGGAAACTCTTGGAAGCCTGAGAGAAATAGTTAAAAAATGATGATAGAAAGGTTCAGAAGCAGGTGAAGACTATCTGAAAATTTTTGAGGCCAGATGAAAGTTTTGATGACGAAAAATTCTTTCCAGTCTTAGTGAGCTGTGGTAGCCAAAGTAGGGGATTCTGAGATTTTTTTACAAAATCACAGCATATTTTAACATTTCTCAAATCAAACATTTTGAATTTTTCTTCTACAATAGTTTGATTTTGAATAGTCTTTTGTTTATGTTGAGAGGAAAAACAGCTTTAGAAATTCAAGGAAGGTGGTCTAAAATTTTTGGATTAAATTATGCATTCTGTTGATATTGAATTAATTAGAAGAATAAACAAGAAAATTTTTGTGTTTGCTTTGGCAGACAAACTGAAATATCCATTGTTTTTATAGCTCTGTCCTGCTGGCTGTTGCAGGGTTGTGTTGGCAAGCAGAAATGCTTTGATCAGGACAGGAAGAATGGAAGGGAGGTACTGTATAGGTTTTAGATAGGTATAAGCTTTCAGGTAAAAATTGGTAGGCAAAAGTGCAGCTAGATTGGCTCAAAAATGTTAGCTAGGTAAAAAGAACTCTGAAACCATTGAAGAGTTGAATTCATCATTCCATTTGGATTTCCAAGTGCTAACTTGTATCTCTCTGTGAGTTTTTAGACATTGATTCCCTTTGCCTTCAGGGCTTGGATTTGCTAACATCACAATTTGATTACATTTTGATTTTTAGAATGTACCCCAGAAACCAATCCTTTCCTTTTTTATTTGGTGAGTGCTTTGAATTGTGGGATGTTACTTTCATTATTCATTGTGAGAAATTAAAAGATCTGACTTCAGCATCTATTTCACACATGATGCTTTTGCCTGGCACATCCATACTTAGTTCCATGAGACAGTGAACCTATTTATTATATAGAACAAGGGCAAGGCATAGCAAAGGCTTAAACAGAAACAACACAGGAGTATGATTCCTGGACTGGTGCCTAGTAAGTGGAGACAGGTGGCTAGCACTTCAATGCAATCAGTGCAGTGCCAAGGCACTCAAGAACAAGTAAGTGAATACCAAAACCCAAAGCTGTTGTTACTAATTTGAAATAGATGGCTGTTTTTAGTTTGGCTTTGCGTTTGGGTTTTTTGTTTGTTTGGTTTTGTGTTCTTTTGTTTGGTTTTGTTTGGGTTTTTTCCCACAAAAAGTACTGTATTTGGACTTTTACTACTGAAAATATGTATGGCAAGTAGAAATGGATGTGCAAGGGAGTGCATGGATGAGTAACGAGCTCCTAGCTAAACTCAGATGACCTGAAAACAAATTTTAAAGAAGATGAAAGATGGGGCAGGTGACACAGGAGAAGAGTAGGGTAGTTTTCTGATCTTGCAGGTATAGGCTTAGAAAAGCGAAGGTTGACTTTGAGTTGAATCTGGGAACAAATGTTAAAAGCAGCAAAGGATTCTACGAGCACCTCAGCAGCAAAAGGGAGAGTAGGACAAATGTGATCTCCTTGCTGAATGGGCAAGAGGGATTGGTGAAAAATGACATGGAAAAGGCCAAGGTACTCAGTCCTGCCTTTACCCCAGATTTTGCTAGTAAGACCAGCTTCAGGAATCCCTGTCCCCCAAGACCCAAGGGAAAGTCTAATCTCTTCTTTTGGTGATGTCTTTTCTTACTGTCTTTGTGGGACAGCATCCAGCATATCTCATCCTCAGCCTTTTTCCCCTCCTCAAACAGCGAACAACAGCCTGCTCCAACCAGATCTAAATGTCAGCAGTGAATGTGTATTACATTTCCCTGACTTCTCCTAGCAGGAGTTGCAAACTAAAAAAGGCCAGTGCAGATAGCAAGAATGTGTTTATTGCACTGGCACGAGCGTGGATAGGGACTGTAGCCAGGCAACAAGAAAACAGGTCTTTCATTTTTCAGACAGGACACAGAACAATTTCTAGATGTTCTTCCCTCTGCTTTGAATCAAGCAAAGCAATTTGAAAAAGAAAATGCGCATAATATGCAAAATTTTGCATAAGGGAAACTTCTATAGAAAGAAGTTTCTACAGAAACATAGATACAAACACATAGGTAGAAACTCATATTCATACATAGAAACATATTCAGCTTCAGCTCACATGATTATGAGCTCTGACTCATTACCTGCCTAGAAAGGAACAGATTGTAAGTCACTGGAAAAGTGCTTCCAGTGTAAAATAAATAACATCTGAGGGAAGCAGAGGCAGTGTGTGCTGCTGAAACTTGGATGTTACAATAAAAACAGAACACAATTGAGGTGTACTCAAGGCTTAAGATAGGATTTTGATTCTAGATTTTATTACTTTAATTAAAAAAACCCCCACACTTGGTCCATATTTGGCAAGCATTTCATATTATTTCCCTTGCTGTGAAGAATAAATTTAGTGATATTAATTATAAATGATGTTCAAACTTCTTTCATTTTTGCTGAAATTCCTTTTAAAGAGCATCAAAATATATAATTCTGATGAAAGTTTATTGCTCATTTGAAGTAATTTAAGATAAATACTGGGTGAAATCTCTGTATTTGGAGTTGCAATTAGAAGGTTATATACAGTCCAACAGGGTCACATCACACCTGGTCTACTCTCTTGTCTTCAGCCTGCAGCAGGTGCCTGGAAAAAGTTTAAATTTATAAAGATAGTTCCTTAGAAAACTTTCTCAGCTATTTGAACCCAGGAGCTTCCTGACATGAAGGTAATGTCTTGGATGGGTTTTTATACAGTCAGCTTTTCAGCTGTCACAAGGGATTTTAAAAGTGGGGTAACCACAGGAAAAAAAATCACACTACTCAGTGGCAGAAATCTTAATAATAATTAAATAATTTTCTGTGTTTGAGTTGGCTTTGTAGCACAAAATAGAATAAAGTACTGAGAGAAGGGCAGATTTAATCTAGAGCTCACTTACCGGAGGGATATTTTTATATCAATTTAACCCTGTGACATTTAACTCTCATTTTGTGTCTTCATTGTCCTATAGAAGAAAGTTCTGCAGCTCATCTTGTGAATAAAGAATTTCTGGGTTTTATATGTTTAAGTATTCTTTACTATTCAAAGAACAGTGAATACACTTTTAATTTTAAAAATCAGTGAACAGAGAACCTTTCTCATGATTGTGTAACTGTTGTATTACCTCGCTCATCAGATGCCTTCTTTTCTAGGCTGAGGAATCAGTCTATTTAATCCTACTCTGTAAAGAAAACACAAAAAGCTGAGGTCTTTGGTCCCCTTCCTTTTTCATCTTTCCTAGTTTTACTTTCAAATTCAAATTGTGAGTTGGGACAGAAATGCACAAATTATTCAAAACAAGGGGGTAAATGGATTTGTTCCATGGTACAATGATGTTGTCTGGTTTATACTTCTCATAATTTATTCTTAATGTTTTTTTTATTTTGATTTTGAATACTATTGTTCTGTTCAGAGCTCATCACAGAACAAATGAAATTAAATAATTTGACTAGTTAAGATAGTTTTTCCTGGTGTGCAACACTTCATTTATTAAAACTGCAAATTAAGTAAATATAGCCATTCAGATTGTAAGGGTTTCCGAGAACTCTATGCAGTCATTTCTTGGCTAATCTTAATAACTTGATGCCTTTAACAAGTATTGTCACTTCACCATTCATTCTCTTTTCTACATCACCTCAGGATATGTTCAGCAGGTATGAATTCTTCTGTACATTACTGTGGATCTCAAGTGCTGACCTACTCCCCTCTGAAAATTTACCATATACCTACCCACCTACTTTTTAACCTCTTTATCCATTGAAGAAACTTCCCTTGTGCCCTGATTTTCCTGAAGTGGTTCTTCAAGGTCCTTTGGTAAGAGAACTTGCCTAATGCCTATTGCAAATCCAAACAACAATGTATAGTTCTGGATATTCTTCAATCATACATTGTCTGTATCCATATCTATATTTCTAGACAGTGCTTTTTTAGGAGGTTATTCCATTCCAGGTACAGGACTTGGACTTTATTGTGCTTAGTGAGGCTCCTGTCAGCATATTTCTGCTGGTTATTGAGGTGCCTCTGAAATAAACAGCATTTTGAGCTTTCCAGCATTTTGGTCTCCCATTTTCTCTGATTTTTCTGGAATTTATGAACCCGCCAAGAGTGCACTCTGTCCCATTATATGCGTTATTAATAAAGACATGAAATACTATTGACACAAATCTTCAACTCACTGATAACTGGTTACCAGTTGGATTCTGTGCTACTGAATGCAACCCTTTAAGCCTCATGATTCAGACATCTTTTCACTTGTGTCATCATCTGTTAATCTAGTCAGTAGCTGAACTGTAAGGATACAACAGAAGAAGGTAAGGTAAAACACTGGGTTCTGCTCTCATCAAAGAAGGCAATCAGGTTGGTAAGGGGCAACTTTCCATTGTCAGATTCATGCTGGTTGTTTCCTTGCAAATTTGATAAACGTTGGCTTTGCAATGGCTTCAGTAAACTCCTTTAGTACTACTTAGCTTCTAATCTGGTCTCATGGACTTGTATAGTTAGTTTAGTTATATTCAGTTAGTTTAGACGTCTCCTAACTCTGATCTCCCTCTGCATTTTAGTAATGCTTTGCTTCCACAGACTATGCAAGGAGGCTCAGGAACCTGACATCTGTGGGCAGGGCTTAATGGTGAAAACTAAGGCAAAGAAGGCACTAAGTACCTCAGGGTTTGGGTTTTGGGTTTTCTTGTGCCACTTTTCATTATCTTGCCTGTCTTCTGAACCACAAGCTGGTGTACTTGCAGACATCTTTCTGATGCTATTCGCTTTCCATCCTTTTTTTTCTAAATCTGGGTGATTTTTATCTTTCCATGCTCCATTCCTGCATATTCAGGCAATGCCTCTGGATTTTTCGTGGAGAATTTATACTTTCTTCCATCTTCTGTATATTTCGTTTTGGTTTTTCATCTTCGTCAGGCATCTCCATATGTTGACATGTGTTGGCCTTCTCCTGTGCTCAGATATCTGAATGTTGGAGTGGGCCAGTCTTATGATGTGAGTTTTTCCTGTGCATCAACCCGGTATTCTGATGCCCTGTGCCTTTCAAACCAATCTCACATGGGACAGAGCCAAGAAGATCCCTAAACAAGCAGATGTCTGCTATTCTGAAGTCCATGGCTGTAGTTCTATTATTTGTTTTACTTGCTGTTCTCAAAATTGTCAACCCCACTCTGATCACTGCAGTCAAGGCAGACCTCACCTTTCACATGCCTACTTCATAAAAACAAATTCATAAGATCATCCCTGGTTGGGCTGACACACACCTTTATCAAGGAATTGTCATCATGTATTTCTGAAATCTCCTGAACAGCTTATAAGTGAGGGTTGTTGAATTCACATACCAGGGCTTGTGTTTTTGTTCACTATATTTCTTACCTATTATATTTTTTTTGTAATTTGCTTGATACAGACATCAGTACTGCCAGATTCTTGGATCTTCCTGGAGGCCATTTTAGAATAGTGTTACATTTGCTGTCTTCCAGAGCCCAGGTACCAAAGCAGTTGTAACTAAAGGTCATACACTGCTTAGTAGTTCAGTGCTTTCATCTCTGGATTACTTTTAATATTCTTGCATAAATAACCATCCTGAAGATGTGTTGTTTTTTTGGGTTTGTTCTGTATTCTATACCCCCTTGTAACAACACTATGATTTGAGATCAGAGTTTTTCATGAGCAGCCCTACCCATTTTGGGATGAGAACTTCCTTAAGCTCTGCCATGATGAACTTGGTCAGGGGGAGAAATGTGTTATTTTCCTAGTGTGGCTTTATCTTCTTAAACATTTCTTTGATAATTTAGTGCTTATTTGAACTGCTACAGTTCCTGCTTTTAATGTGTTTGGAAAAGGATTTATTTGTAATGTTTAGGGCTTTTGCAAATTATTCTTCAAGTGCTTTGTTTTCTCCATTTTGACACTGCTTTAGTTTTTGAAAGATGCTTACTCCTTTTTGCTAACTAATTCTGTCCTGTTGTTAATCTATGCCAAGCCAACTGTTGCACTTCCCCTCGTCTTTTGGGGGGGATTTTTTTTTGATAGGTAGTATTCATTTATCCTGTGTCTCCAGCTTGGTGTATTCTTGAATGCTGCCTGCAAAACTTTACCTCTCAGCTGCCTCACTTAGCTCCTTTTTCTGAATCTGCTTCATCCTGGAGTTCCCTATTATGAAGCAGAACATGCTGTTGTGGATTTGTGCATTTAGATGCTTTTGTGGTGATGCTGAGTCTAATTACATATTATTTGCTATTAAAGTGCTATTACTGCATGCTACTCAGAAAAAGAATTAAGTGTTGCTTCTTCACTGTTCATCCTCATGTTAAGTTGCTTTACAAAAACCTTGATTTGTGTCTAACAATTTAGTCTGGCTGCCAGGCTTCAGTGTAATGCATACCCAGACTTTCTGACGGTAGTGGAAGCCTGTCATTGCTCCTGCACTCTCGTAGCATGCCTTACAATGTGTGTTTGGGAAAACACACCTGTTGCACTGGAGAGGATGCTCATTCACGTACCCCAGTCTCTTCTAGCAGGCCACTGGAGAGTGGTTTTCTGTTTTATCTTTCCATCCGTAGCCTTATTTTGTTTCCGTAAGTAACTTTGAAGAGGATGTGTAGCATGGGCTATGGATCCCTCTAAATGTGTCTCAGCTTCCTTTGTGAACACACGATGATCAAATCTCTACTGTACCTCACTTCTTTTTGTTGGCTTCTTTGCTCCCACACATCAGCATAGGGAAAGAGAACCCAGCATTAGATCATTTTCCTTTCCTTCTGCTCACTCACCTGCTACATCACTGGGTGACCTTTCTTGGGCACAGTACTGTTCTGGAGTGTCCCTGAAGGTCATCTCAACAGATTAGATTCCTAAATACTTTTACCTAAATCTTCAACAGTTCACTGTCCCCTTATAGCCATTTAGAGTGAACCCAACTGCAGCATGCAATTTTCTCAGAAAAGACCTAAGGATGCTTGTTTTGTCTGCTCACTGGGGCACATGTATAATGATGAGATATTCTGCTCGTTCAGAGATACAGCATGTTTGCTCTGTGTGATTGTCAGTAATAGCTAGTGCCAGTCTTGCTTTCATTTGTGGTGTTTAGCTTGAGGAGCATGCATGAAACATGCAATGTGGGAATATAAATTAGAATTGCATTGACTTGCTTTGCTAAGATATGAAACTCCCTCTGTACTCCCTATGCAGCAAAATACATTTGCCTTTTTTGTGCAGAAAGTAGCCAACCTGTTGACATTTTTGATTTGTTGTGCTGTTCAGATTTATTCCAGTGCATGTTGCAGTTTGGAATTGAATCAGAACAGATTAGCATTTGTGGAGAACCAACCTCCTAAAATAGACAAAACTTTGATAAAAGATGTTATTGTGGTGGTGACAGTGGGAGGGATTTGCAAGCATGCATTTTAAATACGTTCTGTCTGTTACCAAGTCAGAATTGTTATCTGTGCTCTGCCTTGCATCACATCTGCATTATCCCCCCAGGATTCTTGAGATACCAATCTCTCTTCATTAAAACAAGAACAGCCAAATGATTGAGATTCCTGCTTGGCTTATCATGTTTGGAAATAGCATTCTTTTGACAGTAAGACATGACAAGCTACATCTATACTAGAAAAATAATGTATGTTAGAAAATAACTTTCAACTAGCACAACATCAAACATGATTTTGTATTTAATTCAGATTGAGATTAAAAACATTGCAGATAAATTACTCCATTTATTGAGACAAGGTTTTATTTATTGATGACTACTATATACTAGAAGTAGCTCCTGTGAGCATTAGGAGACCTTTGGTGGGTTACAGGACGGGGAAGTTAAAATGTGCTAATTTAGTTAGCAAATTTAGTAAGTTAATTCACTATAGAGGAGTTTGTGGGTATGTGGAGAAGGAAGGAATTTGATTGCTGAGTAAAAAATTAATTTCTAACTGACGCTAATCTAATGCAGCAGTTATTCTGTCAGCAGATTTGGGACAGTGAAGTAAGAGTAGATGAAAACTAGCAAAGAAAGTCTTACATCTTCCTCTTGTTCTTCCTACTTTTGTTTGTTGGTAGGATAGTTTTTATTTTCCATTACTTTTAGTTTTGGTGCTTTAATATTCTGTTAATACAGCTGTGCTTTGAGTGTTCTGCTCTAGTTATTTGTTCCAGCTGTAAAGGAGGGCAGTCAGTGCACTAAAATGAAGCATATACCCATCTCATTTTGGGGTATCCCCTTTTTCTTGTATTGTTAACTCATGTGCTTCAATATTACTATTTTTGGTTTTACTTTTGCTGTTGTTACTAGTACTAGCAGTCTTTCTTTTAGGGAATGCATGGTATTCTTGCCAAGGGCATTTTTTTTTTTTATGGACAGAAGACTTTGTTTTGAACAATTGACTTTTCTTGCCTGAGGACATGTACCATCACTATAAAGTTATTGAGATGTTATTTAATTGTCCCAGAAAAATGAGATAAAAAGTGCACATACATTCAAAATTTTCATTCTGTTCTGCTACCCTAATGACTTTGTAAAATCAGAAGTTTTTTCCAGTCATACACAGAACAGAACTTCTCCAAAAGCTGTCTACTATGTTATTTTATTTTCAGCCCAATTACTTTGTGATTATGTGTGTGGAAGAAAGGGATAGAAAAGTTTTGGAAATAGAACAATCGAAAAAGTTTATTTTCATGCACTCTCATTTTTATAAAAAAACTTAATTTGTTCCTATTTCCCTCTCTAGCTAAATGATATGGGGTTTCAGAAAGATGTGGAGTACCAAGAAGAGTTTGAAGCAGATTATTTTAGTAAAGGTATATTGATTAATCTAATCCAATCTGTTGTGTAAGAATAGGAGCAGGCATATATTTTGGCAAGAGTGATTAAAAATAAAATGAGGTACATCAGAATTAATACTTTTAAGCGCTAAAGTGTGAGAACCCTTTTTCCCCCCAAAACTGATTCCTGACCAGTGGAGAGCATCATGAACGAAGATACTCACATTGGGTTTGAGGTGATTTGAAGACAGCAACATTCAAGCTATTACCAAAAAACTGCAGAATGGCAGCAAACATGGGCAAACATACATATATTTCTATAATATATACAAACGTGATAATTTCAATGTGGAATGACATGACATTCAAATTTTTAGGAGTTTTATTTCTTCTGTTTCTCAGAGGAGTGGCTGCTCCTTGCTGGCATGCAACTCACATTGAAATTTATCTGCCACAGCTCACTGTAGAATCGATTTTGTGGGATTAATGGGAACTGTTTTCTAAGAGAACTGCAACTTTAAAAATAATTTTGGCTTAGAAGAAAATCTCTAGCTATGGATGTTGTAGGGAATTGGGAAAAGTGTGAGGAGGACAGTGTGGCAGATTATGGGTTCCTGTTCCCTATGCCCCTGTGCTGCTGGTGGGGAGGAGATAGAGGAGTCTAGACTGAAGGGATGAATTTGTTCCTGTGAAAAGATGGGGGTGCTTATGGGGAATTGTTTTAGATTTGTCTATTTCTGACCATCAGACTCTATTTTTTAGTGGCAATAAAATGTCCTGCCTTGCCTCTGCTTTCTCCAGAAACTGAGATTAAGAATGATGTTGAAAGTACCTGAATTCAAAGCTCCACGTTTAACACAGAATACTGGTGGTCTGTATGAACATAGCCAAAAACTGTGCTATTTCTAGGAATATGGATAGGGAAGAATATATTATTTTAATCTATCTGAAAAGTTACATGTGTATTGTCCTTCAAAAGATCTGCTAGTGAGACAAGACTTCTCTTATGTTGCTGACATGAAATTTCTGTTCTGCTTGAAGAGATGGTTGTGTAGGTTCTCAGTCACAGTTAACATGCAGGCCACAAGGATTTCTCCACTGGGGTTTTTCTTTGCCACACAAAGCAAGCAAGATTGACTGATGTGCTTGCTCCTTTTTTTGGAGGACAGTTTGTGTATTGCAAACATAAAATGCAGCTATTCATCACTTTTCTTTAATATAGACTCATATCCTACTGCTGCAGGTAACTTCAGGTAAAGCCTTATTCTCTCCTTGAAGATCCCAGGTAGTATGACTCTGTGCTGTGAAACCCTTGAAAGTTGAGGGCTCAAGTGTGCTTCAAGAAAAGACATTGCAGGAAAGTTTGGTTTGGTTCTGTCTGAGTTTAGACATCAAATACCCTCCCTGAGGTGGAAATGCGCTTGCTTGCATTGCAGATTCGTTTTAATTCTTTTTGATTTGTAGTCATTCTGCTTTCAGAGGGAAGGAGACTTGTCTATAGGTGCAAGCTTTGCCACGTGTCTTGGGCTCTCTGTGAGAGCTTGAATTACCCATAATTTGGGTAAAAGAACTGGATAATTTCAGAAGCATTGAAAAATTTCAGGAGGTGTTTTCCATTGCAAAAACCCTCCACTGCAAGGAAAGGTTATAGAATCTGCAAGAAGACTAAGAGACTATTCAGAATGTTGCTACTAAAATCTCAAAGTATCTTTTGAAAGCATGAGCCTTATTTCTTGAACTTTGTGAATTTTGATTTGGCTACTATTAATACCTGGAGCTTCTTAAGTGAGGATCACACTGACTGTTGTGGAAAAATGCTAAGCAAATGTTTGTGGCATTGATTTTTTTTTAAATAAAACATACTCCTCCCTGCAGTTTAAGGCAGATAAAAATCCAGTAGTGTTTTTTCTATTGTTTTGTTTGTTGTTGGGGTTTTTTAACAAAGATAAAGATTATCCTTTATTTTTTCCCTCAAGAAAACTTGGGTTTATATACCTTGAACTTAAAATAGAAAATTAATTTTTACTATTGGGAGCTTTTTGACTTTGCTGTTTTGTAGAGGTGCTCTCAGAATAGCCTGATCTGAGTTTCAAATACATTACACTATTCACAGTAGAAGCTAAAATGAGTGGACTTTGGTCTAATTCTCAAGTTCTTCAGTACTTTGGACTAAGGAGCTTTCCTATTATAAACTACTGTGCAGAAGCTGTCCCTTTTCTGTAGTGATCAAGACTGTTTACAGTTTCTTGCCTTTCTTCTGTTCTTAGACAAAGCTTGCTTTGATTTTGGAGTGCTTTGCTATAGTAAAAGCTCTGGGGTTTGGAACACTGAATTCAAAGGATTCACTTCAGCAGAAAAAGGACAAGAGAATTTTTAAGAAATAATTCCTAGTAATAAAATAGGGTTTGTTACTTTCTGTTTATAATTATAAACTAGCATCTGGTATAAACTACTGTTGAAAAGCTAAGAGCTATAACATACCCATCAGGGGACAAATTGCTAATAAGGTGTAATTTCAAAGGAGAAAGCTGGTCATATCTGCAAGAAGAAATAAGAGCCCCAAGGCTGCACAGAAGTGCCTTATTAACAGTTGCACTGGGCATCCTGTTGAATGAGCTTTATTTATCATGTTTTTATAGTTACTTCCACTGAGCTTTCAGCTACATTGGGAGAAAAAACCCAAAGTACAATATTGTTCTTCCAGTGTAGCAATGAAATCAGGACAAATAGAAGAGAGGCTACAGGAGGAGGAGAAAATTGTACAGCTGGTTCAGAAATAAATTTTTTTCAGTTGGGCTCTCTATGTGAGATATATTCTAAAATTTCTGCAGGTCAATGAAATTTCGGAGATGCTTTTCTCAACACTTGAAGGTCTCTGAATCTAAAGATTCAGAACTTCCTACAAATCATGTCTACTGAAATATGAAGTCAACAGGGAGGGAAATACGAGGGAAAAAGTTGGAGACAAAGCATTATGATGATGATGATTGTTTCAGTGACTGCTTTCCCAAGATTCCTTGTTAATGTAGAATGAGGTAAACACCTTTCTTTATATGTAACTAAGGTATGTTTTCCCTCTAAGCAGCTGTTCTGTTGTCTCTGCAAAAATGGCCAGTTTGCACCTGAGTGTTTGTTGTATAGAAACTGGGTAGAAATTGCCCACCCATTTAATATTGCTAATGTGAGGTTGCCAGATGTCACTGACCTCCACTAATTAATGATTTGAGTGATATTCAACATGTAACCTAGAGGTGCAAAGTTCAATGAATCATTGACATTGCTCCAGACTGTTCACTTGTGTCAAAACAAGCGAAAAAGGAATAGTATTTTGGCTTTTTAATAGCCTCACTGTTATTTCAAATCTTCATAATGAATTGGTGATTTAAAGTTGGGTTATGGGCCCCCTTGTTCCCACTGCTCCTTCCATAACAATGGAAGTGCATGATATTCCCTTGAAGATATTTTCATACTCGGAGCAGATACTCTCCTTAGTCCTGAGGCTCCTGTTTTTCTTGCTCACTGTTGTTATCTATATAATTTAATAGTGCAGCTACACTATAGGTTCAAGATTTCTGATTTTAATAAGTAACTTTTGAAATTTGTATTCAATGAGAATTTTTCTCAGCTTGTTCCTCTTTTTTTTGTCTTACTCCACAGCTCTTGATATTACCTATGTGTTGATGAAACTCACTTATGTGTCTCTTTACTTTTTATTCCTTTATTTTATTTCTCAGATTATTTTAGCATTTGCCAAATTTAAGCAAATTAATTTTAAGTAAACATAAGCAAAATTGAAATTGCCTTTTTTCTAAGGGAACTGTTGATTGTGTTGCCATTGGCTGTGCTCCCAACTCTTTAGAAATATGGTGGTGTTTTTTCTTAACTGTGTACCATTTTGCCCCATCGACTTTCTAAATGGCTTGTATATCTATGTGTTATCTTTAAGTGGAAAGAAAAATCATGCTTGATTTTCACAGTTGCCTTTCTGATCAATTAATTTAACTAGAAGAATGTAGAAAATCTTGTATTAGTGTCTCCTTGCTGTTGAAACATGTATTTTTCCATTAGCTTTTCACTGGACAAGCTGCATGAAATGGTGATTCTTGTATTTCCTTTGTTAGCATTCTATTTCCTCTCTGCTTTTATCTATCTAAAATCTTGTTATGTGGATTTGGTTGCATATTTAATGGAAAAACATATATGTTAAAGATTCTTCAGCCATTTTTGTCTCTGCTCTCTTCTGAGACACCACTTTTAGGTTAACTTTAAAAGTTATGTTTATTATTGTAAATAACAGTAATTGTAAAGTGTAGTATTTTCTTTAAAACTGAAGAAGGGTATTGCTATTAACAGAATCAAGTCTTCCATTTCTAAAGCCTAATAACAAAACCATTTAAATAAATAAGTATAAAAGACGTGTCTTGGGTTGAGCTGGCAAAATGCCAACTGCCCAAGAACAGAGAAAAAGGGTCCTCCTTCCTCCAACCAGCCAAAGGGAGAAAGAAGAGGGAGAAGGAAAAAAACCTCAAATCAGGTTTCTTCTGAAACTAACTACATGTATTTATACAGAAAAGAGAAAATTAAAAGAAAACTACAATATAACACCCACTTACACAAGTTATATATAACTTCCCACTCCCCAATAAGCACAGATTTTACCATTCTGACTACAAATCATTCTAAAAAAAGTCAATTCCCCAAAGACAAACTTAAGCAAAGAGAAGAACTAAGAACAAACATTTTACTTCCCTATGATAACATGATGGTGAGCTGGTGCTGTGGGCTTGGGCCTCTCCATCCCTCCTGGGACAACACGGTGTCCTCTCTGTACCTCAGCCAAGGTGGAACTGCCCAAGCCACCCCCACACACTGGATTTTACTCCTATTGAGATGATGTAAGATGGGGTGGAATACAATGCTATTGGCTAGAAGAGGTCAGCTGTCAGCTAGCCCGGCCCAGCTCAAGGCAGCTGACAATTTCAGGCACAAACCTGAGTTTTAAAGGCTAAATTTAGGCCTACCTGGCTAAACCCATAACAGACATGGAAATTGGCATAAAATTATTCTTCTGTACCTAATGTGAAATTATGTACAAAATGATATACATACATATATAAATACAATTTTTTTTGTAGTCTCAATTATTTAATATGACTTAGAAGGTGTTACAAATTTAATCTTCCATCATATCTCTCAGGCCCATCTGAATTTTTTGGCTCATATCGGGTATCTTTGACACCCCAGGGACAAGATATAGTATGTTGGCTCTGTCTCTTAGAAATTATTTCAAAAAGGTTTTTGATTTGCACCAAGTCTTCTGAACTCTCCTTGACTGTCTGTGGCTCAAAGTTAAGGAGGGCTGATGTCTTGGCATCCAACATCTGCATGGCTGTCTTCAACAGTGAGTTAGCAGTGGGCAGGATGGCCTGCATTCCATGCTGTCTTTTCCTTCCATTTTCCATGTTTTTAATAGCAATGAGCAGGTGTACAGGAAAAAGAAAAAAAAACCCCAACACTTCTGCTTGCTATGCTCAAGGTACAAAGGAACATTTTGTGGCACTCCAGTGCTGGGGATTTCTTTCAACCACTTACTCTGTTCTTAACCCTAGAGGGTTGAGAAGTATGAAATTATATTGAAGTTCCATTATTTGGAATGAAGAGAATCCTGACCTGTCAGCATCTAAAAGTTTAAAACACTGGATTTTTTTTTTAAAAAAGGAACATGAAATACTGCTTTCAAAAAGTCTTGGAGCCTACTAAAATCAATCTTATTTGCCAAAAAGCAGGAAACACTTCAAAACTCAATGTGCTAACACAGATGCTAAATCTTAAAGGATTCATGTGTAATTTATTCAATACATTAAATTTACTATATGTAGTATAATTTCAGAATGTGCATTAAAAATGTGTTATGAAATTTCATTCCTACCTGCTGAATGGCTGCCAAGTTTGGTAGTGCAAGAACATTTTGTTGTTTCACCCCTTCAGCACAATCCTGCATTCAATTTTTAAATGTCCATAAAAACCGTAAAAGCCTCAAAATGCCAGATTGGAACTATAAAAACTTTGAAAGTCACAGTGCAACAGTTTCATTTCTTTTAATAACTCTCTTGGGAGCAGGACTGAAAACCCTAGTTGCAAATATACTTTAAGTTTTGAGTTGCTAACTTCTAGGTTTGGAACTTTATTTTCCTTTATAAATCTATCTCTGTTAAATGTAAACCAAATGGTTATTTTGTGACTCTTTGAAGTCTTTACAGAAGACCAAGAGGGTAACACACAGTTGGATGGGTAGGTGGCATTTATGAAAACGCAGCCTTGGGCTGAGTCCTGTGTCCTTGTCAGTAGAGTAGCCCAACACTGAGGGTTTGTGAAAGTCTTAGTAGCAATAAATTCTTCTTTAATATGCTTAACTTTTTCTTCTAATTTTACCATAATAACTCTGACGATTTTCAACAACTGTTTATTTGCATTGTCAATAAAATCAGCTGATTAAAACTTTGGCTGCTTCATGAATTGTCAGGATATGTACTTCTCACTTTTTTATATACTAGTATATTTGAAATAAAATTAAGGTGACATCAGCTCCTTGAAACCATATAAAGCTTCAGATATTACTTGGTTTAAGTATAAAATTTTATATCTGTCAGGGGATCTCAGTTCTAACTGAATTCCAAAGCCTGGAAAATGCAAGCATGATTTTGTTTATTTCATTATCTTTCACAGTGCTTACTTTATAAGAAACCGTATTTTTTAACTGTGGATGAACAGTAAAAGCTGGTTCTGAACAAATGAAAACACACATGATGTTATTCCCAGGAAAACTGGCTTTTCCATGTGGCAAAAAAAAATTGGTGGCAAAATACTGCAGTGAATGTAGCCAATTAGTAAAGTTGTCCATATGGTGTTGGACTTCTTGTATAAGCTGCTGGCCTATCACTTTGTATGAAAGCCTTACCAGGATGCCTTAAATGCCCAGAAACCAACTTTTCCTTTATTTGTGAGCCAAAAGGGAAGACTTCGTTAAAGGGAAGCCCCTTTTTAATATTTGACTCTAGTTTTTCACTCAGAAGGTGACCACTGTCCGAAGTTGTTTGTCAGGAGCCTGTTGGCAAGATGGGCAGCTCCAGCAACAATGGCTGCAAGGACAGGAGGTCATGACTCTGTGGAAAGCAAGGAAAATGCTTCCTGTGAAGTAGAGAGAGGTATAAATCTTCCTTAAGTGGCTTTACATATTTGCTGGAAGCAAGGATGTCATTATACCAAAGCATGCCTTAAAATTTCTGGTAACCATCAAAACCACCACGAACTCTGTGGCTGCTAATTTGCTGCTAATGTCTTGCTGCTATACTTCTCTGTGGCTACATTCTTTCTTTAGGTTTACGATCCTGACACTTGCTTTATGGCCTCTTTAAATTCAGCTTTTGGAATCCAGCATTCATGTTCATTGGGAGCTAATTAGGCAGGCTGCGAGACACCCTAGCCAAACAAGTCCAAACATTTTGAAGCCTTTTCATTGCTGGACTGATGTGAACAGTAAGGCAATATTACTCATGTTTGTTGACATATATTATTATGGTTATTGCAGTTATACCCCAACTCCCCAGAGTATTGTTTAAATACATGATACAGGAGATGAAAGCAAGCACATAATGAAAAAAAGAAAGAAGGAAATATCATGTAGTTGTTAGGTTTTGGCATTGTGTAATTAAACCGTCTTCTTTAATGTTATTTTTGCCAGTATCTAATTAGCAGAGCCATCTGCCTAAGAAGTGCTGGACCATCTGTCTGGAATACTGTTCTGTTCATTTCTTGGTTCTTGACTAATTAACTTATTTCTCTATGAAATGAAAAAGTACATCCTGTTTCTACACTCCGAATATGTTCATATGTAAAAAAAATATATATCAATATATACCTGTCTACCTGTATGTGTTTTGACTATCTGTGCAGCTATAGGAACATAGTTCTTCCAGGAGGTATGATTGTACTCAGTTATGTGTGCAGCTTCCACTGTAGGTGAAAGTCACATGTTTTTTCTTGACCTCTCAGTAAAACTAATACATCTCTCACTTAAATCATTCTAATTGACCAGACCTTTCTTGACTATGTTCAAATTTCAAATTTCCTGTCTACATTTAGTAATTAAAGTCAGAATTATCGAAAGGGGCTATATGTAAGTTAATTACTTAGGGCTTTGATTTTTTTTTCCTGAGTATTTTGTAATTTTTCTGGAAAATGATATAATAATTTAGGTTGGAAGGGACCTCCAGATGTCTTGCCTGGGGACTTCATTTGTTGCTGCATTTTGGGCATGTAAAAGAAACGCTTGACAGATACTTTTATGAACATTATTTACTGTTTCTACACTTTCCATGCTTCTCTTTCAGTGTTCTTCAGATGTATTTGGATAAATCAGTTTAGATTTGATATTATCTTTGAGTTTTCATAGGAGTTAATTTCTTTGAAGATAGTTTTCCTGCTGAAGATAAAATAGTTTAACTTCTAAGCAGGACTCTTGTTGCTCATCCAGAGAATTTACTAAAATATATTTGTTGTTCCAAAGAATATTAGTAATTTTCATACTGTAATTTTTAAGTTTAACATATATGAGTGTTGGATGCATGTTTTTCTTCATTTTGAAGATAACTGTTTCACTGTATATCTCAAGTTAGAATTTACTTTTTGTCGGACTGGAATGTCTCTCCTTCTCCTACCCCTTGAAAATGCCAGGAGAAATTTCATTGAAGTTTTTGAAGTTCTTTACAAACATCAGTGATGTTATATTTAAAACACTGATACAGTTATTTGCAATTTAGCTTTCATAAAAAGATGTCTGCCATTGGTTTGAAACTTGAGTTCAAGGCTGGAGCTAAGTGTGCCCCAAAGCCTAGTTTTTGTTCAGTCTGATTTTATGTCAAATCTGTATGAAGCTTTGTAGTTCATGTATTTAATTGAAGAAAACAGTATGTGCTCAAAAGTTAATGTGACATCTTCATTGGAGTATGCTGGATTAAGTTCAAGATGTACCTTTAAAGTTCAGTCTTTAGAGTTGGCCACACTGACTTCCACAGTGCTGAAAATGTTACTTCTTTACATAATTAAGGTTTATTTATGTATGCTACAATATAGTTATGCTGAAGCCTGGGAAATTAGGAACAAACTAGGTCAAGACATGGAATTTATAGAGGTATTTGAAAGACCATATTGATTGCAGGATTTATAAAAGCCATGGCACAGTAAATATTGCCAGCTTCCTATCAGAAACAGACTGATGTGCCAACTCCAATCCTACTCCTTAACCTATTCAGCTATGTTCTTAGTGGAGATGTGTAGCAGCAGCTGGGTATTACCTGTCCTTATTTTCTCTGGCACTGACTTTCAAACCTCCGTTTCCTCTTTCCCCGAGCAAACAAACTTTAGTGTCTATAATTTGGTTCAATAAATTTTGTTGCCAGCTCAAGTAGAATTATAATATTAATTAAAACCAGTACATGGAATGCTGCGGGTTGTATTTCACATGTGAAAATTGGAGCTTCTTATTAAGAAATGTAGAAAAGAAAATACCCTGACAGAATGAAAATCACAGTGAATCAAATACCCAACATGGGATGCATGGGATATCTGTGCTACTCATCTGAACTTCATGGAAGTGTCAGCAATCAGTGTTAAACAGGAGAATGTGTCAATTTAATGGAAGCAGCGGGCAACAGTAAAATCCTTAAAACATGGGTTTTCCACTTCCTTTCTAAAATAATGCAATCCATGTGTCCATCCACTCTTTCAGAATGAAAACTTCAAAGTCTTAGTCTTCTACTGGCAAAACCCACATTGCTATTATTCTGTTGGAACATTGTGTTTTGTCTTTATGTGTTGAAGATTCAGGACACATTTTTCTCCTTTTCTTTTCCACATTGAAATTACATTTAGCTTGAGGAGTTTTCTACCTGTCTTCCCCTTGTATATAACCAGAAAACTGTGTTGAATATCTGAATTTCTTTCTATAGAAAACTCCCACAAATTTACTAGAGATTAAAAAAGCCCCAAACACCTCTCTATACAGAAGTGTTTGTCTGCATTACTGAACTTAGGAAGCTTTAGGGACCAAAGTGCAACGGTTTAAACTACTCAGCAATCTTCAGATGCCTTTGTGCTATATTTCATTCGCAGCCTGCTCTGTTACTCTCTCCTCTCTCAGTGGAACCCAGGGCTGTAGGACTATAGGTTCACTTGATTTCAAAAATGGGATTTACCTTTGTCAACAGTGTGTCTGCACTTATTTCTTGTCTAGACAGCATTACTCCCTTTTGGCATATGTCCTCATTAATACGGGTTTTCCCAGAGACTTTGCCATTTAGTTAGCTTGCAAGCATATGTATTTATATAGAGTTATAGCAGCTTCTTTTGTTTGGGTTCTTGTATGTGCTATTAACTATAATATCCAGAAATATTACATTACATTTTAATATTTAACATCTTTATTTAATTCTGAGCATTGTGTGGATGTCAAAGAAAGAGAAGAAAGTTTATTTTCAGTTTATGTTAGTAACAGTATTAGTGGTTTTGTGATGTGGTGGTAAAATTTTTATTAATATTTGAGAAGTCTAGCAAAGATGTTTATCCTGCCTAAAAGAGTATTGAACTAAAGCTATCGGTCTGTGATTGTTTTCAGCTCTCTGCTTCTGAGCTAAGATGATACTGGCTGTGCTGCTCCTACAGGCTCCACCAAGAGCCCCACAACTCTCTATTGTCACAGTGTTTAAATGTTTGATTTCTTCTCAGAAGGGTGGCAATTAGCAAGCTTTTTAAGGAGTCTGTCTCTCCAGGGATAGATACCAGGCTTTGCTAACATTGAAGTGTTTGTTTCTCTTGACTTCTTTATTTTTTTATGAAATACATGGACGCTGGTTCTCTATGATTGCTTTGCTGAGAAGAGGGGAGCGAGAGGAAGATGCTGTCCCAATGTTCTCCCACTATGGTCAAAGTTAATAAGGCCTCTGCCTGAATTGTCCTAGATTTTACTTGAATTATTGTGCACTTGGAGTTCCCAGATTCTCCAGCCATGACCTGCCTGCAGAGACATGTTGTGTGCTTTTCTCAGATTTCAAAAGCTTGAAGAACTGTCACTTTGGCTCCTGAATTTCCTATCTCCAAAGTCTATTGATCTTCTTTTCCAAAATTTTCAGTGCCTGTGAAGTGTACTTACATAGTTTGATTTGTGACATTCTGTGATTTTTGCATTTCACATCCTTCTCCTTCAAATTACTCTTTTATTGTGGACTTAGAGCCAATTGCAAACTGAATATTTTGTCCCTGAAAATTTATTCATTGATAAGCATTTTACATTTAACCTAATCTTTTTCTTACTGTTCATGCTTTTGATAAGCATTTTACATTTAACCCAATCTTTTTCTTGCTGTTCATGCTTGGCATAATCTTCTCAGTTCAGTTTTGGCAAGAACTTTCATTCAAATCTTCTTTTTAAGCACCCATATTTCGCTAAGTCTTTCTACTCTGACCTCCTGCTGGCAACTAACTCTTGCATTTCTCCAGGTGTTTGAAATTTTTTGTGTTGTTTAGAGATAATATATTCAATATTACCGACTTCCATCCAGTGCCATATAACATATAGATTCAATGCCATGTAACATATAGATTCAGCATGTCCTAGTGGACTGGGAACTTAGTTGCTCATCCAAGAGCAGTCTTTTTTATTGGGATCTCTGTCAGAACATGAATTGCTTTTTGCATTACAGAGTCAAAAGAGTTAGGTCATTGCTGCTTTTTTCCATGGTACATTGCTGCTTTTTTTTTTCTAACTCCATATGACATTTCTTTCATGCTGCTAGATACAGCTTGTTATGGATGCTAGGATCATTCACAAGTGGATTCTTCCAGAAGTTGTCAATATATTCCCCACTATGCTGTAGTCGTTTAGCACTGCAAAAGCAAATGATGCAAATAGGAAAGTTTGTGATGGTGAAGAAAAGTAATAGCATTAGTTTTTATAAGGGTTGTTTTTTCCTGAAATAAAAAAAATCTCATTCTTGGGCTTGTGGAAACACAGATACTTTGAAGGCATCTCTCCCTTTATTTAAATAGGCTTTCACCCTATTGTTAATTATAGAGTCTGCTTGCTATTAATATAGTCTCCATTAAAAGAGAGGTACAAAATGTTTCCTATATTAAATCCAGATAAAAGGTCTTCTATTATTTCCTTGTAAATAAAAATGGAAAGGCTGTGATTTCAATAATTAAGGAGTAGTGGTTAGTTCAGCAATCTCTTGTCTTCCTGATAAAATATGAAGTCCTTTGTGGCATTTTTATCTAAAGAACGTAGGAATGTGCACTGTCGAGGTGAAAGAATGGAGACTGATTCAAAATGTGCTTTGACTATACAGCATTTACAGGCATTCAGATATGTACATGTATTGGCACATAAACACCAAGCATACAGCCTGCTCCACTGAACAATAAAGTTCATAAGTCATAGCTCTTGAATATTAAATATGGAAATAATTGAAATTAACTCATGCAGTGAAACTATAGTAAGGCAGACTAGGCATTACAGTCCTGGTATAAATCTGTTGAAGCAGTGAGACAGCTCAAAAAATGAGGATAAATTGCTTCAGCTTTGCAGTGCTCTGTTTCACTGTTTCTTGTATGTCTCTTCCCATTACTTCTTTCTCTGAATAGAAGTTTTAGTGCATCTGGTTAGTGCTGCAGTCATATCTTTAGAGATTAAAATCTCCATTTGATGCTTGAGATGAATACTTCAAAAACTGCAATAGGGCACACTTTCCCATGGTGAAAAGTTTTCCAGCAGAGCTGACCTCAGACACTGTGGTGATGCAACCCACCTCTGCTGGGGAGAGAGGTTTAGCCTTTCTGTGTGTTCCTATCTTCTTACCTTAAAATTCACAAAAAAAGGGGCTAAATAATGTCAAGTGTAACAGGTTATTTCTGCTGTTGTGATCAGTACAGTGAATCAGGGGGTTGGCCAGTTTCCTTTTGGATTAAAACACTGAAAAACTTTCAGCAGCAAGACTGCATTTCCACGGAGAAAAAGCTTATAAGGCATTTATGGATAGACTCACCCACAGTTCATCATCAGTACGTCTGAAACACGTATCACAAGCATGGGCTTAGATAGCTCCAAGGTTTATATTTCTGTGTTCTCTGCATTTCTAACTAATTCCTGTTGGTTGCAGGCAGTGGAGTGGCAATGTGATGAAGCTACTAAAAGAGCCTGTTACAGTAAAGGCAAATCAAAGGTAAGCATGAGACAGCTGTTCTGCTTTAAAAAAATTTATATGTTAATAACAGGTGTAATTCAATGTATAAAGCTCCACCTTTTGCATTTTTACTGTCTCTTTCTAAAGAGTTGAAGGGAAGGAGTTTGACACTGATATGTAACCAAAGGAATAAAAAAGAATACAGGGAGTGTGGGGTTAAGAGTTATCACAGAATCACAGACTGTTCTGAGTTGGAAGGGACCCACAAGGATCATCGAGTCCAACTCTTAAGTCAATGGCCCACACAGGGGATTGAACCCATGACCCTGGCATTATTACAACCAAGTTTTAGCCAACTGAGCTACAGGCATGTGATTTTTTTCTGAAATGATCACTAACATTAGCTTCCAAAAATTTACTGGTTTGACTCCATAGGCTGAGCCAGGACATCCCATATGTAGTGGACTGTATTCTCACTTCATTTTCAGTGCTGCAAATCCTGAATAACGGTGTAATTACTTTGTGAAATCCTCAATTTATATCCTTGTGTATTGGATGCAATTTTATGAACTTTTGTATTTTCTATCTACTGGTGTTATAAAGAAAATAATATTAAATTCACTAACTTTTTAGACATGGGACTTGATACATTTTTAGTATTTAGAACCAATTATTTATCTGGCCTATTGCAATTTCTTTTGTTCAGCACAGGTAAATGTAATGCTAAGATGGACCCTGTATCGATGCTGTGTTCTTTTGTGGCCTGTCCCAGCCCCAGCTAGTTGTCAAATTTATTATAAAAACAGCTAGAATTGCATGCAAGCTATGTTTATAATTATTATACTGTTTAATGAATAAAGCTAATTCAGTTAAAACATGAAGGAAAACAATGAAAAATGGTATCTGCAAAAGAGCACACTTGCTTTTATTCAGAAGAATGTGTCAGCGTACATTATTGTTGTGCAAAACTCAAAAAACTCTAGGCTTCAAAAACATATTCCAAAAGCTCTGCCATCTAGGAGAGGAGGAGTCTCTTCTGCATAGTTATCTAATTACTGACTTTTTAACTTTTATCATTTAACAGTTCATTTCCAGCTCTTTTTTAATAATTTCTGGAAAATAGCATTGCAGCGTACAGTTGTACATTTGAGATTAAAGAGGAAGAATGGCCTCACTTCTGAAACAAGGCCATGTTATAGCATGAGGTATAGAGAAGAAAGAACTTTTGGGACCTCACATTTTAAGCAAATGTTTAATTTTTTTAGGTTATTTCTCCCTAGAAAATTTATGCTTCTAGATGTAATATAACCCTCAAGCCTTTATCCTTAGGTGTTAGAAGACAATATGTGGAAGTGAGGGAATATGCTGAAGTGACAATAGAATATGACAGATTGCATTGATCAAGGGGCATGTACAGTACAACCTGTTCTGGTAGGAATGCAGTGTATAACCAAACATTTATGGCTTTGTTTTGCAGTGATTTTCCAAGTTTAAAGCTGTGAGAATAACATTCAACTTGTGTGAAAGTCACAGTGCAATGAGTGTCATCTAACATGATGGATAGAAGTAATTGTAAATTCAAGGCTATAGTAGTGTACTTTTGAATAACATGAACACTCTTACCACACATTTGCTTCAACAGTGCAAAGTGTATGTTGTTATTAAATAATTTTGCTAGGAGAAATACTCAACACTGGTGAAAGAATGGACCTTAGTGTAGTTTTTTTATTCATGTAGAGTTTCATTCATGCTCATCGCACCCTTTTGTAGAAGCTGGTGATTATGAGTTAAGCTATCGCTGTAAAACAGTATACATGCAATTCTAATAATGACTTCTAGGACTGTTTCTTAATATTGTTATTATTTGGATAAATAGCCATGTTCCTTTTTCACAGTCTAGAAGAGGAGTACCATCCTAATTCTTCACAAAAGTAATCCTACAAGTAAATAGTTCTCATTTTTACACAGGGGTGGGGTTTTTTTGGTGTGCAGACTTCATGGCTCGAAAGCTTCATGTGGGAGTTGCTGGAGGATGCAGATATTGGAACAACTACTGTCTTTTTGAACTTTTCATGCCTCTTTTATTTTCACTGATGTGCTCAAGATTAAAATGAAAGGTTAAATTTATGACCAGTGGAAGGATAGCCTAATGATATTTTTCTTTTATTGCCTTATTTCCAAGACTAAAGCAAGGTCACTGTACTTTCTGTAGAAGGAGCATTTATGCATGTAGATGGGGAAAGCAGCTGATATGCAGCTTGCTTCTCCTCCTAGTCAAACTGTAAAAGCCTTCCTTTGGGCAAACTAGGAATTATCAAACCAGGAGGAATTCACTCTAGTGCTACAGGGAATTGTCCCTCTTCACAGGGAATCTGTCAGACGCAATTCCGTTACTGTTCACAGAAAACTGCTTGTTTGACTGTTATATAAATAGATCCAGCCCAAATTGGAGAGTTGCTGGGGGTTGCATTTCCATAATATTTCTCAGGGCAAATTCAGATTTCAGGGCAGACACACGTGACTGTAGGGAAGGGACAGGGAAAACTGGAGACAAAATATGTAAGGCCAGCCCAGACTGTGGTGGAGGAGAGATGAGACTTGCAAGGATGGCTGTGGGTAGGTTATTCAGTCAGACCCTGTTTCTCTTGAAGCTCTGCTGACCACAAAGCAGCAGGAGGGCAATGAGTTCAGGTGGCAAAACTAAAAGTCAGTGTTCTGATGGAGTCACTGCCCTGAAACCAGAAGCTGGCTTTGAACCCCGAAGCAACTCTAGTAGTTTTGAGATAATGGTCAGTAAAACATAACTCTTTATTTCTTGTTCTTGAGAAAGAAGCTGCATGGAATTTTTACCTGTAGCTGTTATCAGCACTTGTTCTGAAGTTTGTGCTTTAGGAGCCAACGAGGGAAAAGAGCTGAAAGGGAAAATGTATGGGGACATCTGTCACATTTGACAGTGTAATGCACACTTGACTTGTGAATGCCGATGTTTGTTACTCAGATGTCAGACATTTATCCACCAATTTAAGCTGCTGCTTCAAATAACTAGTGGCTCCAAGAGTGAATCAGACAAAATTATGTCCTTGTGGCCAGCATGCATTAGCATTTAGAAGTCTGAAACACCACATGTGCTTAAAAGAATAAACTTGCCCATTCACCCTGACACTTGTGGTGGGGAATGTTAGAAAGGAAAAATATAAATGCATGTGTTAAAAATGCAATAAACCAGAGATTAAAAATTATGATAGTTGAAATGAAGTCGCATCCCTTGCGCTTTTAAGATTCTAATGGTTATGTGTGTTAGTATCTGATCCTTCAATAAAAGTAAAAATTAAGCACAGGTGTGTTTAAAGTGTTAACCTATACAGGAGGCATTGCTGCAAGAGGACAGCCATCCTGCAGGCAGATTGTCCTTGAACTGTCAATGTGGTCTTAAACTTAAGTAACAGCCTAGCCTACTTGGCTGCTGAATTGTTTCTAATAGTTGTATTTTGTCTCAGATATGCTGATATAAAAGTAGAAAGTACTTCCTAAATTAATTTCTTTATTTCAGATACTTTCCTGTTTTCCTATAAAAATGTATCTGACATAGAGGTCAGGATGAACTGCAGAATAAGACTTCATGAAAGATATAGCTCTTAAACCTAACAATGCCCTCTGAATTAAAAAATCCTTTGCTTTTGAAGTCATTTGCTTTTGCCACTACCACATCTACAATACACATCTCATTTTTGAACGGGTCAAAAATGAACCAGTACAACCAATTTTGACTCCAGAGCTATAAAAGTATCTCTTAACAATTCAAATGACTAAACAATGAAGTAGTTTTGCAGTATGTTTTTGGGTGGTGTTTGTTTTATTCATGACAAACTTTTTTTTTTTTTAAATTTGTTTTCTATTATTGTGGACTTTTTTGTCATATGAAGAAAATAGACACTTAAAAAAGCTATTCTTCCAGTTTCCATTTTGTTACACTGTGCGCCCAACAAAAATTTGAAATGAGATGTCTTATTTGCCCTGTTGCAGTATGGATTGTTGTCGAGTTGGCACAGGACTTGGGAACATTAGGGAAGAATCTTGTGATTCCCAAGAATGTCAGAGTTTAAAAAATTAACATTATTTTTCAACAAAAAGAGTGGGTGATCAGCGTGCAAGTAATTTGGAAATGACACTCTTTCAGGGAGCTCTGGAATATGAAGAGGAGAGGTTGGATGCATTGTAATGTCAGAACCCACTTATTTTTCCTACACTTACATTCCATGGCTTGCTGCAAAGGGCAGAATGGAAACAGACCAAGGACTAAATTACTGTTGTACATTACATGAACCTCCTTGAGCACCCTTCCCACAAAAAAAATAGGAATTACCTTCAAGTTTTATGGGTTGGCTGGTTGTTGGTTTGGTTTTGGGGGGTTTAGTGAGTTTTTTTGGGTTTTTGTTTCTTGTTTGATGTGTGTGTGTTTGGTGGGTGTGTATTTTGGGGGGTTGCTTTCTTTTCTTTTCTTTTCTTTTCTTTTTCCTTTCCTTTTCTTTTTCCTTTCCTTTTCTTTTTCCTTTCCTTTCCTTTCCTTTCCTTTCCTTTCCTTTCCTTTCCTTTCCTTTCCTTTCCGTTCCGTTCCGTTCCGTTCCGTTCCGTTCCCTTTTCGAGATGGTGTTAAAGCAACTTGAAACAAGGAAACTGCCCAAACTGTCAAGATGTGGAATTATTTTTTGTAAAATGCTTGTTGCACTGCCCAAGTCTGTTTTATGGTTATATATTTGCTTCCTTGTGGTTTAAAGAATATTAAGATGACAGTTTTCAAAGTTTAATATAAAAACTTTGTATTTTTTGCACAATAAGAATGAAATTTTACTTCTAAGTTATTTGACCCTTACCTTTAAAGGCTCAAAGAGAAGCATTTAAAAGCAACATTTTCAGGAGATACTAGCGTAAATGTGGGTTTGAGAGGTATTTTTTCAAAAAGGTAGGGTTTTTTCTGAGATTTTACAGGATTTTTTAGTTTGTTTTTATGAGGAAAGCTATAGAGGATAATCTATGAGAATTTTCTCAGAGATCTTTAAAGTATTTTCCTCATCTTCTTTTGCAGTCTATTTTGTGCCTGTTCAATTTATTCAGGATTATATTTGTTTTCTTCTAGGATGAGAGTCTATTTTCAAGATAAACAAGCAATACATTTAATATAACTGTAGACCAGATAATGGGACTTCTGGACCATTACTGTTGTATGGATTTACTTACATGATTTCACTTAATATCTGCTGGAATTGCATAGTTGTAATTTCACAAGGTTTTTTTATGCTTTATATGAGACTATGTTGTTATGAATGCTAGAGAGTATTCAGATATATGCTTCCAAGAAACTTTATTTTCTCCAAACAGATCGGTGATAATTTTATCAGATAGGGACATTGATTTTTGCAAGAGGGGTGTTTGAATCTTTCCTACAGTTTTGGGAGATTTTTTAGTATTACAGGAGTATTGCTTCTCTCTGAATAAACAGTAGAATTTGATGTTGATTTCCATCTTCAGAAATGAGAGACGTGAACAACATAAAGCCTTCAGACATCTTAATGGGGAAAAAAGAATGTAAAATTATTCCTCAGGGATGAGCATCTTTGTATTGTGGTAATGAAATTTTTGAGAAACTTTGAATTAACAGGAAAGTAGATGCTTTTAATAAAACAGATTGTGTAAATTATGAAAGAAGTGGTAACAAATCCTCATCCGAACATCTCAAGAATTTTATTTTTACTGGTTTCAGTATACTCTTGTTACTGACAAGCTGTTCTTTCTTCTGTTTCTCTCACATCTTCTTCCCTTGGCCTAATCTGTCTTTGAAATCAGCATCTCATCTCTTGAGACAGAATTGTATTATTTCATCTATCAGTTCAGAATTTAACTAAACCTTTGAAATTTATCCTGAGAAGAAATCTTCAATACTGCAGAGGTTTATTGTTATCCTATTAAGAACTTTTTGGAATGGTTAATGGATGCATATGTTTTAATTAAGAAATCTATGCATATTGTAATTGCTAACACGTTGGGTATTCCTAAGCCTTGTTCACTTAAAGCTTTTCTGTGTGGACACATAACCATGGAAAGTAAGTTGCAATTAGTTGCTTCTATACTTTGAAGTATCACTGAATATATTCTTTCTTTTCTGCATGGCAGGAGGAATGTCAGAACTACATCCGAGTGCTCCTTGTTGGAGGCAAACATCTCTTCACCTGTGGAACCAACGCATTCACTCCAATCTGCACCAACCGAACGGTACGAGTTCAACGTTTCACCCGATAAACTGAAGTCCCTCTTCTGAGACAGCAGATTAAAAGGCAGAGCATGCTGTGGTTGAGAACTGGCTATTTGCATGTTGATAGATGAGCTGATGTGTAGAAGGCTGATTTAGCTAGTGCCAGGCCAAATAGGAGAGCTACCTGAAGATCTTTTTTGCAGTCTTTTCCTCAGCTGTGAGAGGAGCAGCTATGAGCAGCTCAGCTCCTCCCACATCACAATACCCTAGGTATTTCTAAGACTTCTGCCACTGTGTCAAATTTGCTTAGCATCAACTGGTTTGGTTATAAAATGTAGTTGTGAAGATGCATACTATGTATGTTTAGTTTTGGAGAAATGAGAGTACCTGTATTAGTGATTTCTGACTGATGAGAATGAGAAATCTTGGTTAAAGAGATCTGTCATTCTGTTTTCAAAAAACCCTATTTTTAAGATCAATAATAGTCATAATAAATATCAAAACGTCAGTGTTTGGACTAGCTGCCTATTTGTTTCAGGAGGGGAGAAACATTTAAATACAAAGAATAACTGTATCACTAAAAAATTCCCTGTCACATTTATTATATTTCAACCCATTGTACCTTTCCAATAGCATATTAACATCATGCTGTAGTTTATGGCTGAAAGTATTTGGGCTACTAAATCAGAGATACTTCTGCTCCTTGGAAAGCTCCTTTTGTTAATCTCATTTTTCATGTAAGATTCTTTCCTAAAACACACCAACTAAATAATCAATATACTTTTTTTTTACTGTCTTTTTGTTTGCTACAGGGCATACCTTAGTTGATTCTGGCAATCAGGTCTGTCTTCCATAACAATCTGTGTGCAGTTAGCTAATTTTTTAGCTGGTTCTAACAGAAAACATTTTAGGCATGATGACTAATGATTGTTGTGCCTGCTTTCCATACCGAAGTGGCAAAAGTGGACAACATGGCAATAAAACTTTCTATATGAGAAAATTTCAGATTGATGTAAAGGGTGGCTCATTACTATCATACAATACCAAAGCAGATAACTGGAGTTTATGATAGAATTTTGATTAGCTTGATGCAGTCTGGCTGAAATTATAATTTTCAGGTTATTTTAATCCTTTTTCTAATTCTTTTACAGTTAAGTAACTTGACAGAGATACATGACCAAATCAGTGGCATGGCTCGATGTCCTTACAGTCCCCAGCACAACTCCACTGCTCTTCTCACTTCCAGCGGGGAATTATATGCTGCTACGGCCATGGATTTTCCAGGAAGGGATCCTGCTATTTATCGAAGTCTGGGGGCTCTTCCTCCTCTTCGCACTGCCCAGTACAACTCCAAGTGGCTGAATGGTGAGTGCTGATGGAGTGTGAGACTTATCTTTTTTTAACCCATGTTTCTTCATATTCATGGTCTTGAAATTGAATTCTGATAATCTGAATGTTTTTAGAGTATTGCTTATCTAATTTTTAAATTATTTCACATTTTTTAAAAATTATTTTACAAGTATATGTATTATGGAATTCATTTAATATAGCTGAAATTTGTAGAACTGCACCTATATATATGTCATGTTTGCACGCATAGGGATGAGGTGCACTTGTGATGAGCTTACATGGCAGAGCTGAGTCAGCTTTGAGCAGTAGCTTGCCTTGAGCATTCTTTTGTTGAATCCTTCAAAAACTTAAGGCATAAAAAAACCAGTTTAGAATACACTGAATTCTCCTGGCTTTCCCTGCAGGTCCCAGCCTTGACAGGCAGAAAAAGTTTGGCTTTCCAGATGCTTAGGTGGCAGACTGACATTTTTGACACTTATTATAGCCAAAGGATAGGGAATAGTCTGCAAAACGTACCATAAAATTGTGTTCAGCAGTCCATTCTGTGTCATGGATGTTAATCACCTGATAAGAATTTCCAGCTGGGAGAAGCTGTAAACAGATAGATATTCCTGAGATATGACAGACCCAGTTGCCATTCTGTATATTACAAAAAAAGAAGCAGATTCTTCTGAAATGAAAATTAGTATTTATCATAAGATGAAATGATATGTATTATAATTTGCCCGTGCTTGTTCCAGTATAAAAAGTACTTACTTTCATAATGCATGCTATGTGACACAACTGTCACTATTCCTACAGTGCATTTCATGTTATGATGGGGTTATTCTTATATTTGAAATTAAATACAGATACAAATACATCTAGCTTCAGAACGTTTGGGCAGCTGCAAGTGACAGACTTCATTTTGAATATTTCAGTTCTCATATGATGTGAATGCTTAATTGTGCTTATATGATTGGTATATTTTACTTGAACAAAGAAGCCACCAGAGGTAGCTTGGAGAAATTTATGACCTTCTCTGGAGGTCAGATGATTTTTGAATGTTAATTAACAACAAAAAAACCCCTAGACTATGTGAAACATAACAGAATTATAGCATTGCAAAAAAAGTGAGAGGAAAAATGAACTCATTGTACATATATTCCTATTCAGGCCCCCTTTGTCCACGCAGCCTTGGTATTGAAACTAATTGCTGTGCCACACCTGTGTGCTTTTGTCAAAGGGGAAGAGTTCTTCACACTGAATTTTCAGTTTAACTGTATATGTTCTATGCCAAAAAGCACACTAAAATTCCCTCTAGACTTCTCTAATTAATCAGATTCACTCTATTCACATTTTTTCTTTTAAAAGCTTCAGCAGAACTTACACATTCTCCATTAGAGCTCATTCTTCTGCCTCAAAACTGTTTATAATTAAGTTACCAGGAAACTGTGGCTTTTATCTTCAGGGAGTAAGAAAAAGATGAGTTTTGTAATTGGAGCTAGTTCAAGTAAATCCAATAAAAGACTGGAAGCAGCCCAGTTACCTGTAGGGGGAATGTCTTCTGGGGTAGCTAGGAGTTGGGGATTCATCTTCTTGAGTTGGGGATTCATCTGCTTATATGTCAGTTTGCCTGTTCCTATATGACTCCGTGCCAAGAAACTATATTAGTTTTTCAGTGATTGGATCAAAGTGAAGATTTTGCTGCTTTCAGTGAGAAAGTAACACAGAAGATCCTGCAAGAAAAATAAGGTGTCCACTGGAATGGGAAGTCTGTGGTACTGTTCAGCAGCAGTAGCTCAAAGTTGGTTTAGTTCAGCCTTGTTTTAGGTGTGCACGTGCATGCACATGTGTCTATGAAGGTTTCCAGTTTAAAATAAGGTTTTCTTTTACATCTATGTTTTCCTCAGAAGTGCTGTGTTTTTTCTCACTTAGATTTTCTGGCCTGCAAATTGCATTGAACTGATTCAAATCACCTCTGGGGGTGATGGCACTACTCTAAAACACAGCCAATTATCTTGCTCTGTGTGTATTGCTATGCAATAAAGACGCTGTTGATTTTAATAGCTAGCACAGTGAATTCAGGGGTTTCCAATCCCATCAGTCAGGCCAAAGGGACATGCCTATATGTTTAAGCAGTCTGCTGTTGGTTTCACTGTAACTTATGGTAAAGGATCTTGGCATGAAAAATTCTGAGTCTTCATCATAGAAGAACCCTTGTTCTTAATTGTCAGAAGGTCTGTAAACACAAGAACCGCGGCACACAGTGTGGGAGGGGAAAGGGAAGCTGATGTGTCAGGTGGAAGAAGTGAGATACCATGTTGCCATGATGTGATTTCAGGATTTATCAGCTTACGGTGAAGAGATAGGCCTTGTGTTATCCTCATGCCAACCCTGTCTGTAACTCTGTCACTACACTCAAAGAGAACATGACCCCCCCAAAAAGTTAACAATAGTGCTCTACCAATGCCAGAGGTGGCTGCAGACAGGAAGCCTGAAAATGTGAAACAGAGAACCCACCTTTCCCTCCCGTGATGTCATGTTTTGTCCGTCTCTTCCGACGTAGAGAAGAAAGTAATGCTTCAAGTTACTCACGTGAATACATATGCACAAAGAAATGAAGAGGGTTAAAGGACTGCTTACCAGTCATTTACTCTGTGAAGTGTCCTGTTCTGCTACTACTCTCTCTTTCTCTGAATCCACGTTCAAGTGCTTCTATGCTTGAGAGAAACAATTAGATGTAACAGAGCCCATATTGAGGATTATGTCTGAAGCAGACATCTCCTCCACTGATTTCTTCTCCTGACCAAAGCAATGAGCAATGCCCTGCGCTTCAGCCAACTGCTTGGGTCAGTAAAGAGTGTTGCTATGATGTTTAAAAATTACCTTTGTAGTGTTTCATAAAAGGAATAGTATTCTTTAGCAGTCTGTTTTGGACATTATTAAGTGATAACAAATAGATTAAATCTTTCATTAAGCTGGCATGCTGTTAATTTCAGTCTCTTTAAGCTTTCAGTGTAACATAGGATTTAAGTATCCAGAGTTGACTGTTACAGCATGCTTCTAATTAGACTTTGCTTTAGAGCTGGACTGTAAAGTGCAGTAGGAGCAGAATTCATCATAGTGTGCTCTAGAAGACAGAGGTAAATGTAGTAGTTATATTTGTAGTCCTCAGTTGCAGTGAGTCCAGAATGGTCAGGAAAAGTCTTCAGCATTTAGACTTAGAAACCTTTTCTTAGTCCAACATTTACAGTTAATAAAGGTGTTTCTCCTTTCAATACACCTCTTCAAATCAGTAAATGTTAGATCTGATACCTCAGTATGAAAGTTTGCCTCAGTCTATGATACCTGTTTGCTTCCCTTAGCCAATGAAAGGGCAAACAAATTAAAAAAAAAAAAGGTGAGGGAAATCTCTATCAATCCCTTTCTGTTTAATCACATGGAGAAACACTACCACATTCTTTTTCATAATTTGCCAAATGCCTTTGCTTACAATTTCTTTGGTCTCCACCTATGCTGAAATACATTGTAGCTGTTTTCTTTATCCTAGACATACAATGATAAATGCTATTGGAACATAATTAAATAAATATAAACTGTATTTGAAATGTCAAGACACTATCAGTGGGCAGACCATAGATGATTTAAACATAATCCTATATAAGACGTAGCCCCAAACCAGAATAAAATAATAAAATAAAATAAAATAAAATAAAATAAAAATTCATAGAAATTAGAAGCTTTTCTAGCTGAGAAGAAGAATCATAGAATCAACTAGATTGGAAGAGACCTCCAGGATCATCAAGGCCAACCCTTGATCCAACCCCGCTTTGATTACTAGATCGTGGCACTTATTGCCATGTCCACTCTCATCTTAAAAACCTCCACATACAGTGAATCCACCCCCTCTCTGGGCAGGCCATTCCAATGCCTAATTATTCTCTCTGGAAAGATTTTCTTTCTGATATCCAACCTAAACCTCCCCTGACTGAGCTTAAGCCTGTGCCCTCTTGTTCTACTGCTGGTTGCCTGGGAGAAGAGACCAATCCCCACCTGGCTACAACATCCTTTCAGGTAGTTGTAGAGAGTGATGAGGTCACCTCTGAGGCTCCTCTTCTCCAGGCTAAACAACCCCAGTTCCCTAACCCTCTCTTCATAGGACTTGTGCTCCAGTTCCTTCACCAGCCTTGTTGCTCTTCTCTGGACCCGCTCCAGCACCTCAGTATCTCTCCTGAACTGAGGGGCCCAGAACTGAACACAATACTCAAGGTGTGGCCTCACCCATGCAGAGTACAGGGGAAGGATCACTGCCCTGGTCCTGCTGGNAATTGTTGATAAAGATGTTAAACAGGACTGGACCCAACACTGACCCCTGCAGGACACCACTAGTGACCGTCCGCCAGCTGGACACAGCCCTGTTCGCCAGCACTCCCTGGGCCCAGCCTCCAGCCAGGTCCTAACCCAGCAGAGAGTGCCCCAGTCCAAGCCACGGGCTGTCAGTTTTTCCAGCAGTATGCTGTGGGAGACAGTGTCAAAGACTTTGCTGAGGTCCAGATAGACCACATCCACAGCCTTCCCCTCATCCAGGAGGTGGGTCACCTGCTCATAAAAGGAGATCAGGTTGGTCAGACGGGACCTGCCCTTCCTAAATCCGTGCTGGCTGGGTATGAGCCCTTGTCCATCCTGTAGGTGCTGTGTGATTGCACTCAGGATGACCTGCTCCATAACCTTGCCAGGCTCCGAGGTCAGGCTGACAATGTTTGAGTTGTTCTGCTCTGCTAGTAGACATAATATTACTATTTTTCCTTTTGCTTTCCTATGCATTTGGTTACTAGATACTCTTATTAAAGTATTTCTTCTGACATAATTTTCTAAAAACATTTTGCTTAACAAAAACTTATTAATCCTGAAGAGATACTTTTAGTACTCAAAAGTAATAGTACAATTCTTACAAAGGTGATTTAGTTAGCGGGGTTTAATACAACTTTGAATCCATTCCTATTATAGTTTGTTAGCAGAATTTTATTATAACTTTTGCTGCTCTTAGGATGTGTGGAGAGAATTTATGATCTAAGAATAAAAATTAATCCTTTCAATTTTGTTTTTAAGGATTAATGGAAATGACTATAATAATTCAGGGTTATCCTTTAGTTTTTCTGGGTTTTAATGAAAAGCCTTGTAATTACCTAGTGCAAGCTTTTCTTTATTATGTGATATTTTATGTAACTCAAAACCAGCATGTGCTTGAATGTGCAATGTAGTCTTTCAGATAAGAGACTTGACTGAAAATATGCAAAGCATATTCTACCAGTTGTTGCTTATTTTGTGTAAAGAATAATTAAATTTCTTTGGTTGTGCCACCGATGAGGTTGGTTCTGTTCTTTTGAGAGAGTCATCATTTTTTGCCAGTATCCTAAAATAGGAGGGAAATGCCTGCTGGTTTTGAAACCTGTCCTTAGGCTTCTTTGCTAGAGTTTCTACCAGAGGAAAAATTTGAGCAGTCAAGCTGTGTTTTTCCTTTCAAAGTCATACATCTTCTCCTAGATGGCAATGACAGAGTAGGAGAGCATTAAGTTGGTACGAGATTGAGGTGCCCCCCCCTTGATTGCCTTTTACAAAACACCTTCATAGCATTTCCGTACCTGATTGAAATGGTAGAGACAAGAAACAGTATCCATGAGGTTGGTATATTTTTACTTCTTATCTACCCTAGGTAAAACATCGAGGTCCACCTTCCATTTGTTAAACCTACTATTGAGACAGACCTGGTCTTTTTTATCTCGTCTAGCCTGCTTATGTCAGGTGCTGATTGGAGAGGCTGAATGAGGAAGGAAGGTGCTTCTGCAGGCAGATCATCTGTTCCCAACTGCAGAGAGATGCAACAGCCTCATTAATGCACAAAACTGTAATAAACAGTGACCCAGAGAGAATGAAAGAACTTAGGACTGAAATACATCTCAGCCAGGGGAAGGTGGAAAATTTCAAATTTCAGGGAGCATGAAAATGTGAAAAACAGCATTTATCAAAGAAAGGAAGAGGACAGGAGGTTACACCAAATATGAGGAAGAACTTCCTTACTGTGCAAGTGACCATGCACTGGAACAGATTGTCTTCCTCGCTGGAGAAATTCAAAAGCTGTCTGGACACAATCCTGTGCCATGTGCTCTAGGATGACCCTGCTTTAAGCAGGGAGGTTGGACCAGATGACCCATTGTGTTCCCTTCCAACCTGACCCATTTTGCGATTCTGTGTGATCCTGTGACAGAAATACTCGAGGCAGAGATGGAATTTCGGTAGCAGACATGCCAAGTGTTAAGGGGAAGGGAGATGATTATGAAATTGAAGTCTGGTTTGCTTTTTGTTATTGGAAAACAAAAAGGGCGGGGGGGAGGGTAAGAGGACCAGGTCTTCAGGGAAAGCCCTTTGATTGTTTCCCTCCTTGCAAAACCAGAGCAGTGAAAAAAAATTAAACTGTTAGTCCAAATGCTAGTTGGAGAGAAATGGGTAAGCCATCATAACTGGGTTGTCTTTCCATATCTGCTGTTTGGCAAATCTCCTTAAACAATGCTAGATTCCTGTGTATGTAGAATTCTGGTTTCAATTTTAAGTAACCATCCAAACTTCTGGATCTTTTGATAGATCTCTGTAGCCCAAACTTGTAGAGGTTCTGAGTAAATTAATCTAATCCTATGTCTTTTTCAACCTCACCACCCCTCACCTACTCCAGCCTCTCCCCCCAACACTTATAGTGCTATGCCGGGTGTCTATCCTGTGAATATAGGTGACAGAAAATCCACTCAACTCCAAGTGAGATTCTCCAGGACTTGAGTATTAGGTCAGAGTAGAGAATGGCTTCTACAACTAAGTTTATCACAGACAATTTTACATCAGCAAAAAAATGCAATAAATTGTAAAATTTTATGCCATGTAAAAAGGCTTCATCCTGAAAATGAAGGAGATTTATTTGAAAGAAACAGCAAGAAATAAAACAACGAATTTTGTAATACCATATTTGAAAACTATTTTTCAGAAAAGAAATAATTGCATTTCAGAATTTATTAGAGTACATCAGTAAAAATGTAATGAGTGCATCCACTTTTATGATTATACAGAATTGCATTTTAAAATCTGTCAGCAAAATAAGGGGAGATTGGAGAAAATGTCTGGTATACATAGTTTTAGTGTATTTTGCTGTCCTTGCTCTTCACGGAGAGCTAAGGCATTGCAAAAGAAATATTCAAAATAGACTCTTCTATAGACAATTTTACAACAGGTTAGCATTTTAAGCACGCATCTCAGATTATTGTAAAACACAGAGGAAAAATAGCTATTAATAAACTACTTTATGACAGTTTTCTACAGGACTTAACATTTTACAGTTCGGCTCCTGAGGATAGATCTGTTGACCACAAGTTACATATTACTTATAAGTTATATAATGGAGAGCATTTCTAACTGAAAGCTGAAGTTTATTCAGAAACTCAAACTTATCTTACTAGAATTTAATGCCATTAAGCATTTGACGGAATACAGATATTTGGAAGAAATGGATCTTTAGAGGTCAGCAGTATGTTGTGATTCATTGATCTAGTGAGGTCAGGGAACAAGTTCAAATAGATGTTGTTCAAAGTTAGAGCAGTATCTAGACTTCTGAAGTTTTGAACATATTATGCATTCATATATCTATGTGTGTCTTATTTTGAGGGTGTGTATGTATATATATATATACATATATATATTTATAAAAACTCTGTGTCTAGATCTGAAAAACTTCTAATTTTAGCTTTCTTTTTGCATTTCTGGGGTTAATTTAACTTTCAACTGCATTTCTGAATGCCTTGCACTTCAAAAATGAGTGGTCAGATCTCACAGGGACAGCCATGGAAATCACAGCTCTTTCTTGCTTAGGCTAGGCTTTGGACCTTGTAATGCTCAAGGTTAATTGCTGTTGCCTCCATAAGGGAGGACAGTTCATTCCCTGTCATTTGGTTCACTCTGGAAACAGTAGCATCCACTAACTATGTTAATTAAGTCATATTAGTGTGCTTCAAAGCATCAGGGGTTATATGGATCAAAAAACACAAGTGAATTTTCTTGCTCCAAAGCTCAGGCAGTGAGAAGAGGCCACGACTACCTCAAACGTTCTCGTGGAGCTCTTTCAGGCTCCTGTTTCCCATTCTTATACACAGGAAAAGTTCCTGTACAGTTCTGCTCATCCTTGTACTCTCTCAGATTGCATCTACACTGCTAAATAAAAAAGTCCCAGGAAATAAGCTTATGCATAACACCTTTGGACATCTGGATTGCTTAATTGTTGGCTCACTTCCCAGACTTGTTTGGACCCCTCCAGCTACTGTTTTCCCAGTGAAACCCTGTATGTGACTCAGGGAGAAGTTTGCTTTATACACCGTCATCAAGAGGCCATACAGATGGAGTTGAACCATTTGTCTTCTCCTGCCTTCCAGGGAGCCCCTTCCTATTCCCAGTAAACTTTGCACTCTCAAATTCCCCAGTCTGTCCTTGCACTGCTTCCCAGTGCAGTGCACCATTACTTTCATGCTGCAAGAATACCATTGTCTGGGGAGCAGCAGCAGCATGTGCTGCATGTCAGAGCTGCAGCCAGTCCCTACGGGAGCGGTTGGCACAGTCAGACAGCATCAACGTGTGACTGCTCTGACAGTGAGTATGGATTTGGTCTCTTCAGTTTCCAGGTTCCTTGGGTGAGTGGAAAGGAAGAATAATGTAAAGGAAATCATTGTCTTATCCTAGTAATTGCCTTCACGTTAGGAATAAAGATTGTGCTTCCCAGAAAAGGTAGATTTGTTTCCAAACTTCAGAAAAACAATTTGATTATTTTAGATGGAAGCACTATCTTGACCTCGTACAGTTGAGTCATCTTTTTTGCAATAACTTAGAAGAGTCTGTGGGGAATCACCCTTGTGGGGCAGTCATGCTGCTTTATGAAGGATTTGTAGATATTTCCAGTCTTTGTGCTGAGTAAACAACCTTCAGAAATGGCACCCTCGTCTGTTTGCCCAGAGGCAGCACTAATGAGCCATCCAGTGCTTTCAGTGCATGGGCACCACTGCTCCATGTTGTACACTGGAGATCTTTGTTGGGTCACACTGACAAATTCATTTTCTTGCTTTCCTGATTGCATTGGTTTCATTTAATTTGTGAAAGTCTAGTCAGCATGACACATCCATAAATTGAGTATATAAAACCCTATAAAGGTCATATACAATACTAGTGACATTATTACAGGTTGACATTCTCATACGAGCTGTATCCTGTCACATACCAGAATCCTTGCACTTGCAGTGATCTAATAATTCAGAAATGAGGTGTGTTTACCCTTCCAGAACTATTTGCAAGATCAGCAGGAAACAAGAGAGTCACTTTATTTGCTGCACTAAGAACTTCTATGGGAAAGCCTCCATGTCAACAAATAGCAGTTCACAGCACAATATTTGGACACATAAGAACTTCTTTTTTCTAGATGGGAAACTCATTTTTCCTTTGAAGTTTTGAACTGATCCTGTACTTTTTTCCCAAAGAGGGAATGAAATAAATAAATTCTGACATGATAATCTTTCCATATCCACTGAATTCCCTGAGGTAACTCTGAGATTATTACATTTCATGCAAATACAAGTGGTTTTCACAAGTTTCAATAGCAGGTCACATTTTCATCAGTTTATAATCAATAAAGTATATGTGAAGGTGTTTGCAGATGTATATATTGTTTCCCAGTTTTTAATCCATGAAATATGAGTACTAAGTGCTTTTTGTACATATAGTATGATGATCAGTGCAACTTTAAAATTCTGTCTTTTGAAAGATTGACATGCGTTTTCAAGAACCCTAAAAACATTCTAAATGCATTTCATATTATTACTATTCTGCAGTTCATGAAGTTAGGGGTTTTTTTGTAATTCATATTTCTCCATACTGAGTACTTACAGTAGTGGTTTTTTTTTACTCTGCAGTGAGATCTCATTGTGCCAATTTAGAGACCTTTTTATATCAGTGGGCCTCCAGCAAGAAGTATCTTAAGGCCTTATTGCAAGGCAGAGACATCTCGTTTAAAATTTGTAACAGAGTGTTTTTGTGGATAGATCAAATTGATTTTAAGCATTTTGCAAAGTAAGTAGAATCTTTTTACATCAGTCAAGGTATTTCTGAGATAATCTGAAAGACCAAGCAGGTATATTGGCTACAAAAAGTCAAACATATATATTTGGGATAAGTTTACCTTTTTTGTGCTATTTCAGGTCAATTGTTTTTCTTAGTTTCTATCTTTAGTTGGTATTACTTTAAGTAAGACAATTTAGTATGTGGACAGGTAGTCCAAGTTACACTGAGACTAGTGAATATTTTTTCTTTCCTCCACAGAAAGGAGTTCCTTCTATGGCTCTAAGACTGATCTGAAAGGGTATTGTGTAGAGTGAGGGAAGAAAGTACATTATAGACAGAGAAATGGCTAGGTTTTGTACAGATGTAAATTGGAGAATTGAAGTTGGATAATGAGGGAAGGTGGGGGTTTTGTGTTTTGGTTTGGGTTTTTTTTGGTTGTTTTTTTTTTTTTTTAAGTTAACCTGGTATTCCTAAAGGGATTTTATTTCTAGTATGCTTTAGTTAAATAAATACAAGTCTGTTCCATAGAGCTTCAAACACTGATGTGCATTGAGAATGAATGACACATAATTGAGATTTATAACAAAAACCCCCTCTTTTCATCCAGGTATCTCTGGATATATGTTTAGTATTCAATGCCTGTCAAAACAGTCTAACCTGACTAGAATGTGACAGTATAAAATTTTGGGATTTCTAGCCACATATTTTTGTCATCTTAGTACTTGTATTTAAATCTTACATATCGTTCCTACCCTGTTACCTACTCATCAAGTTGCCAGTTTTCAGATAAAAAAACCCCAAAGTTAAAAAGTAATCTCATTTTTTTCAGCCTTTTTCAATTGAGTGTTCAGTTTGTAAGTGTGTAACAATATTACATTTTATATTTAAATAGTGAGAGCTCATAAGCAACTAAGAATTATTTCTACGTAACTGGAAATTGTAGTAAAATACTTTAAAGGTTTTGAAGCCTTTGAAACAAAATCCCTATTGTAAGTTGTGGAATGAAGATATGAGGTTCTAATAGGGATATCATTACTAGTAGTTTAGTTCTTTGTATGTAGGCAATCCAGTTTTATTTTTAGTCCTATCACAAGTCCTGTCAAACTATTTTGCCTTTTTTTTTCCTTTTTTAAAGATATAAAGGCATTGGTACTATGGACCTTATGAAAGCTCAGTCTACTAACAAGTTCTCAAAATTGTTCAGTCGGTGTCTTCCAGCAAAACACCTGTGCAGATCAGAGTGCGGGAAAAACGTGATGTTTAAAAACTAATCTCAAGGAAGCCCTTAACAAAATAATAAATGGAAGTTTCAGGGAGGAGTGAAAGTGCTATTGTATCTGCTCAGCTTCAGACATCCTAGGGAGCTGATAATCAGTGCTGCTGAAAAACCTGGCTGGGACACTCAGCATAGCAGATAGAAAGGGAAACAACACGAGAGGACACACAAGCTGGGAATTGGACTGTCTTTGGAGAAGAGTTTACTGGCAGAGTTTGGACTGCTCCATGGAAATTCCAGCTTGCTTCCCTTTCTAGTACCCCTCAAAAGCTTTGACAGGTTTGAGATATTCCTGAAAAGTGCTTAGATCAAATTGCAACAGCTTTTTGCTCTTGATAGTGCTGTCAGGAAATATTCATCTATTAAATTTTTTTGAAGTGTTTGCTCACAACAGATGTTTCTAAAGCGGTTTTGTTTATTTGTTTTCCCACTTTAGAATACAATTTGTGAATGAGAATTAAAAGTTTGCTGGTTTCTCAGGGGTATCAGTGTTCTCCAGTGCTTCCTTACACAAAGGGGGCTCTTCTTGACAAATCTGTGTATCAAATTTGTGTTCTCTTTAATAACTCATCAGGTTGCCAACTTGTCTTAAGGTCATGGACTTTCCTCAGTTCTAGTAATTCTTACAGGAAATGGAGCACATGTTTATTTTATGTAGTATCTACTGTTTCCTTTTTTTTGTTTGTTTGGTTGTTGTTTTTTTTTTTAAATATTGCCATCTGTTATTTTCCATATTATTTTTTTACCTATTCTCTGATTTCTCTTTATCCCCACTTTTTTGGATCAGTTTTTAATATATATATTTTTTTTAAGAAAGGAGAAAAAAAATACCATAATTCTATCAAAAGCTTTAAGCGATTTAACTAAAACAGTTTTCATTACAGCCCCTGAGTACATTTTTCCTTACAATCAGTTACTGCTCATTATTCTGCCTATCTGGAGTAATGGCATTATAGTAAAGCAGAAACAAAGTTAACAGATTTTACTTCATTTTAAGAATACATTATGGCCATATGTAGCAGAGAAGAAAAACTCAGTGATGCTTTTGATGGTAGAATACAGTGAGTTGGGCCAAGGTTGCCCAGCACAGTGATGTGCTATACACCCCTAGAGCAGAGAGTCTGTCAGACTACGTGTTGTGGTTTAAACCACAGCTGGCAACTCAGCAGGGTTTTTGTGCTGGTGGAGTGGTGTGAGAAACAGAAAAGGCCTTGGCTCTGCGTAATCACTGCTCAACAATAACAAAAACATCCCGGAATTATCAGCACTGTTACCAGCACAAATCCAAAACATAGTGCCATGGTAGCTACTATGAAAAAAATTAACCAGCCAAACCCTGTTGCAGTCTTGGTCTTTTGGGATAGGACCAGACCGGCGATGGGGGTTCTTGTGCTGCCTGCTGAGCTGTGGTGTGAGGCAGCTGCAGAAGCCTCAGGTTAGGTTTGCCCGCCTTGCAACCCGGAAGACACAGGAACGAAGCAAACACCTGGAGAGCTGGTGCCGATCCAATTTATTAACAAAGTGGAGGGCCTTTTATGCCCTCGGGAGAAAGAACCTTCTGGAAACTGGGTGGAGATAAGGCGGAGCATGCAAATCCGCTACAAACCATTGGAACAAGAACTTATGTGGGTGGCAACCTTGGGAGGAACAAACAGGAGCTAACAGGATCGGACAGCTCCCCAGGGAGAACTGACCAATGGTAGCTGTACCCGCACTGACAGCATGCACCTGCCGGTGCTACCAGCACCATAGGAACAGGGGTGACAGAACTTTTTATTTCAACATTAATAGAGAACTAGGGCAACCACAGGCAAAGTCCTGGGTATTGGGTCACAGTCCGGGTTAGGGATGGTCCTCCTGGACCTTCCATGCGCGGAAGTCCACTTCTTTGTCCCTTTCCTTTCTCCACTCATCCATGTCCACGCAGGTGCCATCTCCAACAAAAACCCAGCACACCATGATCGTGGAGCTGATAATCCTGGCTGGACAAGGGTTGTCCTGTTCAGATGTTGTTGTCCCAGTTCCCTAGAGGATAATAAAAGTTGTGTTTTTCTAAGTCTAACACTTGAAGATAAATCCAACTTCCATAATATGAGTGCATATATCACAAGAAGATGATAAATTATCTTTCCTTCTGTTATTTTCAGAGCCAAATTTTGTATCATCTTATGACATTGGGAACTTTACTTACTTCTTCTTCCGGGAGAATGCGGTGGAACATGACTGTGGGAAAACAGTCTTCTCTCGTGCTGCTCGGGTGTGCAAAAATGATATTGGTGGCAAGTTTGTGCTCGAGGACACCTGGACTACCTTCATGAAAGCTCGTCTCAACTGCTCTCGCCCTGGAGAAATTCCGTTTTACTATAATGAACTTCAGAGCACTTTCTTCCTGCCAGAATTGGACTTAATCTATGGAATTTTTACCACTAACGTGTAAGTAAATTGAATTATATATTTTATTTTCTTGCTGTTTGTAACAGCAAAAACTAAAACTTTAGATCTACTCTGCATATGCCAAGGAAACATCATAAATTCAAGGTACTATTTTGTCCAATCCACTGTCATTTTATAAGCAAGTGCTAATTCCAAATTTTTCCCTTGTGAATTGCTGAAAAAACAAGAAAGAGAAAATTTTTTAATATTTTCTTACAGCAAGGAGCCAGTTGTGATTAAGACTATTACATTATCTTGTTAATTTATTTTTAGAAAGTCATTAATTTTTGTTTTGCACACTATTGTAATACATAAATACATGATGTACTTATGAAATAAATATTTTATAATTCTAGTATGACATAATGATGAATTTGGCATGATGGAATTTGACCATGCCAGGAAGAATTTACCTTTCTCAAAAGAGGACAAGAGGTGCTGTTATGTAGTTTAATTAGTCCTAACATATACTTAAGTGAGTTTAAGGATCAAACCAAGAATTTAATCTAATTTTAACTGAACCTGTTTTACCATCAAGGTAAAATTTAAAAAGAAATAGTTTGGTCATAAGATTTGCTAGATGTTAAAAAATTGGATCAACATAAAGCTCCCTAGACTCTGGACTTGATACCAAGAGCTACTTAGCTCTTAGGAAAAATAGGGGTATTTATCTCAGAAATGTCCTTTGTTACTTTAAACGTGATAACTGGAGTTCATCTGTTCGTCAGGGAGAGCAGCCTCTGTTATGGCTGTGCAGTCCAGTGTTCAACAACTGGAACAGAGTTCATTATTTTGAGTTCTTACTCTCTTACCTTCTTGTAGTGTTTTGCTGTGCAACTCAGGTTTGTTTAGAATTTTAAAAGTTTCTTGGGCACCTAAAACATAGGTTGGGCCCACTGAATACCAGGAAAATACCTACCTTTTATAAATATCCATTAATCAGGTGGAAACAGTCACAAATTAATGACAAGAAATTATTATCCTTACATATTCTTGACAGTGAGCATGAATTGGAGCTTTTGATACAGTCCTTTATCAACACATTTAGGCATTTCCCAGATTCAGGCTTGCCCCTGGGCCAGCAGCTCAGGCTGTGAACCAGACTGGTGCTTATACCCATTGTGACAATTCCTGACTTGTGATAGCAGATGATGAGCTCAACCTGTTACTACAATGGAGTAATGTAGTGAATCCAAACATTGCTTTTATAAAGAGAATAGTAGAGACTTTGAGATTACTAGGGATCAGAAAATTTGATGTTGTTTTGATCAATAATTTTAATTTAATTGATCCGCTTTACTAGCTAGTTCAAATATTAAGACAGGTATTTCTCAGGTGGCGTACACATGTGCTGTTCAACATGATCTTCTATGAGAAGTCAAAATAGTTTTGACATGTTCCTGCCATGAAAAACTGCAGAAAATCCAAAGGGCCTTGGCCATGGAAGGGGAATAATGAAACTGATGCAAACTGGTGCTTCTAAAAATGGACTTACTAAGACTACTTTGCCGCATGAAAGTAGACAGTATTTGAAACCTTGCCAGTGCCACCTTCTTCCCAGTGACCTGTCATTCTGATTGTCCAACAGGGATGGACTGTACAAAGAGGAATTAAATACAACTGTTTGAGAGGGGGTTTTGATAGGTCCATTTAAATTACATTTGTTCCTACCATCAGATGTTGTAACTAAATTTTTGGACATTGTTGAAATGTTGTAGTGTTAGGGTTACTTCCCCATGCTGACTCCCTGTTCACAGATAATCTGCAGAACCCATCTAATCCACCTTTCAGCACTGCAGCTGGTGGTGGAGAAACAGCAGGGTTTCCCATGATGGGGAACAACATATTGCTTTCTATTGGTGTAACAGAATCAGATATTACTTAACCACATTCAGCATTCTTCAATCTCAGTATCTTCAGAATTACAACAACCTTATTGTACCCTAACGCTTTTTTAAATATACTTGAATATACTTGTGGAGGGAAAAAAATGAAACATTTCTCTCAGTACAATCTGAGTAACAGACAAACCTGCAGCTTTTATATGTGGTTGATTGTTAAGACCACTATAGCTACTGCTTCATAATAAAGCTGATTTTGTTTCTTTCAGACTATCTGAATAATCAGTAAGCATGAGTCTCATGTCCTTTAAGGACTTCAAGAAATTCAAGATAACATTGATATGATTAACAATATTAGTGAGCTGCATTTAGTGATAGTTTATATAGGTAAGAAATTGTCAAATTCAATGATAATTGATTCTGCAGAAATTGTTAGCATGAAAGTTCAAGTTTTGGGGTTTCTTTGAAACAAGAGTGACAAGCATAAGAAAGCAAATTGCTCTTTTTCCCTGGTATTTAATCCATATACCCTAACTCTTTTTCAATTGTTGGTAGATTTGATCCCCCAGGTGTTATTTTCTTGGCATTTTTTTCCCATCATTTTTGAGTTTCTTTAGTATGCCTTCTTAAGCCTTGTGTAAATTACAGGCGAAGTTTAAAAAAGAAAAAAGAAAAAGAAATTAATGTTGACTGACTAATTTGTCAGCAGTTTTACCTGCAGTGGAAATCTGTGCAACTGGCACCTTCATTATCTGTTCATTTATCTCAAAATGCAGAGAAGAACAATGCAGGTTCTCATATTATGAGGTTTCATAGTCATTGGCTTATATTCTTTACACTGTGTGGATTTACTTTACTGCCATGTATATGACATTTTCAAGGCAAACACAGTAAATTGCAGGTTTTGTCTGGTTGCCATTTATTTATGTTTATTTATTTAACAAGATATCTTGTATGCAGTTGTTTTGTCTTGATGGGTTTCTAGAACTTACATTTTTATTGCTGTACAACATCTCTGGGAAGACGGATTTTTTGTGAAGATGTCTGGGACTCCATAGGCATACCATACGTTGAAAATCCTTATCTGTTCATGTCTGTTGTACAGATGAAACATTAATGACCCCTAAGAGTAATACCATCCTGAACTTCGTAACAAGAAGCGAGGTGTCCATAGTGCATGTGATTATGTATGGAGGTATAGCCTTGTGATATCAGAGCAGCAGCAGAAGGCAGAAAGTTTTGAGTCTCTCCCACACTAGCCACTTAGTAAGGCCAACAAATATTTTAATGAAGTACCTGTGCTAAATCAGCTCATCATACATCATTATCATGTGATATGATCTCCTGGCTGATCATATCTGCTTAGCTAATTATGTAAAGGATTGAGGAGTTACTGCCTTTTTTATTTATTTTTCAGCAAGTTGACTTCTTAATATTGTTACTTAGGTTAATGTTTATATTTCTCTTGCAGGAACAGCATAGCAGCCTCAGCAGTTTGTGTTTTCAATCTGAGTGCCATAACTCAGGCCTTTAATGGACCTTTCAAATACCAGGAAAACTCCCGGTCTGCTTGGCTTCCATATCCCAATCCTAACCCTAATTTTCAGGTATGGACAGAAGGGAAAAGGACGACTGTTTACATGAGATTTTCTCAAAGTGCTTTATGGTTCATGTTTAATAAGTCCATTTTGCCCTAGCTTAAGACCTTAAAAAATAAAATAAAAAAAAGAAGTACTTAGAAAGGCCTTGTATTTCAACATACTTAATTTTATCCTTTCACAAAATAATTTAGGTTGAAAAGCAGATGCGCTTTGAAGGGTAGGAGAAAAAAGGTTTAAGTTCAATCTTCTGTCAAAACAAAGTACCATAGTTATCTGTCAAGATAGCATTGAGTCCTTGCTGAATATAGCCAAACTGCTCTTCTCTTTTACATTGTATCTGTGCTATTAGAATCTAAAAAATGGAACTTTGACTGGAAAAAAGAAAGTGGTGGGGGTGGAGGGAAAGGAAGAGTGGTCAGAATTTGGTATATTTTCATGTGCAAGGTGGTCTACACTCACTGAAGAGTCAGATAAAAAAAATTTTTGATGTGGTGTGCCCCTCACTTGTCAGCCTCAGAAGGCGTAACAATCTGCAGTTGGCTGACAGTGTGAAAACTATTAGTCCAAGGCACGCCATACAGAGAAACAAAAAGAAAGGAGTATTTCAGGTAAGCAGATACTCATTGTTTTCTTCTGCATAGTCACCACTCCTACTAGGACAATTTTACTGAGCATGATTCTTGCCTGGGAAATAGAAGGGAAAGCAGCCTTATTTAGTGTTTAACAACAACAGCTTTTCACCAAGGTACTTACCTATATTCACCTTCATCCACCTTTCACCCTCCCTTAATCTCAGTGCAATTTCACAAGTTTACTGCTGCTCCTGGAACACTTTTGCCTATCTTGTAAAAGTAATAAGATCTTTGCTACCATGAAAAAGAATCACCTATTGGGGGTTGCAGGTATTTTTAATTACTTCCTGATCTGTGCAATAAGTCATTGGATTTGCTCTAAGTTGCAGGCCAGAGCCACATTACCTTTCCTAAGTAGTAAGTTTGACATTAGCCAAGTGACAAGATACCATTTAAGTAAGCCATGTTTCAGAGGTTTCATTTTGTGTATACAAATACAGGGCTGTATTTGGATATAGCTTTTTACCAATGTGAGAGGCCAGATTTGTATCTCATTGGATTGTTTGATTGTTGGGTCGAATCAACCATCTTTTCTCTGTCCTACCTGGGAAGAGTGGCCACAGTTGCCAGGGCATATAAATAGAGGTGCAGAGAGCCTCCATCTGGTTCAGCCTCTAGACCTGCCACCATGTGACTCTTGATCGAAACTATTTTTCTCTCTCTCTTCCTTCTCTCCTTCTTTACTCCTTCCTTCCTTCTCTCTTCTTCTCTTTTTCTTCCTTTATTCTTTTCTTCCTCTTGTGGATAACTTAAAGCTGATGGGTTGTTTTTCACTAAGTTGTATGGGGTTGGTGTTTGCAGGGTGGTTTAGTGTAATGCTTCTCCTTGGTTGTTTATAAAACCCTTGTAAAACCCTGTTGCCAAATTCTTATTTTCTGACTAAATTAAAAGAAGTCACATGAGAATAAGTGCATAGCTATTCCTCTTTATGCAGCTGAAGGTATCAAAGAACTTAAAAGCTTTGCAAGGGTTCATGTGGGTAAAACTCCTGTAGTCTTAAATATAAGTAAACCGCACAGGCAAGTGTATGCCTTAGACCCAGCACTTTGCAACCTATTGTAGAAACATTTGTATTGTCAAAATAATCATAGGAAGAGTGTGTAAGAGAGGCTAAATTTTTGAAGAAAAATGCCTAAAAATACTAGTGTGGAAAAATCTTATCACCTTTCTGACTAGGCAAGCAAGTTCAATAAAACAATTTATTAAGTTCTCCCTACAAACCTTGTATTAATGTGGCGTTAATTATTGTGAGAGCACTCCATGTGGTATGGTACATACAAACAAAGATGACAGGCTGACTGTGTAAAAATAGTTTAAGTCTCTACTGTACTGCTCGTATTCATCTCTAAGTCCCAGCCAAGACTGAAGAGTTGAAGAAATTTATTTCTTAGATGGCCTGGCTGATTTTAATATATCTGGTACTTTATTCAGTTTACAAGAACAGTGACAACAGTTGTGTCATATCTCATTGAGCAACAAACAGCTTTGAAGGCCAGAGATAGTGTTAAAAGCTGCAACGTGGCCTTTTACAAAATATTAGAAGGCAATTTATGTTAACTGATCTCTAGGTACCATTATTGATGTCAGACTTCTGTTCTTTTGAAGATGCTGCCTTTTATTCCCTGAAATAACTTTCTGTTAGATTTCTGGCTCTGTAAATGAGACAGTAATGTATACCAGAAGCTGGTCTAATGCTTAGAGCTAGGTGTAGCCATTTTTTGTGACTCAGTGGTGCTTTAGAGTACACTTCATGTAGATGGGATATATTCATTTACTGAGTCATTGGATTCCTTCCCAGAAGGGACTTTTTTTTTGGAACGTCCTTATGATAAGTTATCAGAAGTTTGTATAGTCCCAGGAGTAGATTTATCTTCAGAATATTCACCTACTTAGTAATAACAGAAAGAAGAATATGATGTAAAGGAAAACTACATCTCTGTAATTAGTTGCATCAGACATTGTATTTCCAGGGCTGGATTTTGTTAATGAAGTTGTTTCCAGATTAGAATACTGTTGGAGTCCCAGTTTTGAGGAACATTGTTTTTCTTCAGACATCATTGCTTTTCTATTATGACAGGGCAATGTCTATCACTAGACCAAGGACCATTCTGTGTATAGTGAGTGTTCAGCTGGAATCCTTCCTGCTTGATAGATTCAGAGAAATTCTTCTCTGGCATGGTTTATTTTTTTCATTGGTCTGACATACAGAGCAAGTAATTGTTTCCTGCTAGTGTTTATTTGTCTTTCTTCATCATCATAGCTCTCATTATGAAATAATTTAATTTTTTTTTTTACATTTTTGGATTTGGAACGATCACATTATTTCAGATTGAAGACATGGCAATAATGAAAAAATAAGTGGTAGGGTTTTGCACACTATTATTTTGCTCATGCTGTAATTCATGGCATAATTTATTGTATAGTAAAACAGAATGAAAATGATGACTTGAGTATGCCTTTCACATCACTCAAATATTTGATAAATGTTGAGAAGTATTGCTTGGCTTCTCTGATGCAATTATGCCTGAGTAAACATGTGCGTGTTTACATATTCACATGCATTAAGCAGCTTTCTCTTTTGTGTCCTCAGTTAAACACAAATATGCTAAAAATTAACTGCCATTTGTTTTGCTTAGTTTATTTTTCTTATTATTAGTTTATTCGTACTTGTCCATGAATTTAGTGAATGCTTTCCTGTAAAGAAAGAGTACAGTTTTTGGTTTTAAAATTCAGTCAGTTTCAAAGCAAAAATATCTTTGCTGTATATAACATTTAACAGAGCTCTGCACTGTGCATTTTTCTTACTTAACACAGAGTCTTAAGAAGCTTAGAGAACTGGTTTTAGTACCTTCACCTGGGATTTCTATCAGACCCTGGCTGTGGTAGGACACAGAAATTCCTTTGAAAATTTGTTATGTCTTTAGCACTGCATCTGTGAAAACTATAAAGAAAACTAGTCAGAAAATTATTTGGTTTGTTGGATGGTAGTTTTTCTCCTTCATGCTCTGTGAACATAGGACATAGCAAAATATTACTGTAGTCCACTTGTGCTGGTCTATCTGATGCCCTTCCATATTGTTTAGAGATAGGGAGCGTCTCTAGTACTTCTTCAGGAAAGTTGAACTTGCTCAGTCACGGGACAGTCTGGTTAGCTCCAAAATGGGACCAGAATGTCAAATTCCGCACTGTCATTACAAGATATACTGTTGATTTTTATTTTCTCATGCTGTAAATCAGAGAGTAAATCCATTGTTTTTGTGGACACATATAGTAATGTTAGTTTTCTGTGTTTACAGTGTGGCACCATGGACCAGGGTTTGTATGCAAACCTGACTGAGAGAAATCTTCAAGATGCTCAAAAATTCTTCTTAATGCATGAAGTTGTTCAACCAGTTATTCCAATTCCGTACTTCATGGAAGACAACACCCGATTTTCCCATGTGGTTGTGGATGTTGTGCAGGGCAAGGACATGCTTTTCCATATCATCTATCTTGCCACAGGTATGAACTCTGCATTGCTGTGATAGTTGCAAACGTTTATGAGGTCTTTGAGTTTTAATGTTCTGTGAATTAGTTACAAAATGCGTGTAGTGCACCTTGAACATCAGCTTTTACTCTTTCACAGCAATCACCTTCTATCTTCTATGTTTTTTTTGGATAGAAGATTTTAGCTGTTTACAATGTATTTTACGTTCTGTTGTGAACTCAAATTTTGGTGTCAGTTTCCTATTCTTCTTTGAAGGTGGGAAGCTCTGGAGGAAATAAATCGTTGGGAATTCTACAAATGACACTTCCCAAGTTTCTGTCTTGTCTTCTTTTTATGTAGTTAAAGATAGAAAGTTAATGGCCCAAGATAAGATGGTTTAGGATCCTCTGATACAGAAGTAACTTTATAAATAGCAAATACAGCAACTGCTATTGCTATTTCTGACTTTTTTGCAAACATATTTTATTGCCTTTCCTTTTGTCTCATTTTAGAGACATTCATTATGCAGTTTTGCACCCTGTCTTATTATTTGCCCATTTATATGCAAGCTTAGCAGAGAAAGAAAAGTAATCCTCCACCTCAAGTTGCCTTGGTTAGAACTATTGCCTTCTTGGTTCAAAATGTCAAGCTTCTTAAAAATAGCAAATGTGTTGGAGAACTGCTTTTGCAGAACAAGGATGTCCCCAGCTGAGACTGAAATACTAGGCTGAACTAACAAGTTTAGAGGCTCGTGGTGTAAAACTTCAGGTAGTTCTAAATACTTACTCCTGTGCATGTTATTAGGGAATAGCTCATCCAAACAAAGGTTTGTTGATGTTCAATAGTCTCATTGTGCTCCTTGAAAGCTAGTCAGTAATAGAAGGGCTTTTGTTAGGTTGGATCTATGCCTGGGTTTGACCAGTTCTAGTCAAAACAGCCTGCAGGGTGGTAAATCATAGCATTCTAAATGAAATCATGTCAGTACTAAATGATGTTTGTATTGTAGAAGTCTCTTGACAGAAACTGAATTACAGAAAGCTTTACTGAATTGGTTTTATAGAAAGAGACTACCACTGCACTGTGGGATATTTGCTTTAAAAAGACAGCACAAAGAATAATGTCTTTTTTTTCATAATTTGATTGTCTTTGATTTCCAGTTTCCCTTAGTGTTTTTCCTTTTACGTTTGATTCAGTAATTGAGGATTTAAAACTTTACACTTCATGGTTCGCTTATAAATTGTTTTCAGGAGAAATTCTGTGTTCTTTTTATGAAACTGTGTACTTTCTATGCTGCTAAAAAAGGTGTTACTCTTATACTCCTTATGAGGTATACTTGCCTTTCAATTTAGTCTTTGTACCTCTGCTTTTGGTCATTCATGGAATCAGGATACTTTTCTTAGCTGGATCTTTAGTCTGACTTTGGCGTGTTTCCTGTAATTGGACAGTGTATGTTTTACAAATATAAGAAAGCATATGATAAAACCCCCATTCTATTCTTGAAGTTTTCTTGACATAATCAGTTCTATTTCACATCTATTTCACTGAATCACAGTACATTTTGTTAACATTCTTTCTACCCCACTCCCTCCCAATTGACTGTAAGTACTAAGCCTCATGTTCCAAGAAATGTTAATATTCACTTTTCAGAAAAAATATCTTTTGGTAGATTTTGCAATTACCACATGTGTTTATATACAAATACCACACACACAGTCCATAAGGGTAGTTTAAAAATCTCAAGATCTACAGGATTACATAGGGTAATTTATTTAAAATACTTTGATTTGAGGACGAAGGCAGTATTTTGCCTTCTTTGGGGTGCAGACCATAATTTTAATTTCATTATATTGTTAATTGTGAAGCATCCTAGCTTTCCAGAGCCCTGAATTTGCTTGTGAAGAAGCTGTGGAACAGTTAGTTTGAGTTTTCATCCTAAACAAAAGATTACTGAGAAAAATACCACTGCTTTTGTAACTAACAGAAACTAGAAGGCAGCAGACTTAACTTTGAAAAGAAATAGTAACTAAATAGTAACACAGACCAAGTTTAAGAGTTTTGAATTTCTTCAGTGTCTAACTTCACTCCTACATCCAGTGTCATTACCCCAACACCATAAAGCATATGTATGTTTAGGAGAGGTGACATGACTGAATTTGTGCATAAGGAGAGAGTAGTACCTCAGCTTCAGCAAGACTTTTGCCACAGTCTCCCACAACATTTTTGTATCCAAATTAGCATGTATGGTCTCCATAGGTGGACAGCTGGAGCTATAAAACTTGCTTAAATGTGAGGCTCAGAAGGTAGTTTTAGTGGGGTGTATAGAAGTGATAAGGAGCCAAATACTGTCCTGTTAGACATTTTTTAATCAATTACCTGGAGGAAACAAAAGAGCACAGTGTGCAGATGATACCAGACTAGGGTGCCAGTAGTTACACTGGAGGACAGCAGTGCCGTTCAGAGGACTTGGACATGCTGAGGGGTATGGACTAGCAAGAACCTCATGAAATTCAACAGGTGCAAGTATGAAGTCCCAAATCTGGGAAAGACCAACTCTGTGCACTGATTGTGGCTGGGGACTGACTGTCTAGGAAACAGCTCTGCTCAAAGGACTTGTGGATTTTGGTAGATAGAAAGCTAAACATATGCCAAGAGCATGCCATCACTGCAAAGACAGTCAATAGCGTCTTGGGCTGCATTAACAGGAACATAGTCAGTAGGTCAAGGGAGGAGGTTGTTACCTAGCTTTGGCCTCCCTCAATTAAAGAAGGACCTTGATAACATGGAGCAAATTCAGTGGAGGCTCACCATCTGTTGGAGACTGGAGCGCTATGCCCTAGGAAGAGAAGCTGAGAGAACTGACCTTGTTTATCCCAAGGGAGAAAAGGCTTTGAGGAGGGCAGGGTGTTGGTAACAGCCTGCAAATACCTACAGGACGTTAAATGGGGAATGGTGTCGTGCCTTTCATGCTGGTGCATGGTGAGAAGACAAGAGACAACAGGCAGAGAGTTTCAGACTGGATATAAAGGAAAACTTTTTCACTTTAGGACAGTCAAGCAACAGATTCAGTTTCCCATAGAGATTGTGCAGGCTTCATCCTTGGAGTTTTTTAAGACCACACAGCAATTCAGTCTAAGTTACAGCTATCTGTCTTTTGAGCAGAAGATTGGAATTGAGACTTTCTGATCTCCCTTCCAACTTCAGTTATCCTCTGTTTGTATCATATGGCAGTAATGTGCAAATTGGTTGAGCTAAATTACATTTTTATTTAACACTATGATAATACATATCATCATACTTTCTGCTCCCTAAAGGGAGGTGCATTCAATTCTGATGTAAATACTGTCAGTAATTTGCATTTAGTGGTGTAAAGAAGGATGGATCAAATCCATGCTGTGCAAGATGTACATCACATAATTTTTTTAGTTATAATTCATTGCAACATTCTGCAAAAAGTGACTTTTAAAATGCACAAAGCTGAATCAGTGGAAATGTAGCCATATGGATTGGATTGAATACAAATGAATGCTCTGCTGTTACTGTTACTCAAAGCAAAAATCCCATTTTTTGAAACAGATGGCCAATAGTTAAGAGAAAGTTCCCTCTTCACCCCCTCACATTTAGTTACCTATCCACCCTGTTATTAGAATAAAAATAGTTCAGAGGCTGGGAGTGTAAAAATATAACTTCATTAAACCTTAAATAGATATAATCTTATTTGAGGAGATACTGGGGGTAAGCAAACAAATGCAGCAATCTGCTGTGTCAGCAGTCTTCATTTCTTGAAGCTTTGCCAAGTCATCATTCTGTTAAGAGATCCCGATGTGCCAGGACTTAACAGCTACTGCTCATATCAAAAATATACTTCAGTACTTTGAACACACATCTTAATCTTTCATTGCAGTGACTTCTAACACAGAATGAAGGGATATATAAATTTTTGCATGTTTTGTGCTGCTGGCTTTAGGCAAGCAGAAATCCCTGGAACAATTTTCAGTGCTTCAGAAAGGAAAGTCAAGGAAAGCATTCACAGATGTTCTGAACTAAAAATCATCTGTAACAATACATGAAAATTAGAGCAATCTAGGGAAATGGTATTCTGACAACTTTTCAAGTTTGAAAGGCTTTTTTCTTTAAAAAAAAAAATCAAGGAAAATGGTGCGATATATGTTAGAGTTTTGTTTCTCCTCCGTTTGTCCCTTCCCCCTCACTTCAGATTTTTTCCTCTATTTTATTTTTTCCTTTCGATTTAAGTGGCTATGTCTTATGTCTACCATGGTTATAAACTTGGCTGATATCAAAAGGTTTTTAAAACAGAATGCTGCAACAAGAGCAAGTAGCCCTTATTTAGAGAATTCTTGCAAAATGTATTGATTTACTGGAATGAAAAATAAGAAAATTATTGGATGTAGTATCTAGTTTGGAGGCATTATGAAAACACGATGAACTTACGAGTTTAGAAAAAGTAATATTTGCACCGTCTGATAAGAAAAACTTTTAAGGCCATCCTTAAAAATTACTTGGTGAAAAAACTCACATCTTTTCCCCATTCTTGAGTTCCACTGGACAGAGTATGCCCCTCTATATCCTGATTAGAAATGGTATTTGCCCAGTGATGGATCTTAATTATTAGGATTTATAGTACAGCATTGATGAAATTGTGGTATGGCTGACTTATAAACCTGAAGAAAGATTTATTCTTGGCTATGATGCATGTCTCTGAATAGTGGATTGTTCAGTGACGTGAACCACAATTTTTATGCCGTAAAGCCAGGTTTTATCTGAAGCTTAAAGGTCAGTAGAGGATGTTACAACAGGTTTCCAAGAAGTTATAGAAAGTGCTCTTCCTCCCTCTTAAGACCTCAAAATTAAAGGTAGTAATACAAAGAATAATGATAAAAATAATTCTAATGAAACGCATATAGCAATTATATTGAAGAAGAGGTTTCTTAAAGAAATTGTAAAAGATATTTTTGGAAAATGCAGATAGATTTTTCATACATTTGTCTTTGGAAGGGTTAAAGCAGGTAGTAGATCTCCAAAAATATAATCTTTTTCTCATGAAGCCCTGAAACTCTAGATTATCTACAAACTAGTCCCAACCTCATGAAGAGCTTTGGAAGTTTGCATGAAACTCAACTTGGAAATGCTGTCAAAATGGTTTGTATTTCTCCTGTTTGTCTTGCTAGATGGTGTTGCCGTAAGTCTGTAAGAAAGACTCTGAGCCAAGTTTTGTAGGAGATAAGGGATGGTTACTTTAATGATCAACCCCACTCATCCAGGAATACATCACCGCGCACTCTCCCAAGCTTTGATTTCTATATCTTTTATAATATAATCTATCCNGGAATAAACTATGCAAAGTACTCCATGATTTTATTCCTCTGATTTTTTTTGCAGTTGTATCTTTTTCCTTTTGTTTTTGTAATCAGTACATCTTGCTTTTTGCTAGGGAACAATCCAAGGTCTTACCAAAAAAAAAAAAAAAAGCGTGCGTGTTGTTACTAAAAAAATCTCAGATGAGATTTTGTCATTTTCCTGGCAGACTAGAGTTTCTGATCAAAGTGCGCAGCTTTCACAGTTTAATGTGCATGGTGTCAGAATATGTGGAGTATATGCAAAGTTACCAACCTGAAAATTATAAGCAAATATATATGCTTATATGCATTTCATAAATGGTCCAGAGACCAAAAATGTTGGAATTGACTGCATTTTTTTCCAATTTGATAATATGTCTGATGGTGTTATCTTAAGTGCGTTGAGGTTATTGGAAGCAATCTGTGCATAATTTCTGTTGAAAGGAGCTATAGAATTTTCATCTCTGTTTAAGATCACCCTCTTAGTCTAGAAACCACAATATAGATGCAATAATAACAAGCATTAAAGTAGTTGTGAGTCAGAAGTCAAACATGAAAGTGGTAGGTGGTCTATTTGTATGGATTAATTCGTTCTGGTTCAAAAACAGAAATAGAGGAATCAGAGTACAGATGGATAATGAGTCATATACAGTGTGGCACACAGTTGTCACTTTTTAAAACCATTTCTCTTCTGTTGTTATAGAAAACGCAGTTGCTTTGTTTCTTATGTTTTTCTTGACAAAAGTGTAGTGTGCTTTTACAGAGTTGTAAAGCACCCCTGCAACGGTTTTTAAACCGTTTACCTGTAACTTGTTATCCTTCTGGCCTTACATCGTTTGAAGAAGCTTGAAGCAAGGACACTCATCAGTTACTTTGCTGACAAAAACCACTGTGTGTTGGAAGACACCAGTCCTAAGAGCAACAGGATGATCTTGAAAATTTGTTTCAGAAAATAAAGCAGTAACCATAAAGTTATTCCCTTATTCTCTTCTGCTTTTGCAGTGACACCTACCTCTGATAAAAGAAAACCCTAACTGAATTAATACTTATTAAACATTTCAGGAAACATTTTGCTGCAAAGTTTAAAAAAAGATGTAAAAGATTGTATGGTTTTGTCTTCAAGAGTCTAATGTTCACTCAGTTTTATGCTAACCTTACTAAGGCTTACTGTGTGTTTCTGCTAGTGTTTGTGTTATTTTCTGTGTTGAGTATCTTTAAAGACAAAGAAGGATAATGTAGACCTTTGCTCTTTTTCTGTGTAATTTAAACACAGAGATTTGTTGCTGCCTTATGTGTTGTGTCATCTGTACTGGGCAAAGCAGTTTTAAAATGTTACTAAAAGAGAATAGCTATGTCTAAACTTCAGGCTACAGTTGTAAATGGTACTATAGGCCTCTAGAGAGTCAAACCCAGCATTTAAAATGTCCAGTAGATTTCCTTTGGCTTTATCACTGTATATAAAGATAAATCATTCTGCCAGATCCAGTTGGAGAGGTTTCTTAATAAATAGATGGTTCTAACTAGAGCTGGTTAAATTATTAATTGACAGCAATTTATCTGTGAGAGTTGTAGCCCTTTATTTGGTTCACAAATTACCCAGCACTTATTTGTAGTCATTTTTTCTTGTTATAATCAACCCATAAATAGGTCGTGATTTTGATTAGTTTGTTGCTGCTATTTGCTCATATAGTTTGTTCGCGTTTTCGTTAACATGTTCATGAATTGCCTCCTGCAAGTAGATGGTATTCTGTTTTCTCATGGGATAGATTTAAGCAGGAGAAGCCCTTTTTTTCTGTTCACAAATTATCGTTATGTCTTTATAATTGCCCAGCTCTGTCAGATAAAGACTATAAATAAATGTCCAGAGAACATACGGTGTGTGCACTTCTGTGCTGCCACTGGAAATCAGAACTGCTGCAAGAAGCAGCTACTGCCTGAAGAACAGCTGGCTCTGCTTGCATGGGAGTAAGATTAATGCGTGGGCCAGGAAGGGAAAAAGATTAAAAGAGCTGTAGACAGTCTCAACCTTCCATTTAAAAAAGACCAGCTCTTCTTTACTGTGGTGGTGCTGAGCTTTCAAATCCTGTTTGACTAATTTATAAACTTAGAATAACCAAACAGCCTTTCCTTCTTCCTTTCTATGTGTTTTGAAACTATCACTTATTCTTCCTAGAAGAGAAACTAGGCTTGATAACCCCTATGTTCTTTTGTTATTAGATGATTCTAATGCACGAAATGTGAAGCTGTGAGTAAAAGAAATGTTTTACATGGTGCTCGGTGTGTTGTCCTGCTGTCTGCAAGGCTAAAATCTGTTAGCATCTACGCCTACACTCAAAACTCTTGTTTTGCCCTGACAGCCAGTCAACAGGCTTGGTCCTAATTTCAAAAAAAACAGTGTTGGAATTAGTCGTATACTGGGGAGAAATTTAATCTTTGAACCAACTGTGTAACCTTTGCACAAGTGCACAGTATGCAGGACTCTTCTTGAGAGATGTAGGGAGGAAAACTTCCCTTTTAAGGGCCTTGACTTTATCATAACATTTCAGAAAGGATTAGGTAACTTGGCATGTTGCTGAGCATTGTAATCTTCTTGAGAATATTCTGCAAGGCCTTTTACTTCTAAAAAGTCTTTCTTTTAAGGTGGACATGCATAAGAGTGATTCAATAAACTCCATCCAACCAAAGAAGAAAGTGGAATAGTTAAATCATAAGGAGAAATAAAAGTCAAAACCTTACATGAAATGCCACTTTGACCCTAAAAAACCAAAGATGGATCATGATTCTGCGATATGTACAATATTCAGTGTGTGTTGTCTGTAAAGCAGTTGTTAATGGGATATTCTGCTGAACTCCTGTTTTCGTTGTTTATGACCTCCCTCATTCTGCATCCCTTTTCCTTTAAACCTCAATAAATACAGGTGTTTCTAACAGCATATACAAGCAGTAACACTAATAATCATTGGGATTTTTCCCCTTGTGCTTACCTAGCTCTGATCATAGGACATGGCAAATCTTAATAAGCCAAAGAATTTCTTAATAAAGATACGCCTTATTTACTTTGGTCTGTGTCTTATTAATCATCAAAATGTGATGATGATTTATTCCAAATACTGTGATCTTTGTGTGAAGAGTCCTGTAACCTGCAGGCAAAATCACAAAAAGATGGATTATGTTCCATGTGCATTTTACTGTAATCAAGTCAGAAGCTAAGAGCCATAATTCTGGAGGATAGTCACTTGTCTACAGATTCATTCCTCTGGTTATTATTTAATTTTATTTTTCTCTCTTATCCCATGAATCTTGAAAATCTGATTTTCTAAGTGCATGCCTTTGGGAGGAATAGGCATGACCAAAACCAGAATTGTGGTTAGATCGCTTGCCTACAAAATATGAGGCAATTTTTAACTAACAAGCTCTGTGAGATTTTCTGGTTATTACCAGATGTCCTAGCTCCTAGACTATTATATAAAGAGTGTAATGCAATATGATTGTATGTATTTTATACTATGGCTGTATAATATGGCTTCATACTATGGCTACTTCAATGGACTAGAGAGAGTAGTGAGATGAACATCTCCTGGTGAAAGGTTTTGAGATTCATTTCTCTAATCCCAATTTTGTTTCTGTTTCTTGTACATTTACTTTCTTACTTACTCTGATTAGGAAAAAAATTCATCATCATCCATTCCTTCTGTATTTCTGTAACAAAGGTGTGTTTTATGCTGCTGTTGCTGCCGAAGCTCCATTCCTGTCATACTGGAATTGTACGGGACATAAGTACTGGATTTGGCTCATTTAGGGACTGAGGCATAGGAGCATGTACTGTGCCGTCTGCAAAAGAATTTGAGCAGAGGATAGTCCCTGAAACATTTTCATCAGCCAAGTTTGTGATGCTTCTGGATCCCTAGAGCAGGCAGTTGTCTTTCTGACACTTCGAATGAAAATAATCACATGTGGCTCAGTTAAGAAATCAGGCAAGGTTTGTTATGAGTAATTATCTAAGAAGTTTTCTCTAGTTGTGCATCTAAATGCTTCTTTGATACAGGCATTGAAATATTTGTTCAGTGGGAAATCACTATCATAGTCATAGCATGCATTAGGTAGTACAAGGTATTTATTGTTTTGGTGGTATGAAGGAAGGCAATCAAAAATAATAGGAGAAGTAAGCACTCCCTGTCTGGTCAGATCTAATCAGAGTTAATACATCTCAACTTTGGAAGACTGGCAGGGATCCAGGGCCTGTATTCGATAGTAATTTTTTTCTTTGTGTGGCGTTCTTCACTGCTATTCTGTGTCAGATAGCAAGACTTAAATCACACAGACCATTTCATCTTGTGATTAATATCTGTGTTTATTGCCTTCTCTAGTACTTAAGTTAGAGGTTACACATTTCTTCAGAGGTGCTCATCTCCACTATCTGAGAAGTCTAATCCTAGATATTGATTAAACATTTTAGAAGATCTCTCCAAAATATTTTCTCTTCCTGTGAAGAAGTTTCTGGGAAATTAATACAGACTTTTTTGTTTGTTTCATTGTCAGTTGTAGCAACCAATCTTCAGTAACAATCTCATTATTCTATTTCTTTCTCTTTTCAGGATCTAAGATATTGAAATTAGGCATCTCTTGACAAGTGTAACATTTCCCATTCAGAATCATATCAATATGTGTGTATTCTTCGCCTCAGGGCTTCAAATTTTGTGTGTGTATGTGTCATTTTTAGTCCAGTAAAAGCTGGATGTTTCCAACAGAAGTGGCTGTAGTTACAATATAACACTAAATGGGCCATCTCTGGAATAGATGTTACTCACTTGTAGCTCTTAATATTGTATGTTTTATCATCTCACTGTATTTAAGGAGTGAATATGTGAGACTTCTGGAAACATCTAATGGGAATCTTGGTGAAGACAGTCTCATAGCGCATGCTCACAGGTTAATGTGTATATTGGCAGGATCTGTTTGATTCAAATTCAGTAACTATTATCAACACTGATAAATATGTGCAATTAGTTTTGTCTGTAGGTTTGATGCTCCAATATGGTCTTGGTATTCTATTTAATTTTGAATCAGACATTGTTGAAGTTCTTTCCTTTTCTAAGCAGGAAGAATGTGTCTTTTTATATGCCAAGTGTGCTGGTTTAAAGGTAAACTGGCAGGAGAAATAAACCCAACAGAAAAGAGATCATAAGTCAGAGTTACAATTTCATAAAAATATTACAATAAATGCAATGGCACAAAGAGAAATTGGTTTTAACCCACAAAACCCAGAAGTATAACCCAGCACCCTGGGGCACAAACACAATGGTGTTTGTTGGCCCCTGTGCTGAGCCCCACATGGTTCCCCCGAGTCCAAAGCCAAAGGAAGTGAGGAACCTGTTGGTGCAGATGATGGTTGCAGTCTGGTGAAGAGTGGTGGTCACAGTCTGGTTGAGAGTGGTGGTCTCCTCCTGTTAAGGTTCTGGTCCTCCTCTGGCTCCAACGAGTGGTTCCAAGTCCCCAAACCCCCAAGATTATATCCCCTCAGGTCCAGATGGGACTGCCCAGTACCTCCCTCAGGGCGGGGAGTTACACAATGGGTGATCTGACTCTGTGAGTCACAGGGAATTTGGAATCATTGATGGCCCATTAGCAGATACGCCCCCTCAGGCTGGGTGTGGATGTGCTCACAACTTCCTGGAAGGAGTTATCACAGCTCTTATCTCACAAGTGTCTTTCACACCCAGCTCACACCCTGAGGAGTCAGGTGTGCCCTGGGCAGCTACTGCAAATGGTCCATTGTTAACAGTTCATGGTAAATTAATAGATGGCATAGAATACATAGCTTTAGTCACTCCCACACAGTGATAAACTGGTCCCACCTGCTGAACTAGGACACCAAGTTATTTCAGTTTAAAGCAAGACAAAAAAAAATGTTTTACTGGCATTCTTTGAGGATGCTGATTTCATTCATCATGAGTCTTGTAATTACTTTTTATTACTGAATAAGTTTGTAGAAAGAACTTGAGTAATTTAAATAAAAATTCAAAAGTAGATTATTGTTTGGTAAAATTTGCTCTGTGTTTTACAAATCATGCCTTGGTCTGTATGGTCTACTTGAGATTTCCTGACAACTCCCCAAGGAAAAGAATGTAAAGTGCTAGAGCTAAACTTGAGGTCCTTGTCCATCACCTCTTTGCCAAGACCTAAGAAATTACTTTCTTTTCCTCAGCTCATTAAAGCATCACCTAAAGATGTTATGCTGTGGTTTTAGCAGTATCTTCTCTCTTCTTAAACAGCAGTTGTCAAACCAATGCTAATAACTAAAGTATTGTTATTCATGTTTAAGGTAACTTTCTGAAGGGCTTATAAATGGTGATACTTGGCATGGGGACGTGGTCAAGTAGCTGTGTGTTGAGAAAATCTAACGCATTTCTTTGGGATTATTCTCTGTAATAAACACAGCAACACAACAGAGAAGGGTCAGTCTTTGATGAAGTCATCTGGGTGGCAGCAGCATTCATGGTGGGTATATAGAGCTGAGGTTTAATTCCTTGTAGTCTCCAAAATTCAAAGTCATCTCTTGCACTTCCTTGTTAAATGCTTGATCCAGCAGAGAATGGGGTGCTGTGTATGGGGAGGAGCCCTCCCAGATCCACTCACTGATATGTTCTAATCTGCATGCAGAGCACACAGTTCATCTGACGTGCAGATGCAGGAGCACAGCAGCTCTCAAGACAAGTAGGTAGAGAATTCAGCTACCTTGCTCCCTGCTGCAAGGACAATTAAAAGAGTTTTCAAATACTTTCTTAATTAAGCACTGTTTCCTGAAATTCCCTAAGGACACCTATTGCTTGAAGGGCATAAAATCCCATTCATGGTTTTTTCTTGGCTTGCAGCTGAGACCTTTCTCTCTTTAGTTGGACTGTATATTCACAGAGAATTGAGTAACGGCCTGTCATTGGCTTCGAATTTGTTAGAGAATCAAGTCAGTGTTCAAGAAAACAGCATAATGAAAGAAGTTTTACATCTTCAGAAAGGAAATGTACCTGTTAAAGTATCTATGGTTAGATGTTTCTATAGTTACCTGAAACAGTTTCACAAAGAATGAAGTTTCAAGTTTTAATTTTTTTCACTTTAGATGGTATTACTGTTTTGAATACCAGTTTGACACATGAAGTCTGGAGAGAAAAAGCTTGCAAGAGAACCCAGATCTCACAATTCTCCAAATTGTTTTATAAGAACAGTTTCTTTATTAAAACTTTAAGCATTGAAAACTAATTAAATTAGGTTGCAAATAAAAGATAGTTGAGAGACCGTTAATAAAGTCCTAAAACAGCTAATGCTTTATCTTAATAAATAAAAGCAATGTATCACAAAATGAAATGTTAATAAGTGGGGTTTTTTTGTCAACTATAGCCTGTTAAGGAATTGTAGCTGCTGTACCATTTGTTTATAGTGTTACTTCTGACTGAGTTATGGATAGATGAATGTCCTCCAACTCAGACAAAATGTTACGAACTTCTTACCTGTCTCAGTCACATCTTTGGCAAGCTGAAAATCTCCTAGAAGACTGGAAATGAAAGTACTAAATGCCAATAAGCATTATTTATTAAAAATACATACATTTTCAGTATTGTTCAAGTTACTTTGTGTTTGTTGGGTCTTTTTTCATCAGGGAGGAAGAAACATCTGGTTTAGATCTAGGAAGGGTGAGAATTCAACACTAGAGTATATGAGTGTCAGTCTTAACAAGCTGAGAAAGTTTGATTTTCTTTGTGAAAGAAACAGCCCTAATTGATGTGTTGGCTGAGACATGAAATTCATCATGTATTTGTTACTTAGTATAGGTTTTCACTTGACCTTCTAGAAAAGACCAAGGTGAAAGCAGAGCTTTCAGTTTTAGGAGTTGGCAGCTTCAACTTTGTAGAAATAGTCTTTCAAAAAACGGCATACTGCTTTGGTTTAACTGCTAGTCACTTTGCATTTTAGTCTCAAGTAGATATGACTTTCCCTTTAGAATCTGAAATCTCTATTTGAAAGATTTTAAATGAGTCTGACTAGAGCTAGATTTAAATTTCAGTTACAGGCATGAAATGGCCACAGAGGGATGATACAGAAATTGCCATATTTTCAAAACTACAATTCGATTAATAGGAAACCCTACTAGAGGAAATGTTGTTTTTATCAATTTATAATCTCTTCTGCTTTATGGAGTGGTACATATTTTCTATACTAAAGTGAATATTTGGCTCCTTGCATGGTAGTTACTGGAAGAAGGCTTCGCTAACTCAACTGGCAACAGACTATGTCCTTGATACTTTTGAGACATTATTATACATGGGAATTAAATCTACAGCGGATAGAAATGTTCTAAAGAATATTTTTATATATTTAGAAGGTTTTCTGTGGAAAACAGTAAAGAGAAGATTGAGATGGTGGTTGTCCTGATTTCCACTGATAGATACATTCCAAAATTGAGAATGGAAAATGAATTTTTAGGGTGGGATTTTTTTTCTGGGTTTTTTTTAGAGAGGGGATTTATTCTGCAACCATTATTGGGATGTATGTGTCATTAATTTATATGTTCTTTCTGTTCTACCAGACACATGGCTTTGAAGAAATCTCTTTATTTTTTAATAACTAGTATCTAGATCAGTGCTTATTCAGAAGTTTCTTTAAATCAATACTTCTAATTCCTGTGTAGAAAGGGTAGCCCATAAATATTCCCTATATAAAATAAATGCATATTAAATTTTGTTGTACAGCCATGAGAACCTCCTCTAGTTGCAGAGAGACAACTGAATTTCTCTTGGGAAAGCCACTAGTGCATTAAGAAGCTTGCTAATAATTTTTGAAGGTATGCAAATAGATTGTGGCTAAAATTGCACCTTTTACATTCTTAATAGCTGGCAAATGAGTCAAATTATCTCTCCTGCATATAAGCCTGGGGACGTGTAATAGACTAACATACCTCCTTTGTTGACAATTATTATCAAAAATGTATCTCATTTCAGCTTCAGTTCAAATTAATTTCCAATACTGTAAGAACATCAACATTTACTTGAAATATAATGGGGAAGAGGGAATAAGGAGTGAGCGCCAAAGACAAAGAATGTAAATCTAAAATATTATGTGCGCTTGCTTTTTATGCACTTTCAAAACTGCTGTTATTGCATTCAAGAAATGGAAAACAAACCCACACCAGATTACAGAAATACTAGGGGTGAAATCTAGGTAAGAATAACTTAGTATAGGTGTTATAGGTAAAACTGACCGAATTATTGAGGCCAACACTTAAAACTTAATTTTTAGTAGTTTATTGCAGTAACAGTAGA
>VWZD01006075.1:635231-798256 GCA_013396695.1 Sakesphorus luctuosus
AATTTTAATCTTACATGGAAACTCCACACCCCTAATAGGAATCATAAGGTATAAGGCCTCCATATAAGACTAAGATGAAATCATCACAAGACACATCTGGGGAAATATTCCAAGACTTGCGGTTAAGCTTTGTGGTTACACAGTTAACAATTTTTAGCATACACAAAATACATTTAAAGAAGTACTTGGTTCTGCGTTCAGGCCTTGCAAAATTTCTTAAAAGCGGCGGAGCCTTAATCACAATGACATGACAAACTTTGCTTTATTAAAACCAATACAAAAACTTTATATCAAATCATCAACTCAATTTAACAAGGAAATTTTATATTGATCACTTATCTATCACATAGGGGTTTTCCTGCATCTTTCTTCTACTGCTTCCAAGGCTCTCTTCAGAAAAAGAGTCAAACCTGTCCTATTTCCTAAGTGTGATAGTTAGGCAACTATTCTGTGCTTTGGAACTGTTAATACACTGAGCGCTGTGTGGTGTAATTGTACAGAATTTAAAAGTAACTTTTACTAAATATATCAAAATTAAGCATTTTATCAGTTCTTTTTATCTTTCTAATTGCCAAGACACCAGACAACTGAATGTCCAGTTTTAAGATTGCTACAAACTGTGTGTAAGTTGGCAGGAAGCAGGAAATTTTCTTTCCTTAGTAGTTGAAGTTGCTTTTTCTTAAACTTGGAGTCTCAGCTTCCCTGCTAATTTTGGTAACTTCTCTGTCTACTCAACATAGCACCAGAGCAGCAGTAGCCATGTTTGTTCCTGGACTTTCCTAACAGGTTTTAAGCTGTAAAATTCAGTGTTCTTGTATGGCCAAAGATCCTTAGATTACTGTTATTCTCCAGCAATAACAGTAATACATAAACAACCTCTGAAAGACAAAGCCCTTTAACACTGAGTGTGGGGAAATAATGATTTGGTTAAAACTTTAGAATCATAATAAAAACATCCTGTTTTTCTTTTTGGAGTACACCTAGAATAGACTTGGTTTTATACCAATTTTTTTACTTCACATGGGGCCAAAAACTCCAAGAGCAAACATATTCACTGTTTTTCGCTAAGGTCTCACATGAACATCCTGCAACATGAACATGCTTGAACATTTTTTCAAGCCCCAGAATGTAGCGGGGTTTTTTTTAGATCTAACGTCTCTTGTTCTACTTAAACCAAACCAAAGCAAACCAAACAATTTCTTCAGATACATTGATGGTACTGTAATGATTGAGCTAAAATATAATTAATTTGGTAGATTATGAAGATTTTTAGTTGTTTTTCAGTCTTCCAACTACTAAAAGCAACTAGGTAGTTCAAGAACTTCAGTTACAGTTTACTTCTTGGTGGTTTCTGTGTATTTTTTGAAGATGACAGAAACCAATTAGTATTTATTTTTGTTCCAGGTTTTCAGTGATATTAATACTGGTTTTTTATAATACCAACTTTGTCACATGGATTATGATTGCTTCAGTTCAGTTTATTTGCTGACATTTAATGAAATGTCCAGAAACAATGATTTGTGAGTTTTCTAGGTCATTTGCATGCTTTTTTTCTCCAAGAGTCCTACAGTGGAGGTAGGAAAACTAAGATACCTGAGTAAGGGAGAGCTTAATCTTTTCTCTTTCCTGTAAGTGATGGCACAGAGGGTAACCAGCATCTCATTTAACCTTTTTGGTGTATAAAATTAAGTCTCCATATCAACAGGGCAGAACAATTTACAATTTCTTGAAGAAATGCAATGAAACTCTTTATTCTATTTCCAGCCATTTCAATATTTCTTGGAAGCAATTTCAATATTGCAATATTTCATAGAAGCTTTCGTTATACAGGTACATAATTGCCTTTTTGATCTAATAAGTGTGCTTTGTATCTGTATTTCTCTTAATATCCACCATTGTCTTGTTATCATCACGAGGATAATGACCTGTTATAGCAAGGCAATCACGGTGGTTTATTGTTGAAATCCTTCATAAGCTTATCACATTTTATTCTCTATTAAGCCTGCAAAACAGAACATGTTCAGATTTTTAACCTCCATTTTTATCTGAAACTCATAGACAAATCACATCTATATATTTTATTACACCATGAAAACGTATTAAAAGTAGAGAAAAAGAACAAATTAAGATCACACTGACCGAGTTTTTCAAACAGTGGCTTAGTTTCAAATGGAGGAACACACATGCAAAACAGATTTAAAATAAAAATAGAAATTAAAAATTAATTAAAATCCATCTCTGGATAAAACATCACAATTCCATATGCATTTTGAGGTTCAGTTTTTTCCCAAAAAATTAATGAACATACATCTAAACCCTGTACAAATATTTACAGTAAAATTGTAAATTAAGGTGGGAATTTAAAAATTAAACTAAATTATTTTTGTTTTCTGTATCATTGTAGAACCACTATGCTTACCCATAGTACATTTTTAATTTTTAAACAGGGGTTGAAGCTCAGTCTTTCACTTGTCCTTTAGGCTGTATTCTTGTGTTTCAAGTATAAATAGATATCTCAGAAACCTGGAGCTAAAAGATAAATGAAGTTACAGAGCTTGGTTATATTATCTTATCATCCAAATATGCCCTTGCTTTAAACCAAATTGTACCCCACCCCCATATGGGAAAACAGATTATAGCAAAGGCTTTAAATATCCATATTCTACTGATGATTTAACTAATTTTAAAGTTATTTTTAGGAAGGGAAAAAAACAGTAGGTTTTAAATCCCATCATATTCTGTGTACCATATGTATCTTTTTTGATGTTACACAGATTGCTAAATCCTAAGTCCNTCTGCTGTTAGCCAAATGCACATTCTGCTTCATGGTAGGGCTCTTTTCAGTTCCTCTAGTGGAGAAAAACAAATACTGTTGGTAGATTTTTTTCGCAGTGGCAGAATGTTTGTCAACCACTTTGCACATATTTGTTTTTGTACTATTACATATTCTGTACTATTATATGTTCTATACTGTTATAGATTTTGTACTAATATAAATATAAAAATCAGTTTAGTATTTATTATTCTGAATGATGTCTGCCTTGAAGACGACTCTAAACCCCTATTTTTTAGTTTCTATGATGTTTAATACAAATGTTACATGATTAATGTAAACGCTGTTTGTCTGCACATATGGGCAATATTTACAAGATATTTAAAATCCTTTAATTTCCACAGTCTTAATACTGCCTCAATGCTTTTATCTTCAAACTGGAAAAATAATTTGTATACAACAAATAATATGCAAAAACAATGTATAATGGGCAAAAAAAAAGTAGTTAATTAATATAATTAATAATTAGTCTAATTTTCCAAAGTCTGTTTCAAATTAGACCCGTTGGAAACATATGTAATTCATATTTATTTCAGTTACTCTTTAAAGTGTATACTCCCAAATTATGCTGCCAGATTACAATTGTAATATTACATATTGTAATATATAAAGTAGTGTATTTCCTGCTTAGGTGTATCCTATTCAAGTTCAGTTACAAGCATCTCTTGACTGTAGCTGTAGGTTCAGTGTCTTGCATCAACTGCCCCTTTCATCTGCTCTGACCACATTCTTTCATCTACTTCAGATATCTTACTATTCTAAAGAATGTTTTGTGGGAAAATTCAAAAGCAGGCCCTTACTTACACTGAGAGTTTATAATTTACAGTAGGTTTTACTGTTCCTTGAGTTTTTATTTGTATATATGAGGAGACTTTCAGATCTCTAAAGGCACCTTCTTGTGTTTAGAAAGTGCAGGAATATTCTTAAATATAGGCATGCAACTGGCCTGAGGAGATATTTGAGACTATTATAAGTTTCTTTATTTGCAACTCATATAGTTTAGAAGAGAGCACTGAGTTTTTCCAACATTAAAGAAAGATGATACTGTAGGCTTCTCCTCTGAAAATCATTGGTTTAGATTCTGTCTTCTGGTGCTTGTTCATTTGCTTTCTGGAGACCAACCCACTTTCCAAGTTACCTCATTAATCTACAGTGAAATGAATGTCAAATCAGGTTTTGTTTTACTGAACTGAAAGTATTTCCATCTCGGAAAGGAATGAATAGAGGTATTTTTCCCTTCTTTCAAAGAAGTGAAATGAACTTACTTCTATACTTCATATAAAAGATATGTTTGCTTGAAGAATGCAGCAGCATTTTGTAAATATAACAACTGATATAAATATTTATTCTTCTCTATAGCAAGAATTTGCTGTAACTTCTCTGACTGTTTTAATTTATTTTAGGAAACTTGGGAAATTACAGTTATACTAATTTATTGCCTCTGCTGTTTTGTTTGTTAGTTTTCTGTTTTCCTTTGCAGGTGTCATCATAGATATTACAGTGATTTCAACCACACTCTCGCAGTGTTCTCCGTTGCTGGCTATGTCTTATACCTTTTACATATTAAACTTTACTTTTCTGTTTTAGAGATCATCCTTTCACTTTGTCTCATTATAATTTCATTCATTACAGACTCTATTGTCCCCAAGCATGTTCTCTACAACTCCCTCTCAAGTTTTCCATTCAGTTCTTCATAGGCTCCTATGCTTTCCATAGTAATATTTCAACTAGAATTTTTCTTTTCATTCAACGTGATTATATTTCTAATGTTCAGTTGCTGGTTTTGCAAGTTTCTTTAAAAGTATTTGCAGTACAAGCTAACGAAGGACATTATTTACTCATTCTGGCCAATGTCATTATCTTTTACTGCTCCTATATATACTTGACCATCTTTAACTAAAGGCTGCCATGTGTCTGGATCTACTCCAGTATGTCTTGCTTACAGTCAGGATGCAAAGATGCCATTCATTTGAATTCTTAAACTGCTGTTAGATTCATCTTGACATTTGTGAATAAACTGGAACTTTCCCTCTGTCCATGGCAATATAATTACATCTATTAAGATACTCTGTTTTTACTACTCTTCTTAGCTATTTAGTGGCAGAAGTGGACAGTTAGTTTGATTATAAATATTCACTTGAAAGCTTATGACAGATCTGAAAACCTCCATGCCCTGGAACAGTGGTCCAGACTCATTTCTTTTCCCACTTCTCTGTCTATTTTGCTTTGCAACTGTGATGCGAAAATGGCTGAATGGAGAATATTTTTGAGGATGAGACTTTTACAAATTCTTTAGGAAGTCTGCAGTTCTCAAAGTGAGAATACTTTATTTCATTCTAGGGCAGTATGCTGCTGTAACCATGATCTCCAGCTCACAGACTTGAACATAAAAAATTGTAATGTTGTCCTCAACAATAAAGGAGTTGCAAGAGACACAAAATATTTGTGTTTGATCATATTCTTCTGTCCATTTATAAGTTGAATATGTATGTAGGCCTGGGAAAAGGAGGCCTGCAGTCATGGGGTTTTTTTCTTCTTTTGGGGAAGGTGAGAGCAAGTGACTCAGTCTGTAAATGCCAGGGCCAGCACAGTGGCAGGAAGAAATATTAGTCTGTACCAGAAGCACATGCTGAATGTGTACCTCATTTTTGTCTCATGAAGGAAAAAGTTCAGAAGTCAAATTCCATGTATCATGAATCATACTGAATCTGTTGTCTGCCAGTTAAACAAGTGTTAGAGAGTTGCACTGACTGTTCTATAAAGTAAAGTTATACCAATTCATTTACATCTGTAAAATTACCTCATGGCTTCTTCTCAGTATATTTTTCCAGGTTCTGTCTTTTCATTCAGTAAATAACACAGTGTCATGGTTTAACCCCAGCCACCCAGCAAGTATCATTGCAGCCACTCTCTCATTCCCCCACCAGCAGGATCAGGGAGAGAATTGGGAGGATAAAAGCTGGAAAATGCCTGGTTTGAGATAAAAACAGTCTAATAGGGAAAGCAAAAGCTATTCATGCAAGCAAAGCAAAACAAGGAATTAATTCACTGTTTCCCATGGGCAGGCAGGAGTTCAGCCATCCCCAGGACAGCTGAGCTCCATCATGTATAATGGTGACTGGGGAAGACAAATGCCATCACTCAAAACTTTCCCTCCCTTCCTCCTGCTTCCCCTCACTTTATATGCTGAGCATGATTTGATACAATATGGAATATACCTTTGGTCAATTTGGATCAGTTATCCTGGCTTTATCTTCTCCCAGCTTCCCATGCATCCCCAACTTCCCTGCCAGCATGGCAGTATGAAAAGCAGAAAAGGCCTTGGCTCTGTGTAAGCACTGCTCAGCAATAACAAAAACATCTCTCCATTATCAGCCCTGTATTCAGCCCAAATCCAAAACATAGCCCCTGACTAGCCACTGTGAGGAAAATCAACTCTACCCCAGTCAAAAATCAGCATGCCCAGCCACTGAATTTTTTGGGGCGCACTTCTCAGGCCATATTTTGACCTTGAAACTTACTGTAATTATAGCTGAGATTTTGCATCCAGTAGTTATCAGTGGAAACACTGGTAGTTACATTCTTCAGTTGAGCTGATTATCACTTAATTGTGAGACAAAATGGACTCTTGGCAAAATTATAATTAGTTTTTGAATGCAAGTCTGGTTTAGATTGTTTGGTGAGATGATGATCAATGATAGTCCAATGAGATTTTTTAATATAAAATGGTTAAATTGTAATAAAAATGAAAATTGTAATTTAATGAAAGCGCTTTTTTCCTAAAAAAATATGCTTTTCTGTATATAAAATCTTGACAGGCCTGTTTATACCAAGAAAGGAGAAAAATGTAAACAGCTATATGAAGTGATTGTATTAAAAACTGACAGGCCAGTCAGACTATTTTAATATGCAGACATGATTTAATATGATTGAAATCTTGTTATGGACAAAGAGGAATGTATTCAATACACTGAGATAAGCATGTATGGTTTATGCAATTAATTTGGACTATTTAATAGTATTATATAATTGTTAAAGTTGCCCTCCCTCAGCCTGGTTATCCTGGAGGCTACTTGTCCTGAGAGCCTACACTGCCAGTTCTAAACCAAGACTCTGGCCTTGGGCTAGTGATGGTAAAACCCCTATTTTCTGGGCTGCAGAACAAGATTTCCCAAACATTTCTCTTGCAGTTATTACCAGCTCACAAGAGAAGTCTTTCAAGGTTTCACATGACTAAGAGTTCATCTGAGTGTGTGTTTGCACACTCTTTGTTGGATCTTTAACATTTACTATTGCCGGCACATAGAAGATTGTGTAATGCTGTTTTGGTCAGACAGCACCTAAAATATTTATCAGTGTGAGAATGTGATCCTTTATGTTTGGTAAAAATGTACTTTGATATTTCTAAATTATTTAAAAACTGCATGAGTGAATCATAAATCTCATCATATATTCTGACATTGGTTTGCAGTGCCTAACTGTCTTGCCTTTGAAATCACAATAGGAATAGAAGTGAAGAGCAAATGCTAAAGATTTAATTTTTCAGAGATCAAAGTCCAGATAAGTAAGAAGAAGGGATGCAGCCTCATTTCATTGCTATAGCCACCTAGACTCAATTAAGACCTGCATATGCTCATATATATGTGCTTTATTAAATGAATGTGATACATATCTAAATCCCATAATTTTTAACACAAAGAGTATTAAAACAAATTTTGGAAATTATGGACTTTATTACTTCTTAAACTGCTTTAAATATTGTCAAGTGTAGTAAAATCCAGTTACCTGAAATCAGTAACCCTTGCCGTCAATATCTATTTGTAATAGCAAGACTTTGAAAGCTACTACTGCTGTGAAGTCTGTTCTGCACTACTGACTTTGTTTTACTGTATTGCATCACATGAGAACAGCCTTAAAAGATTTCTTAGTTCTTTTCACTGTATTATAATCACTTTAGGAAACTTCAGTCAAAATACTCCCACATTCTGGTGCTTCACTGAAAAAATCCAGCGTGAGACAAAGATTTGTTCACTGAATGACACCAAGTAGGCAGGATTGCCAGTGTGATTTTTAGTAACTCATTTCCCTCTTTCCTTGCCAGACTATGGCACTATTAAGAAAGTACTTGCCCCAATGAACCAGACTTCAAGCAGCTGCCTGCTGGAGGAAATTGAACTCCTGCCGAAAAGTCAGCGAGAGCCCATCAGGAGCCTTCAGATTCTGCACAGCCAGAGTGTTCTTTTTGTGGGCCTTCAGGAACATGTGATTAAGGTCCCCCTGAAGCGATGTCTCTTCTACAAAACATACAGGTATGAAGAATCAGCTATTTGTATTTGATTGGAGAAAAATACATTCAAGGGGTTGCAGGAAAATGGGAAAGAAAAATGTGCGCAAGTAGGAATCCAAATTAATTTTCCTTCTCAGCAATGACTTTTGGTGTACACTGTTTATCAGAAGTATCTCTGACTTCTTGTACTAACTTGTTAGTACTAGATGAGACTCTCAAGGAATTATATTGCTATTTTGTGTCATTATGCAGATTCTGAATTGTAAAGTGAAACAGTGAAAAATGTTTTCTACAGAGAACAGGTATCTGGTAAAGTGCAATATCACTGCAGCTTTAATATGTTTAAAGATTGAGACTCGTAGGGGATTTTTTTAAAACCTGAATGATAACTGAATAAACAATATCTCTGTGGATTCAGAAAGAAAATTGGGTCAGTGCACTGGTTTAAAGGTAAACTGGCAGGAGAAATAAACCCAACACAAAAGAGATTGTAAGTCAGAGTTCCATTTTGTAACAATATTACAATAAATGCAATGGCACAAAGAGAAACTGGTTTTAACCCACAAAACCCAGATGTATAACCCAGCACCCTGGAGTGCAAACACAAAGGGGTTTGTCAGTCCCTGTGCTGAACCCCATGTGGTTCCTCCGAGTCCAAAGTAAAAGGAAGTGAGAAACCTGTTGGTGCAGATGACGGTTGGAGTCTGGTTGAAAGTGGTAGTCTCCTCCTGATGAGGTTCTGGTCCTCCTCTGGATCTGATGAGTCTCCAAGTCCCCAAACCCCCAAGATTATAGCCCTTCAGCTCCAAGTGGGACTGCCCTGTACCTCCCACAGGGCAGGGAATTACACAATGGGTGATCTGACTCTGTAAGTCATGGGGTATTTTGGGATCATTGTTGGCCCATCAGCAGACATGACACCTCAGGCTGAGTGTGAAGGTCCTCACAACTTCCTGGAAGGAGTTATCACAGCTCTTATCTCAGAGGTGTCTTTCACACCCAGCTCACAGCCTGAGGTGTCAGATGTGTCCTGGGCAGCTGCTGCAAATGGTCCATTGTTAACAGTTCATGGTAAATTAATAGATGGTGAAGAAGGAGAAAACTCTAATGACATAAATAAAAGCTTACTTTTATTTCATATTATCTGATTAAACCATTTTGCTTGCATGAAACAGTAAACATGTTGCTGTAAGCAGATGTGTTTATTTCAGAAAGGGAAACAGGCTGTGACCCTGTGTTTCTGTAGGCTCTGTGGACCCAGGATGGCAACCATAAACACAGAGAGCTCAACAATACATGTGTCTTGTGTTTACACCAAGCCTGTAGTTCACTTTGGACATTTCAAGGCTGGAGCCTCATTATGTTATTAGTGAGGAATAAGCTCCAACATCCAGAGATGAGACTTCCAGGGCACCTGCTTAGCTGGTGCCTATGTGGAAGTCCCACAATTCACAAGGCAAATCAGAGTTTTTCTGGCTGCAGGGCTCAAACATGCTTCTGACCTCACTGAGTGGGACTGCTGTCTCAAATCATAGACCCCATGTATGGCTGTAAGGTAGGCATTCCTCTCCCTGTTCGAGGAGAACAGTCTAGTTGGCTAATTTTAAAAATACCTTTTAAAAGAAAACAAAGTAGTGCCATTCCCATTTTACTGCATAGAACAGTAGTTAAATTACTCAAATCCTGCTCAAATGATAATTTCTTCCTCTGCTCAGAGGTAGATGGAGTCTCATCTGCTACTGGAATGACTTACTTAAGAGGAGATAAAATGATTCCTCTTGGGGTTTTCAATCGTATATTTTGTAGTTGCTTGCTTTTCCTTATAGTAATTAGATATTCATTGAACCAAAAGGGTTGCCATCCATGCTTTTTCTTGTTAATAAGTTCACCAGCAATTCTATCTCTGTTTTGTGAGAAAGGAGAAGATTTACAGATGTCATCCAGGTGACATAAGGAATCTCCTTGTCATCTGTCATTAGGGACTCAAGTTATTTGGATAATGCAGATGTAATCTTTCTCTCATCTATAACTTACTTTTGGTTTGACAAGTTTTTCCTGGTTTATGGTGGATTTGTGGTTTTTTGCATGTGGAGAGAGTGTGGATACATTACTTGGGGCTATAAATTTCTCTAGGCAATGGAACTTTTGAAACTTGCTCACTGCATTGCTGGGTACTTTAATACTCACATTTTTCTGTTTCCAACTACTAGTTCTATTATATAGGAATGGGTAAATACAGTACTGGATAAACCTTACCTAAGGTAATGCAGTGGGTGTTTTGTTTTGGAGTTTTTTTGGATTATTTTAATTTTACTTATTCACATTTGTCATACTTAGGGCTGTATTACTTTGCCAAGGTTATACTCTGAAATTCTATCAATAATTATTACAATCTCTTCCCCAAATCAAGGGCATGTGGGATCTTTAAAATCTACTTCACATAATTATTGAGAAATAGAGTATGCTTGTCTGAATAAAAGCCTTAAAAAGCCAAAAGGCTGAAGACGTGCTAGCTCATCTGCTGTGTCTTTTTGTGACAATGGCAGAGTGCTCAATGTTTAACCTTATCTAATCTCTGTGTTTAGATTTATTGCTTAGCTTTCAGACAATGCAACTTCAGTCCCTCTACTGAGCAGACTGTTCCACAAGTTCTTATCTCAATGTCAAGATAATTTTCCTGAGATTGTCTGTTTTAATTTTTATTTCATTATTCCTTGTTTCATCTTCCCATACAAATCATAGAACCCATACATGTGGTTATCACTTTTTTTACTTACTATGTCTCCTTAATTACCACTCCAATATGCTCTGCATATTGTAAATCTGTTCCTCCAGCACTTTTCTGCTGTGGAGGAACCCTGTGATGTGCGGTAGCCTCTGACAGACATTCCCTCTGATTCAAGACAGTCCTGTTTGCACCAGCTCATGACTCTGCTCACACAAATATTGTTAACAAAGGCCCTTAAATTTTTTTTTTTACATTTGGAGCCTATTTTTTACTTTTTTTGTGGTTTAGGTGCACTTTATTACTGTTACAGCAGACCATACCATAGGCAGACCATAGACCAAACATGTAGTTTGGGTTGCTCAGCACTTTCAATTATACCACAATATTTTCATCATTCATAAACTGCCCATTATAGTTATATGGATTGACAGGTTATATGGAGGGCAGGTGGGGGGTATCTCATGCACGTTTCTGCCTATGTCTGGATAGTTTTGAACATCCTGTCATAATCCTGCTGGATTCAGGAGTCAGCCAGGGAAAAGTAATTTGGGACATGTCAGTACTTAGAATCAGTTCTCAAAAAAAAACCCTGGCATTTTTAAGTACTGAGAGAAAGCAGCAGAGCAGTTACTTCAGTGCAGTTCCCCTTGGGGAAAACCTTTAAGGTTTGACTAGGTTATTATCACCTGGATATTGCAATTCAACATGTCTATCTATCTGGCCTACAAAATGCATCAAAGACAAACTGTTCATTTACATTTCACTGCACCTGAAATATTTAGTCATGACTGTTTAAAGTGTGATCTATGCATGTATGTATTGTATTGTAAGCAGACATTTTTTCCAAACAAGGATTTTACAACCTTCTCCCTGTTTATTTCTTGAAGTACTCTTATGAGGGAAAATTTTTTTTTTCCTTTGAGTTTGCAATGATGTAAGAAAATGAGATAGACTTGACTACATATTTGCAATTCAGTTTTTATTAGTAAGATATTATTTTGCACAAAAAAGTGAACTAAGAAATAAAAATTTAAAACAGGCATGTGGTTTTCATATGTTAAACAATTTTTGGCAGAGAGAAAGGACTTCACTGACAAGCCTATGAGGTTTTAAAGTGAAGACCTATTATTACACACAGCACACAGTTTATATAGTGTTAGAACTACATCTTACTGGCTAAAAAGTGTTTCACACCACCACACTAGAAACTTTAATTGGTTATAACCCATATCTCACAAGTCCAGTGTTTATATGCACTTATCCTGGCTGTTTCCACGCACCTGCAGAGTCCTGAGAGAACCTACTGTGTGAATTCTTGCGGAGTAACCTCCTCCCTACCAACTAGAAGCAGCTGAGCCCCTTGCTGCTTCTCAGTTGATAACTAAGTCTCACAGGGTTGTGCAAGCTGGCTTCAGTCTTACAGGATCTTATATAGATCTGAATTGCTCACTTGTGATTTTACTGTACCAACAGTATGTCACGATGTAATTACTTTCTTTGCTTTAAAAAATATCAAAATATTCAGAAATTCTAAGTTCAGAGTAATTACTCTTAGTAAGTAACTGTTGTTACTCATAGGCAAGTTCAGGAAGTGGGGATTGGACAACGGCCACTGAAGTGGATTGAGAAATGGCTGTATGGCAGTGGTGTCATCTGAGGGTCGATACTGGGCCCAGTGTGGTTAACTTATTTGTCAGTGATTTGGATGAAGGGACAGATGCCTCCCCAGCAAGTTAGCTGATGACACAAAGCTCAGAGGAGTGTCTGATACCCCAGAGTGCTGTGCAGCCCTTCAGAAGGATTTTGACAGGTTTGAGAGATGGGCAGAGGAGAACTGTCTGAAATTCAACAAAGGCAAATGCAGGGTCCTTCACTTGGAGAATAACCTCATGCACCAGTACAGGCTGGGAGCTGACCTGCTGGAAGGCAACCCTGTAGAAAAGGATCTGGGGGCCTTGGTGGGCAATAAGCTGTCCGTGAGACAGCAGTGTGCCCTTGTGGCCAAGAAGGCCAAGGTGTCCTGGGGTGAAGTAGGAAAAACATTACCAACAGGTCAAGGGAGGTGATCCTGCCCCTCTACTCAGCCCTGGTGAGGCCACATCTGGAGTACTGTGTCCAGTTCTGGGCTCCTCAGTCTTAAAGTTGTCTTTCACATTTGTTCCTAGTAGAGTAATTTGGAAGACATCATTCAGAGAATTGTGTGTTATAAACAATTTTTAAACATAAAAACGAGTCAGCAGCGCCCTGGCAGCAGGAGGGCCAACCATGTCCTGGGGGCATCAGGCAAAGCATTACCAGCCAGTCGAGGGAGGGGATTGTCCCTCTCTGCTTTGCATTGGGGCAGCCTCAGCTTGAATATTGTGTGGAGTTTTGGGTGCCACAATAGAAGAAAGATATTAAGCTGTTAGAGAGTGTCCAGAGGCGGGCAATGGAGATGGAAGATGGAGGGGAAGCCATATGAGGAGTGGCTGAGATCACTTGGTCTATTCAGCCTGGAGAAGAGGAGAATGAGGAGAGACCTCATTGCAGTTACAACTTCCTCATGAGGGGAAGAGGAGGGGCAGGCACTGATCTCTTTCCAGTGGGGACCAGTGAAAGAACCCATTGGAAAAAGGTTCTTCTCTCATATGGTTATTGGGTGTTGGAACAGGCTCCCGAGGGAAGTGGTCACAGCACCAAGCCTGACAGTTCAAGAAGTGTTTGGATGATACTCTCATGCACATGGTGTGATTCTTGGGGATGGTCCTGTGCAGGGCCAAGAGTTGGACTCGATCCTTGTGAGTCCCTTCCAACTCAGCATATTCTGTGATTCTGTGATAAATTCCTAATTCTGGATTTGATGAGAGGTGCTTGTAGGTTTAAAGCTGGTATTCTCAGTGATGTTGCAAGATTGAATTGTGCCTAAATATATTTGGATTGAGTTACAAAAATTCAAGAGGAAGTAAAAATAGTTCACCTAGAATGTCTGAGATGATTAAAAGATTTTATTCTTCTTAGTAGTGAAAACACTGATTGTTAACATTTGCACAGAAGTCTAGTATCAAATTCATGTATTCATTCAGAAATGGTTAGAACTGTGCATTTGGAACGAGTCAGGCTTTTATCTTCAGTTTTCTCTTCAAATTTGCAGTGATAAATGTGGCTTCTGTGAAATAAGGTGGTTACCTCAGTTCAGTTCCTGGTGTACATAGTGTCAGATCACAGTTGATGGTAATTGGAACTATGTAGGCATGGATATTTCAGTAGAAATTGTTGAAAGGGTCAGGAGACTCTGTTCTCCTACATGCTGTGTATAGGTAAAGACAGAAAAAATGTTTCATTGAACAGCCTTGGAAGATGCACCTCTTGCATTTATATATTGTATAAATAAAATGTTGCATCTCAAGAGGATACATGATTAGCACTTGCAATGTATATTCATATGGGAATATATTCTTTCCCTGAAAGGAGAGTTAAAATTCTCTTTGAATTCAATGGTATCAGGTTATAGCTTTAATCTTAAGGGTTTTGTTTTTTTTTCTTTGGAGCACACATAACAAATTCTTTTTAGTCTAAAACTGTATGGGATTTTTTGTATATTTTGCTCTGAGTTATATTCAATTCTGCCTCATTTTTCTGTCTCAATAAATTATCTCAAATGTAACTGAAGGAGAACAGTTTTTCTGGCCTACTTGGTCATAATTATAAAATAGTTGAAGAAAATGACCTGCTGTTGCTGACTTGCTTTAGAGTGAGGTTCCTTACAGATCTGCTACTAGTCAGTCAAAATCCCGTGTTGAAGTGTTGCATCACTGTCAGCAGGCATCCTAAATCATTGCAGCCAAGAGAATGCCTTGCAGGACAGACACTCAACTGCCTAACATTTACATTTGGTAAAAAATGTGAAGTGACAATATAAAGCAAAATTGGAATCAATCAGTAGAAGCTAAAATGTGGTGAATGTTTTTTGTAGAGAAAGCTGACTCGATGGGGTAAGTGGCATCAGAGTCTTTGAATGAACCAATTCACTGTTATTCCTGAATTTCCTTCCTGTGCAAAATTTCTGAGTTTAGTGGTGCTGGGACAAATCATGTGAAGTCTTAGAGATGTGGGCTGTCAGCTGAAAGAACTAATACCTCTTTTAGAATTTATCTTATTTTTAAGCAGTTGCATCTAAAATGGCTTTATTTAGTCAGAGATTTGAGAGGAAAAAGAGAGAAAGATGTGTAGTGGTATCTAATTTTTTATTTTCCTTACTTACATAAAGTTGACATAAATTTGACATCCATATCGTATAGTTTCTTTTGTTATTTGATGTACACACTGAAGTTGTTCTTCTTGTTGCTGTGTCTTGGAAGAGAGATTTATTAAGAAAGAGTTAAAACAATATGAAATTTTTATAAGAACACACGATTGTGATTTAGTAATAGTCCCTTTAAATTTCACATTTCAGATAGTAGTTCGGGTATTTTCATACTTACAATGTTTATTCTATCTGGTTTTCTATCTATAAACTTATTTTGTTATCTGTTTTTATCTAGCCATATTAGATAAAATGAATTAGCTACTGTTATTCACACATTAAATCATCCCTCAAAGGAAAGAAAATGGTCTTAAAAGGTGACATAGTTAAGAAAATAAGGATAAAAAATTACCCTTGTATTACCTCCCTTCTTTTAATTTAAAAGAAACTATATCCACATTTTAGAGATATTGGTAATCTAGAAGAAATAAATAAGAAAACCCTCTGAGATGTGAGGCAAGAAGGAGAGCAGAAAGGGTTTGCTGTTCCAATACCTGAGAACAGGGCAGCTATTTAAGCCAGGTCCTGCCTCATTTCATGAATATGTCTGGCAGGGTGAACTGAAAGAGGTTGATGATACTGAACTACACTTTTGTAGTATGTTTTTTTCTGCCTGAATATAGGATTTAAAAAATTAAACTTTTTACAGAAGGAGGCTTGGATGTAATGATGACTAGGACAATCAATTAGTACACTAGCAAAAAAAAAAAAGAAAAGAAAAAAGGGCAAAACTAGAGTTTCTTGTGTGAGGAATACTCCTCGGACAAAATTTCTTGTTGCTTTGTTTGGAATAGTTCACATGTTTAAAGGATTAATTTATGTATTGTAGTGTAAAGAAAAAAAACCCTACCAAATATTGGCAATGCCTCTTTTTATGAAGGAAGTTAGCCTCTTGTGTGCATGAGGTTAGCTAAGTTACTAACTTCTTAAAAATCATAGTTTTCATATGCTCAGTGGACCTTCTTAACTAAATTCTGAAAAGATTCACCTCGTTTTATCTTGCTGCAGTGCTCTCCATACCTGTTCAGCTACTGAAATGACCACGTTCATTGCCTACAGAGAGACATGCTTTGTCCTACCAGTACAAGAACTTTTATTTCTTCTGTGAAATTAAGATCTGTTTTTGTTGGCCAGGCAAACGAGGTGCCCAGTGGGATGCCCCTAGCACACGGACCTGGGTTTCGGCGCGGAAGTCACTGATTCCTTCTCACAGAGATATGGTCAATGCTTCAAACTTTATTATAGGGCGAGCAGGGTCATTATACCCTCTCAAGGTACCCATGCGCACAACAACGGTTTGCCATTGGCTAACTGTGGCTGGCCACCTGCCCAAGCCACGATGCTGATTGGGCAGCAGGTGGCGTTCACATGGACAGCAACGGGGAACTCCAACCAATAACAATCTCTTTTCTCCAGCCTAACGGTTACATTTCCAACCTTCACACCTGCAAGGACATGGTGTCCTTGACCAGGCTGTCTGTAGGGAGCAGGGGGTTGTGCATACAGGCTTCTGTGAGGATGCCATGGTCTGATTCCATAAGCCATGCCCCAACATGTTTTAATATGAGAAAGTAATAAGAACAGTCAAAGTATGGGTTTTTGTAGCACCTTGCTTGTAGCTTCTAAGTGGCTTGTAAGCCATTTTGATCTGCCTGAGTGGGAGGTAAAGTGGAAGCAAAAGCATTAGAGGGAATGGAGTCTAAGAGCAGCATGGGAGAAGGATCAGCTTATTCCCATGAAAGGAGTAGGGTTCTAAATGAAAGGATACTGACCTTAAAATATTTTTGTTTTTAATAAAAGGTTTATAAAGCATAGTAACTACATTTATAAATATGAATGCTTTGACGTTAGAAAAGTGAGCACTTCTACTTTAAAGTAGGAGTTTTCACTTCAACATTAGCACTTCTAATGTTGACAGTTTTGCATTATGTCAGCCTGTAATTTGTTTTTGTATTCTTTTCTCATAAAACACATGCTTTATTAGAGTTATTCTGGAGGAGAACACTGGACATCATGTCTTGAAAACACTGGAAGACCAAAACACAAAAGTTCCCGTAATTTGCCTTAATATTCCTCCTCACTTTCTAGATAATTCAATGGAATCATGCAGCACGAGTCACAAAAGTACTAAGTGCTCACAGCTGCAAGAGCCATCAGTGGGAATTTTCCTCTGAACACTGAATCCCCTAATCCAAAATCTTCATATTTGAACTGGCAGTCTAATTAGTGGTACCCGCAGAGTTTTGACTATTATGACTCCTACATTAAGCCCATTTAGCAAACAGGAGCTGTGCTCCTACATAGTACTGGCAATCTGTGGTGCCAAGTGTACTGTAGTAACAAATTCTTTGAAATTTACAAGCTGTAAGAATCCTCTGAGATGGTATTATGGAATAGCATACTAGGGAATTACTAAATCTGTGTTTGGTCAGATGTTGACGTGGAACTACATGTTGTGTGATGCTTCTAGTTAACTTCTGGCAGGCTGAAGTCCCCCATAAGGACAAGGGCAGTTGACTTAGAAGTGTCCCTTAGTTCCTCAAAGAATAATTCATTGGCATCATTGTCCTAGCTGGGAGATCTGTAGTAGGCTCCCATGATGATATCTACATTATTTGATTCTTACCCGGAGGCTCTTAACTGTGCCACTGCCAACTGTGAGCTCCATATATTCTAACCCTTCTATTACATACAGTGCTACCGCTCCGCTTGTTCTGTCCTGCCTATCCCTCCTGAGGAGCCTATAACCATCCAACAGGGCTCTTTAATCACAGGTCTCACACCACCAGGTTTAACTTATGCCAGTAATGTCAAATCTCTGGAAATGGGCCAAAGCTTCAAGCCCCACTTTTTTGTTCCTCTTGTTGCGTGTGTTGTTGTAGAAGCATGTCAGGGGTTGTACATTGTAGCCTATACCCTGTGAGGTAGACTGAGGGATCCCATTAGTGCCAGTTTCTTCAGATTTTGGCAGACCATCCCAATGCTCATCACTGGCAAGCCTGGTTTTGCCCCTTTTCACCTTTCAAGCTAGTTTAAAGCTCTGTTAATGAGCCCAGATAGCTCCTGTAATGGAACTCTTTTTCCCTTTGAGATAGGTGCATCCTATCAGGTGTCAGTAGACCAGGTGTTGAGTAGATCCTCCCATAGTCAAAAAACCCAAATTATATTATACTTTGCTGTAATGGAATTTCCACCTCCTTTCTTATGTATCTTTAGCTATGAAGCTGCATACCTGTTGTCTGAACTGTTAATGTCTGACCTACCAGTAGCAGGAGAAACCTGCTCTTTAGTAGAGAAATGAACTTCTAGTTTTGTATGGTGGGTCTTTCAGAGTCTGTAGGAAACTAAAGTGCCATCCTTCTCTCTAACCCTTTTTTCCCCTCCTCATATGCCACTAACAGAGAATGTTAAGAGCAGTATGTGGTGTGTAAAAGGTGTGTAAGCCCACCAGGGCTTTGAATTTATTTCCAAAGATTCTGCATCAGTGCAGAAAATATATCAGGAGGTTTTCCAAATAATTTTGGAAGAGTAGACATTGTCCTCTGATTTCTACCAAAGAAGATATCTATAATTCCAAAAGACTAAGAACTGTAACTCCTGAGATCTTTACTTGAAGCAGAAAACATACCCTTTTTATGAATTGCTCTAATTCTCTAGTAATTAAGTACAATAATCAGTCTTGACAGCATACCATGCATGCAGCCAGAAATTCAGCCATGCACTTAAAAGAAATCCTAGCTTTGTGTAGGCATTCAAATTCATTTTTTTCTGCTTGGTCATTTCATCTGTGCCATACCACACTTTCACTTTCTGCCTATGAAATATAAAGAGATGCTACATAGTTATTTAGAGATCTTTGGATAAATGTCCAAGTTATCTGATTGGTTTTTATTCACAGTGCATGCATTGGATCCCAAGACCCTTATTGTGGCTGGGACATGGTGATGAAGAAATGCACAACACTGGAAGAAAGTCTGAGTATGAGTCAATGGGAGCAAAGCATTACCGTGTGTCCAGTAAGTCCAAATGTATTCATTTATCTCTTAAAACCTTTGATTCCATGCAAATTTTCTGAAAACGAGCTGGCATAGGTTTTTCAAACTCAGAAAACTGTATGTAATAGCATATTTCTTAGGTCTTCCCATTGGATTTTAGCAAATATCTGTTTTCTTTTACATTTCTTATTAAACTACTTATATGATAAATTATTTAGAATAATTTTGAGGAGTGGTTGTTTTTCACCTGTAATGTCTGTGTTCCCACTTTGAAAACAAATGTTTTCTAGTGTTAGAAATATTGATATATCTCTGCAGAATTTTTTCTCCATTATTTACTTTGAAAAAGTTTAGTCACTAGTAGTATAATCTTTTCTTTAAGGGTTATTATTGCTAATATAAAAAGCCAAATAATTCTTTAAAAGTCCATGAATTGAAAGGTTGAATTGTATTAATTAAGCCCTACCCACATAAATGACAGAGGTGATAATTATAGTAAACTTGCTGTTAATGTCTGCCACCACTTGACACTTCTCTTAAAAAATAATTCAAATAGATTTAATATAATAGAAAAACCCAAACAACAACAAAGTGGATTTATATCTCTCATTTTTAAAGTGGCTCTGGGAATGTTTTAATATTCATTCTTTTCTCTCACTCCAAAGCATGCAAAAAGGGATTAAGAGGGATCTTCCTTGTGCTACTGAGCTCCTTTTTTTGGAGACTCTTTTTGATTTGTCCTTCTGCCCAGGAAGAGGGAGCCTTTCTGACTCAGTTATGCTTTCATTGCTACTAACAACTTCTTGAACTTGTCTCCACTCATTGCTGGAGCACACATATCTATGAATTTATGCTCATATGACATTCATGTTCTAATCTCCATGTGTTTATCAAGCTCCCTTTGACATCTTACTGACACTCCTCTTTCTTAAGCTGGGATTTGTTTAGTGAACTAGAGGTGTGCAAAATTAATATAAAGTTCTTCTAGCTTTGACTTGTGATCTTTCCATGTGTTGCAGCAGCCTTTATAGATAGAAATCACTGCACTGATTCTGAGGTCCTTGAGAACTTGCTCCTGTGTTCTGACTGTTTGATATTAAATAGTAATTTTTAAACATATATTTCAATTTTTAAAACTTTAAAAAATGGTTTTAGTTTGTCCTGTCCTTTGCATCAATACTCTCACACAAAGGCCTAATAAAAAAAGATTTGTGTTGGATTCGTCTGCATTAGCATTTGAGCTGAAGTCAGTGGCAAATACTATGATTTTTTCCATCTAGTATTCATTGGTTCACATCACAAAGCAATCTTGAAGCACCAAGCCACATTATTTTCAGATGAAATTAAAGCAAAAATGTTCCAACTACTACTAGGCATTTCATCTATGGCTAGAGCAAGTCCAAAGTGAAGCCCATAAAATACCATATGTTGTATGTGTCAAGTCTTCAGCACAAACTTTTTTCCAGATTTGCAGTGTCTGTGCACACCACTTGCTAATATAGAAATAGCCGTTGTCTCACAGAAAGTCTGCATTCAGTCACTAGTGCAGTCCTTGCCTCCCTGATTGGCAAGTAACGAGATGCACATTATATTAATTTCCTACTATATGGAGTATGTCATATCTCCCTGTGATAATTCCACAGGCTAAATGTGTTTATGTATGGGTTTTGCTGCTGGCCTAGATGCTTTCTGTGAAAGGATCACTGAAATGCATGTGTTGGTTGATACTTGCATGAGTAGTCTGCCTGCCATGCCCAGTCTTTGAATTGTGGTATTAGGCCTTACTTTCTTTCATAAATACAAAACACAAGGCCAAGATGGGGTGGAGGGGAAGGGAAGATGATTTAGAACGCATAATTCAATTCTGTTCCATTCAACCGTGTAGTAGTTTTGGCTCTAGTCAGTATAGGTCCCCATTTAGGCCTCAGTTTTCAGCAGGCCTCAAAGGATGTGACGCAGAGTAGAGGGGACAGGTATCATCTGACTTAAGCAGCCAAAGAGGTATTTCATATCATCTGACATCATTAGGAAGCGTGGAGGAGTATAACAAGCCNTACCAGGCAGTTGGCATTTTGCCAGCTTAAATTATAACAAACCGGAAAAACAATTTTTTTAGTATCCATTAGATGATGCCTAGGGTATGGCAGTCTGGTAAAAGCAGCAGAGCACCTAAGGCTTGCTCAGAAATTCATCCATAGCTGTAAGATTTATATTGCCAATCAGAGATGCAATGATTTAATGAACCTCCAAAGAAACTTCGTAGTTAAGCAGATTGAGATTGCATAATATAAGCCAGATTTTAGAATTATCTGTCTAAATTGAAAATAGTGCTTCTACCCCATTACTGCCTTAAACCCCTAAACCCCAAGTAACACAAATTTGAAAACTTCATAGAGTCTTTCCTTTACAATAACACTGTATTCTGGCAAACTAAAATGAATTACAATTTTGCTTGAAGAGGCTTTCAAATATTTGTTTTTATAGCATTTTTATGTGATGTATTCACAGGATATGTAAGCTGAGAGGTAATGAATTTAATTTTGTAGGCAACTGAGCTACGTCCATCTTTAACATGTGCTAGATACATTGAAGATGCTGTTTCAGGCAGAACATAACAGACTATTTGAACCTTCTACCCTCCCTCTTTATGTTTGAATTGGTTCCAATATCTCAATTGTTAGTAAAATTACACTCATCTTTTTAACAATATAGAATTTTTTTAGATTAATGCATGGCCAGTTTCCTCTAACTTGGATCAGAAAGAGGTTTATACACTAGTTTAGGCCAAAATAAAAAATATGATCAGTTGCCTTTGAGAAACTGCTTACTAGGAAATGAATCATGTGGCTGAATATTTATTGGCATGTCATGGTAGAGCAGGGAGGGGACTAGGAGAGGTAGCTGAGCATCCCTGTTGCCATCTCTATGAACTTTGAAGATCAGTTGTGAAAAATGTGGTTCTTTTGCTTTTATTTTAATTCTCAATTTCATTTTTAGGTTATTGTTTCAGTTGGCATGAGTACAGCAACTGTATATAAATATAGATAGTAATTAATGCTATGGCACATGTATCTACTTGAGTTTCTTCCAGCTGGTCAGTTATTCTTATTATTCATCCAATATTTTTACAGTTATAAAGATTGTTTGTCTGAAGTATTTTCCAGTGGGACTTGCAGTCCATCACTGAAAAATGCATTGACATTATCAAAGAGCTTTGACAAGGAAAGTAAAAATTATTCTAAAAAATGTTTGAGTTTTTGGGTTTTCTTTGGTTTTTGTTTGGTTGGTTGGTTGGCACAAGACTAACATTGATATTTGGTATGCATTAGAAGGAAAGAAAGGTCTAGAGGTATCTGCAGAAGGGAAAGGGTGAGAAAAACAGGATGTTAGAGAGGGAAAGCAGGAGTATCGCTGTGCCAGGATAATACAGTCATATATTCTGACTGATTGTGATTTTGCCCTTGAGGTGTGTCAGGTTAATGGGCATGGATTCTGGCGAGGGCTAAAAAGGCCCTTCATCACTACCTTTTGCTTTTCTCTAGTTGTATGGTAAAATTGTTGGATATGACTTCTGAAAGGGAGATACTCACAAAGAGACAAAGCAAGTGAGTCATGGGGAACAGCAGAGACTGCGGTAGGATGATCTTTGCAGGAGCAGGGGAAAAAAATGAAGAAAGAGAAATATGCCATCAGTTTATCTTTCTGAGCTCAAGCTTTCAGCTTTGTTTGATGTATACTTTCCCTGCCACTTAATATAAATTATTGTAGCCATAGACAACTGTAGCTTTACTTTATATTTGTAGGTGCAATAATAAAGATGTTTTGATGCAGCACAGAAATAGAAAGGCATAATGGCATTTTCACATCTCTGACATTAATTAGGTTGGGAACATATACTTGTTAGTTTATGGACTACGAATATTTTTCAGACCAGCAGTGTAAGACAGAATGGGTTTACTTGCCACTTAACAAGAAGTAAGTCTTTTCTGTTGTCTTACGAAAACAAGAGAGTATACTCTGCAAGAGCAAAGGTCGGTGAGTTATTTTCAGTAAGTGTCTGACAGCAGAATTTTGTGATGATGAATGGTAGTTATATCAGTTGTACTTGACAGAATATGCCCATAACTGTTCCATGGATAAGCTATATCTGTGAAAAATAAAGTGTGGGAAATGTAATTAATAGTGAAATTATGGAATCCTTGCCACAGTGGAATGAATGAACCAATACCAAGTGTGTCAGTGGAAACATGTCTTGAAACTCTTTTATCTTCAAGTTATTTGTGAAATGTATAGTTCTCTCACCACTGTTGAAAAGAAACAATATTCAAAATAGCAAAGGGAGACACCGTTTCAGATTAGTTATGACAATCTGCAACTGTAATTCCTAGTTCAGTATGTAAGCAAATATTAAATTGTTATGTTCTTACACATTTGATAAAATATACATGACTACAACATTTGTTTTCAACTAAGTCACTTTAAATCCTATTTAGCCTGCACTTTTAAGTACTGTTGTCTTGATTGAAAGTTACAATGTGGCAATCACAAGGCAAATCCCTTAGCATTGAAGTGGAAAAGTGGTCATCGTTTCCATTTAGGATCACAGTTTTGTCAAGATTAACACCTTGCTAAAAGGATAGTATGAAAGTCCGTCTTTGTCAAGAGCTGAATTCCCTATGTCCTGCCCCATTTTCTTTAGAAATTCCAGCAGCCATGAGGGCTGCTGCAGTTTCCACTGTCTCAATTTGTTTCAGCTGGACAGTAAAAATTTCTTATTAAATGTGTTATGGCTGCTTGATGGAAACATTCCAGTCAAGATAAGAATAGTATGACCCTTTCAGCCAAAGATGTTGAAAATTGAATTCTGTGGGAACAAACTGTCTCATCATGTAAAGTTAGGTGCTATTTTTTGGAGATGTTTATAGGATATAATTACATCTAAAGACTGTCATATTTAAAACTACATTTTAATTTTATGAAATGGTACTATATGATATATCCTTCAAAAAAACTGTTGTCAAAGAGAGACACTCATCATGGAAATTGTTATTTGATGGACCCATTTTTGTTACCCTAGACTATTTTAGTATCATAGGATCACAAAATGGTTTCATTGGAAGGAAACTTAAAGATCATCTTGTTCCAACCTGCCTACCAAGGCCAAGGACATCTTCCACTAGACTGGGTGGCTTGATGCCCCTCCAGCCTGTCCTTGAACATTTCCAGGGATGGGGCATCCACAGCTTCTCTGGGAAACTTATACAAGTGCCTCACCATACTCATAGCATCCTCATTTCTTTCTTATCCTCTGCTGGCTCTTTCTTTTGATCTACATTTGGGGTTTACAGTCAGTATCCGGGTTCCATTTTCACAGGAAAATTTTAGAAAGTGGGGAACTCAGTCATCAGAAGGCAATGGAAGAAGTGAAACTGTAGTTTTTATTGATTCCCAGTAGGCAAGCATGGTTGTGAAAGATAACAGTTAGCTGTGATTACTGTTATTGCTATAGTTTTGGCATCCAGTGGCTCATATCGGCCAGAAGTCATGGAAGTTAAACAGCTACAGAAATTAAAAGGGGAGCTTGCTTTGTGGAAGTCATATCTCTGCAGAGGAGGCTTTTATTGTTGATAGATGAAGTCTGAACCTTCATGAACTGCAAAATAAAGAGGTTTTATGAAGGAACTGTCTGTCAGACCTCAGGTAAGCTTTTCTGCTATGTTTTTTTTTTTTCTAGATGAGGAATCTGACAGTGGATGGACATTTTGGAACATGGTCACAGTGGAAACCTTGCACCCACACCGATGGTGCCAGTGTTGGCTCCTGCCTCTGCAGGACACGTGTGTGCGACAGTCCTGCTCCTCAGTGTGGAGGTTGGCTGTGTGAAGGACCAACTATGGAGATTGCCAACTGTTCCAGGTACACAAGACAATTTCAGGTTCTATCATTTGTATTTTAAAAGTTTTTTAACTGAATCAGAATAAAATCTCTTTTTTTCCCTCTATGGTATATTGAGGAGGAACAGGAGTGTCCTTTCTAAAAGTTCACTAATGCAAGGTACAGTATATGAATTCTGTTAGCTTTTTTGTTACATTACAAATAAAATATTGATGTCTTATCAGAGTCTCCTGTTGAAATTGAGAAATACTGCATTTTGACACTTAATTAATACTCTTTTTCCTTTAGTATCATAGAACCATTTAGGCTGGAAAAGACCCTCGAGATTGAGTCCAACCATTAATAAGCACCGCAAAGTCCACCACTAAACCACATCCTTAAGCACCACATCTACATATCTTTTAAATAGCCCCAAGGATGGTAATGCCACCACTTCCCTTCCACGACTTCAATGTTGACAACCTTTTTTGTGAAGGAATTTTTATTAATATCCAATCTAAATCTCCCCTGGCATAACATGAGGCAGTTTCCTCTCATTCTTTCCGTTGTTACACTTGAGAGGAGACCAAGCACCACCTTATTACAACCTCCTTTCAGGTAGTTGTAGAGAGCAATATGAGGTCCTCTGAGCCTCCTTTTCCTCCAGGTTTTAATCACTTTCCTTTCAGAAGGGCTAGTAAAATTTGACATTTTAATATCCCTGAAAATTATATTTTCAGAACCTTGATGCAAGAGTTTTCATACGAAGTTTACCCAGAATAAAGTGACTAAAGCAACTGAATGGCTTCATAGCTTTGTACTTCTTGTGTAAGGAAGTAATTTTAGCAGTTGCTTATTACAAAGCATTGAAAATGGAATGCTCAGAGTACCTTTATTTTGGTTCAGTATTCTTGAAGAAATGGAACACAATGCAGTATTAATGACTATTATTAGGCCAGATTCTGCTGTCAGTCACACCTAATCAGCCATTCGCTGTGTATAACAGATGACAGAGCCTGAGCTTTTTATTCTACCAGAAATGGAGGCTGGACACCATGGACATCTTGGTCACCTTGTAGTACCACGTGTGGAATAGGCTTTCAAGTTCGTCAGCGTTCCTGCAGCAATCCAACCCCTCGACACGGAGGACGCGTCTGTGTGGGACAGAATCGAGAGGAGAGGTGAGTTATCTTTTTTTCTCCTGTCTTTTTTAATTTCTTCTGCTCAGTTGTATTCCACAGGACATTTTCTCCTTTACGTGCCTTGGTTTTCTCTTCCCTTTCCTTTCACTCTCTTTGACTTCACTGCTGTACAATAGCAGTATTCCCATTAACAAGGCCGTGGGTCTGTGGCAGATCTTTCATCTTTCACTTAGCTTCAGCCCTCCTAAGCCCCCTGAGAGCTCCTGGTAGTGCCAGAGAATTGTGCTGAAGCAATGTGCTGCTGTCCCCTGAGACCCTGAAAATTGATTCTCCTTGAAAATTGATTGCACTGTGTTTGAATTGTAACTCGCCTAGCTGCAAGACATGGAATTCAGAGCAAAATATAATAAGGTCACAGCACTACGTTACTGATGCTTTGGGTTTGTTTTTTTTTTCTGTCATGAATGAATTAAGCATCTCTATAACACGGAAGGAAGTTTCAAGGGCTTTGTTTTCTATTCAATAAATATAATACACCATGAACTCAAACATCTTTTAGCAAGATTTCATGCTTGGGCTTTTTTAAAATTGTTTGAATGTGTATTAACCCCTGAGCAGATTAAGTCAGCTCAGATTTTGATTTCACCGTGCTTTGGCAACAGGCTAAGTATTTTGTCACTAGCTCAGAATGTCAAGTTCAGGCCTTTCATTCCATTTTAATTTTTAATTTGTCTGCAGTTTTAACAGTAATTAAACATTTCTTTAAATCAAGCTAGAATATATTCAGATCAACTGCAACTCTTGTAAGCATTATGTTGTTTCTAGAGGCAAACCAGAAAGCTAGATAAGCAAAATACTGGTATTGGCATTAAGAATGTGGAGTCTTGTGGTCATCTGTTCCAAGAGATGTATGCTGATACATTTCCTCTCAATATACACTTACAGCTTACTTTGATGTTTTTGTATGGATGATGTAGTATCGTATATTGCTGTTGGATGAAAACAAAATTCAGTAACTTTTATGATGAGTTTCAGAAAGGCATTTAATTAAACAACAATTCTAGCGTTTCTTCAAATTAAGAGATTCCTTGAAGGAAGGTTGTATCACACACTTATGCATTAACAGATCACCAGGGACCTCGTTTTTCTGACTCTTGAACATATAGGATCAGGATCACAGAACATGTGAACATTTCTTGCTTTTTCGAGGCTGTGAATATTTACCATTTCATCACAGTGGAGAGCATTTTGTTATTTTGTAAATTGCTTTCTGAAAGAAAATAGGTTGCCCTACCAAAAAGCAATCACCACCACACGTAGATTGTATCTGCTGTTACTTACCTCTGTCCTAGCCTGAGTAACAGGTACTGATTTTCTTGAACTGAGAGGTCAGTCCGGGGCAGGACAAAACAACACTAAATATAGAAGAAAGTAGTTTAGTTTGGATAGACTCTTTGGTGAGGGACTATAGATGTTAGTTGCCATTGTTCATTTTAGTTTAACTTGGAATAAAAGCCCAATAAGAAGTTTCAGAGTAATAAAGAAAACGTGGGAAATATTCTCCTAATTATAGGAGAAAATGTTGAGTGTTAAGACAATGGGTGCACTGTAAAAGCAGTTACAAAATAGAAAGTGGTACTTAGGATGAGTTAAAATAATGGCAGCCCAGAGGGAGTAAATTTTGGTAACAATTCTGAAGAAATAAAAGGCTTATGTTGCTTTGCTTTTGTAGCCTGTAGGTTATTTGTCCTTTCTGTCTTTGTCCAGTCAAGCAGCAATCTAGGGTGTATGTGCCTGTGAGTTTACTGCAGGATGCCTTTTTCTCTCGTAGTTCTTCTGTCACTGTTTCCTGTCTCCTTGAAACATCCTTCATTCTCACTGGCCCTGCACCTTCCTCTCACTCACAGGTTGCTCACAGCTGACCTTCCTGCTTCTACCCTGGTTTGCTTGTCATCTGTGTTATGACCTGATACTTTTAATAAGTTTTAAGTAATTTTAAATTTTCTTTTTCTAGAGAACATGATAAGTTAGGAAATTTTGTCAAATAATTTGTAAAACAACTAGAGGAATGAGGCATCAGTTATATGCTAGGATTTCTGTCAGTGTTAAGCCAAGTTATTTGGATAAATCTTCTCAGAGCTGTAAAAAACACATGGTCCTGGGAAGCTTGCCAGACAGAGCCCATCCCACCACTCCCAGCAGGGGAGTAGGGCTAGCCTGGAGATTGTGACCAGGTCCAACCAAGACTCAAGATCATATGAAATCATGGCAATGAGAGAGGTCCAGATAGGAAGCTAAGGCACAGGCCCTGGTTAGGATCCCATTAAACAGAGCTGCTTGGGCCATGGATGTGGGTCAGGGTTCCAGGTGAAGCTGGCTGGGGCCATGAGGGCTTTATGAGTGTCCTCATGTCTCTGACAGCTTGTAGTGAGTTTTGAGCTGGGAGGGCAGTGGTGTACTAGTATTTACAGTAGTCCTAATTGGCCATTTCACTCCTGTTGGAGTTACATCAGCACCAAAGGGAAACAGCTCCTTTGAGAATTGAGCCCAGTACATTTAGGCAGGCTGAACAAATATTACATGTGCAGTAACTGCTGAGAAATATTTACTGCTTTTTTATCCAAAGGGCCAATAAACAACTTCACAGATTTTCCCATTTAAATCAATCAAACTTTCTAAATATCCTAATGTTTTACTTTCTTAATGACCCAGCTCATATGAAAAATGAAAATATGTGTAGCCTTAGTATAAATTTGAATTAGTTGATTTGCACATTGTGTGCATTTGTCTTTATAAACGTGCTTACTCTAATCTCCTTCACATGTTCAGGGATATAAATATAGGATTCAGTTTCCACAGCCAACCTCGTGCCAAACTTTGAAACAGCTTTTCAACAAACAGTGATTTCAGTAGAAATTCAGTACATAACTCCATAGAAAGCAAACACAGAAAAAGCACTGTGTGTCTGAGGTAAATTCACCTGCAGATGTGAATGCATATTCAGCTTTAGAGTTATTTGCTCATGTGTTAAGGGCTCGATGTTTGTCTAGGTTTTGTTTGTTTTACCTCATGAAAGCCATGGCTAATGTATTGGGCAGCTCTGTGCTTGCTGGTCCTTCCCTTGAAATCAGTGGCAATATTTACCAATTCAGAGTGTTGAAGATACGTTAAGCTGTTCCGTGCTCTGCTGCTGAAGGGGTGTGTGGGGAGTAGAAAGCAGTTGAGAGATAGCAGCAAATACTCATATTACAAAGCAAATTCCCCTTGTAGAAGTGGGTTAAAAGTGCAGCTGATGTGCATTTAGACAGAATAAGGAGAGGGAGTAAAAATAACATTGTAACAAAACTTGCTAATCAGATAATAATTTTGTAGTTAAGACTCCAGATGGAAGAGATGATGATGAATTCCTTAGGGGCTCAAAATTTTCTGATTTTTCCTGTGTGAGAAATATTCACTGAAGCTGCTGGAAAACTCTCTAGAGCTTAGTTTATATAGTCTGTAGTATCTCGTCTTGACATTATCATGAAATGAAGAAGTTTGTCCTTCCTGTGGAAGATGCTGTAGATATGACCTCATTAAGTCCACTACTCTCCCCCCGATCTGTGCAGAAATGAGGGACATTCAAATTGCTTTGAGTGGGTGTACTTGTCTTTTATTACACAGGAAAGAATAGGAAGAAAAAAATCCCATGGAAATTAGAAAAATAAATTGGCTGCAGATGATGAGTAAACATTTGAAAGCTATGGATATTTTGGGGTGCATAAGAAAATTGCAAGCAGAAGGTATTGTCACCTTTTTTTTTTAAATTTTATTTTTGTACACGGTTCCCAGCAGGCATTTAGCTTTTGAGCTTGTTTCCATGAGAAAGGAACTACTGAGAGTCAAGTGCCTGCTCTGTGCAATGCTGCTTGTTTCTGAGCAGTGCAAACAAGCTCAGCTCCCTTCAGCAGAGCAGATCAAACCCGCAAGGCTTTAGGCTTGCTTGTGCTCCCATGGATGTCTTGTCTGCTGGGAAGTGTGGGCTCCAGTCTTCCTTGCTTTCTCTGCTCCCTCCTCTTCCACAGAAGCCCCTGGGACCACATGCCTCAGCCCCTGCCATATTCCAGAGTCTCCATGATGGGTATTTCTGCTGTATTTCAACAATCTTAGTCCGGGAGGGCATGTGTGTGTCCTGTGCCTTCAGTTAAAGCAATCTGGCCTTCCCATCAGCCTCAGTGTAGTCTGTGCTTCCCAGTAGGTCACATAACATTGCATTGCATAGGAATGGCTAGACAGAGATGAAGGTTAGTTTGTTTTTCTCAAATACATGGTAATATAACATAGTTCAGTGTTTAGAAGTATTTATTTCAATAGCATCTCTCTGTGGAATAAAAAGAACACATTTGTAACTGTCATGTCTGTAGTACTCAGGGCTGGATGGCAACACTGAAATAAATTGAATAAATTGATGTTTTATTAAAGGTTGTGATTTTTATACCAACCAGAATAGTAGTCCGGTCCCGTGGTGTAGTGGAGAGCACTCCGGTCTCCAACTCCCAAGGTCGCGAGTTCGAGTCTCAGTACGGGCGGCCCCAGCAGTTCAATGCCTCCCTGCCATCCCATCCCGTCAGATCTCGGATGCCAAGCAGGGTCAGCCCTGGTTAGTGTACCAGGTGCTGTAGATAGTCCTAAGGAGACTTCACTGTCACTGTCCAAGCTTGCTCGGCCATGGCAAATGATTACCTTAGGACTTAAACAGTGGGGCCAGTTCTGTGCGCGCTGTGCCTCACCTAAAAAATCCCCTGCGCAGGCTCGGAGGGCACACGTGGGGTGAGCCCTTCCCAAATCTTCGTTCGCGAAGATTGGCCATTATATTATAGAATAGTAGTGCCAGTTGCACTGAAATTGCCTGGTATAGAACTTACTGTAAGAACTAGTAGCTGTGGACAAAAGTGAACAGAGGATATTCTCTTGAGTTCACTACAAGGGGAAACATGAAGGGTTGCAGTATAAAACCCACATTTCTCTAGGCTGTTCTCCTTTCTGACCTCATTGCAGTTAGGTTAGGGGAGAGGGCACTGGTTTCACAGATTCAAGTTTATTGCATTGCATGTTTTGTTGAATTACTGTAAAACGTTGGCCCTGTGGATCCTGAGAACAAAATTAAGAGGGGAAGAAAGAGCAAAAGGGAAAAAGGGTTGCTGAGTGACTTGAAATGCAGCCAAGAACAGATATAATGAAACTTGGCTCAAAGCCCCATGCTGTAGCACAGCTCTCAAAGATCAATTGCAGGGATGTCTCTAGATGTGAAAACATACCTGATGTTTTCAGAGGCTGTCTGGCTGAAAATAAGGTTCCACTTGTATGCTGTGGTTTTGTTTTTTGTTTTTTGGGTTTTTTTTTCCTGAAAAAAAGAAAAATTGGCACTTCTGACATTGGCTTTTTTTAAAAAATTGTTTCCTAAACTGAAGTAGTTTGCATAGAGGTTTTAGGGCTTTTTTCATCTTCATCTTTAAGCAGTGTTAGTTAACAGAAGTGCCAGGCCTTTGAAGTACTTACTGTGTCAGTTATTAGGTTTCTCTTCTGTGTCTTGCTTCAATAAGAAAGTGGGTGGTAGGGCACATAGGCACTAAAAGAGGCACTGCATCGTGGCATGACTCTCATCTAAGTGAGATCTGTCACACCTTACTCCAGGTGTCTACAAATGTGAATGCTTTTGCGTGAGTCAGCTGTCTGAACTTCCACTATGGTCTGTAGAAATCTACTCAATACAGGCTGTGGAGAAGAGTGATTTGTCTCCTTCTACTGTATATTCCTAATTTTTTTCAAATTAATCATTCTAGTCTCCATAATTTGTATTGACAAAATTTCCATTGTCTATAAAGTGAGCTTAGGTGTCTGTCTCCAGTGCAGCATTTATAGTCAATGAAAAGAAATCTGTACTTTGAGGGGTGTATTTATATGACCTATATTAGACATTTGTTTTGGGTGACATAACGCGTTTGTAACAGAGCTGTTTCTTCCCATGAGCTCTTGCTCAAGTTTAGATGACTACTTCATTTTTAGACAGCTACACTGTACATGCCTATATTTTGAGGTGAGATGAGTTCCCTAATTTTACTTTTTGTGTAGTGGAATATCAGTAATTCTTGGCTTCATGGCAGACTTGCTTTATTTCTACTATGTGTGTCCCAAATTAACTTAGCACATCTTCCTTAAAAACTAATGAAATTAAGCAAAATATGTACTAATTTGACTAAATAAATACTGATGTTATAGGAGGACATATTCTCAACAAATGATCACAGAGACAAACCCGAACAAACATTCACATAAACGACTGCACGTGACAAAGAATGTGTGCAGTTGTTGGAGTTTTAGGGAAAGAATATCCAGGCACAGAACATTCCTATCCATATTTAATGATGGCATAATGTGAACTGTGAATTGCAAATGTTAAGTGTGCAGACGGGGGGAAAAAAGCTAGTTTATGTATAAGCTACTGGTGAAAAACTTTTACCCATATCATGCACTGAAGAATTCTGAGACACCAAGATTTATAAATATTGAGGGCTAGGGAGTTTTTTCCTCTGTTTGCTGAGGAAAGGTCGATACAAGCTGTTAATAATTTTCTTAGCAATGCAGAAACAGAAAACTGTTATTCCCCTATTTACCCCATACCCAGTCCTTAAATTTTGATGAAATTGCTCAGACATAGGGACAAAGTTTAAATCACAGGCTCCAGCATATGTGATAAACCTACTTTTGTATGTAACATACACCACCAACATTTTTATTTCCCTCATAGAATTCTGAACATGCAAATTCCTTGGTAATGAATTAGAGCTTGAGGATCTTGGGGATTTCTAAGAAGAAAAAAAATTCATTGTGGTTATTCTTGTTGAAAATGACAGCTGTTCATACTGTCATTTCTCTTCTTGTAGAAATGAGTAATTGGAGATTTAGAATGAGTTTTCATTGCAGGAGAGTGCAAAGTGCCGGAAACTTGTTTAGAAGGAAAAGAAGATATGCGATTTTGGATGGCTGGTGTAAAAACTGGAGAAATATTGTAATAGATTAATTTGTTCATTCAGGACAGTCAGTAGGTGCAACAAGAACTACCCAGACTCATCCATAAAATATTAGAACATATCTTCAGAGTTGTAGATTTTCTGACTATCTGCTGTGTCTTTGTTTTATCTGAAGTAACAGCTTGGTCTCCTAGACAACCCTCGTCACACTTGCTGGTGGCCCTTTGGACCTGTGTAGAGGTTCCTTAAAAAGCAGCATCTGTTATGGATAGAGTTACTAGATGGCACACTCAAAAAATCAGAAAACTTAGGGTTTTGTGGAAAAAAAAAAGAAAATTCACTTAAGTTTGGGACCCTCACACATGTCTGAATGTCTTGTTACAATAATGACAGCTCAATAGTAAAATATTCCTACTTTTCCTCAAGAAACTACTAGAACCCTGAATAAGTTTGCAGCCTACTGGGAAATCCTTTGGGAATTATAATAGCTAAAAGCACCCTTCAAAAGATAAAGTAATAACATTATGAAAACAGTACAGCTCTTTATGCCTACAATCAATGTTTTAACTTTTATTTTGCCCATAAAGACAGAGACGATGTGGAAAGCAAAAAGCAAGTTTAGCTCTCTGAAGTCGAGAGAGATGTCTTGTAATCAATTCTTAGCTGGAGACTGATAAAAGACTGCCTGCATAAATGTTTGACTGCCCCAGATGTATAGCCACAACTGGTTTTAATAAAAGAATTTTTCAATCTTGCTTACGTGCTCGCAGTACAGTAGCATGGTTGCATTGCATGGATTGTATAAAGTGACCAAATAAAGCAAACAAATGCTTCACCCATGCAATTGCAGCCTAAAAACCCACAAACCCTCAAATGTTTAAACATTCTGTGCCGTGTGACAACTTGTTAGTTCAGCGCTTGATGAATAGGGGGAGGCCCTTTGTATAAAACATTTCCCTGTACAAACATCGATCTGAATTATGCAAATGAGGGCCTTTCTGAGGAGGTCTTGTCTTGATACTAAATAGATTCTTTGCTTCCTTGTTTGTCTTTTCTCACAGGTACTGCAATGAGCATTTGTTGTGCCCCCCTCATGTATTTTGGACAGGCTGGGGTCCTTGGGAGCGCTGCACTGCTCAGTGTGGAGGAGGGATCCAGGCACGGCGTAGGACATGTGAAAATGGTCCTGACTGTCCTGGCTGCAGTGTGGTAAGTAATTTTCACCTTTTTCTTCAGCAAATATATGTGGCCATATGCCGTGGATGTCTCTATGTCGTAGAATTATAAAATCATTTAAGTTGCAAAGACTCTAAGATCATCAAGTTCAACCGTTAACCCAGCTATGCCAAGTCTACCTTTAAACCATGTCCCCAAGTTCCAGTGCTTGACAACCCTTTCAATTAAGACATTTTTCCCAGTATTCAGTCTAAACATCTTCTGGCCCAACTTGAAGCCATTTCTTGGCTTGTCACTAATGCCTTATGTCCATAAAGAATCTGTGTGTGGCTGTAAGCACTATGCCTAACATGAACAGTCATCAAACTGTTTTTGTCTTTGTGTTGCTTGTGTATGCTGAAATCTACACAGCTCATCCATTAGAAATACATCTAATTCAGCTTTTTCACAATAGCATTTATAATATGAGCTTCCTGGGGCAGGGTTGGTCCAGATGTGTCCTTGCAGATTTACGGTGGTTTTTGTTTTTATGACCAGAGTACGTAGGAACTCTGGCTGTAAGCCCAGGACTCAGTGTATCAGGTTCTGTACAGCAGAGAAAAAGATAAGTTTTAAATCTAAATACATCACAGCCAATCAGCAAATACATGGAAGCACCAGGAAAATGCTGAGGTAAGATTGGATAGCACTCACAATCAGCACAGCAGGCGCTTAGCAGCTGTCAGGCTTTTAAGCTGCAGTGCCATGATTTGAATCAATACAAGTGCTTTATGGATACGCAGTTTATTAAAGGATATATATGGAAAATCCCATGAGGGCTTTTTCTTGTATCTGAACAAATGTAGGTGGTAGGTTTTGAGTGAAGGGAACATCAAAATGGGACATTGCTTTCTTGAAGGTGAATGAGATGTGGATATATGGGTGAAGTGAGGCAAACATAGCAGAGACACGTAGAGAGAAGGGTGATGTTCACTGCAGCATGCTAGGAAGATAACCTCAGCATGAGAAGCTGAAGCAAAGTCTTAGAAAGTGTAGGTGAATGCCAAAACATGAATCTTGGGGTGCTGTTCCATGATAATTTGAATTCTAGTACTGGATTGTCACTGAAGGGGGTATTATGTAAAAAGGATAACCTATGTAAAAATATTAAATGGCCCAAACTGTGGAAGACAAATTGTTCAGGTGAATGACAGATGGTGATGTTAATCTCACCAGTGACCAAGAATGAAAACAGCCCAAAGGAAAAATGAGAGTTTGTGGCTCAATGACCAGGCTTAATATTGCACACTGAGAAACATGTACTCAATTTTTTTCCAGGGTATTAAAGAGGAAGAAGAGAAATATTTTTTTTCCCCCACATAATAAACCAATTTTTGCATGCCCTAATTTCAGAGACTAGGCTTATTTCTCAGGTTTGTCGTCATCTGTTGTCTGTTTGTTAGACTGGTAGTAATTAAATACTAAAGAAAGGATAATTTATTACCTTTTTGCAGTTTTAAGATTTTGTGCATTTTCCCAGGATTTGTTGTCTTTTTAAAATTTATTCTGGTGATAGACTTGCATTTTCAGTAGATTGAAAACATCCAACAGATTTGTTCTTTTGTTTCAACAGAACTTTAAGAATTAACCTAATAACTTAAAATTATATCCAGTTTTCCAAAATATTTGTCTCCCCCTGATGGTACACAAAAAAAGCAGACATATGGTCTAGATCTATTGTTAAACCTTCCTGACTAGCATAGAAAAATCACAGTATGAAAGTTTTCTGTCTCATTCCTGTTTGTCCTACTATAATGTTTTGAAAGAAAGCAGTATTTTGTTTTGCACAGAATCTTCCCATGATCCAATATGAAAAATACATAGCTCTAATTTTTTTGGAAAGCACCATGAGTAATGCAGGAAAACCTTTAGTGTAAAAATTTCTTATTATACTGATTTGAGATCAATGCTATTTGGGTTTGTAATTTATTAAAAGTTTAGCACATTCTCTGCTGTGTCACAGAATAGTTACCTGTTCATCTATGGAAATATTTTGGAGATTTTTTATTAATTAGAAAATTATTGTGTTGATGGTTTCAAAAAAAGCCTGTAGCTTTGGAGTACACAGTTATGGTGCTAAAACTCAGATATCAGTGGAAACCCATCCAGGATAGAAATCCTCTATAAACCCTGGTGTTCTTGCAAGTCAAATGACTCAGGAATAAAGTCTGTGTTCAGTTTAGGTTTCAATGAATTTGAACCTTTAAATTGCCTGTCTTGACTCAGAGGTTTTGCAGCCATAGCAGGGCCTTGTCAGGAAGTGTACCTGGAGAAGAAAGAACTTTATTTCTTCTAAAAGTTTGTTTAATTAATGTAAGAAAAAGCAATTTGAAATATTTTTATGCCTTCTTGTAATTTTTGAATGGATTAAATATTTGTATTAATGAAATCCTATGAATGACAAGCATCAATATGAAACTTGTTTATTCATCAGATGTTCTTCTGCTTCAACCAAATTTTTGTTTTTATTGTTGTAGGTATGTAGCTTCCAAACCGATTAGAATTACCCATTTTTACCACAGCAAGCTAAATAATCTCAGGAAGAGTTGCAGTGGTGGTAATCCACCTTTTTTACTGTTTATTTTGTCTAGAGTAAAAGATGTTATGAACCAAACATTTAGCAAGTGAACTAAAGGCATAGCTGAGAGTAGTCTCAGGGACTTAAAATTCCCAGTTCTCTCTCTCAACCATTAGATAGTAGCTTTAAACTATAAAGAAACTCTCCAGATTTCTTGTTTTCCTTCTTCAGTGAGGATGAACTTTGTGAAACTTTCACAACATTTGAACAGCATGAGTTGCCATAGGCCCTCTGCAACTGTGGCCTGTGAAGTGGAAAAGAAAAATGAGTACACAGAGAACTGGAAAGCATATTATTTAAGAAGATAGTAACTATGTTAGGCTTCATTTCGTCTTGCAATGAAAAGAAATTTTTGATGCATTGGATGTGTAGAGTGGACTAAATGCTGTCTTGGGACCCCTTTCAGCTGTGCCAATTCTTTGGGTTTAGAACTGTTTTTCAGTAGGGAATCGTGAGAGAAGAACAACAACAACTGGTTTTATATGGCTTAAGAAAGGAAGTCTTACAGCACGTTTGCCAGCAGTAGCAGGGGACCAGATTTAATTTCCTGGGAGAGCCTGCCTCTTCTGTTTTCCAATCTGCAACCAGGCTGCGAGACTGCAGTATAGGCAATCCTTATCTATTTAGCTATCCTCATTTTGCAGCGTTTACCATATTAATGGCTATTGTCTGTGTCCACCTAGTGATTTGTAGCACATAGTTTTTAATGAACAGTTTTTCTTCCTCTTAGTTTGATAGTATTGCTCATAGGCTGTAATATCACAGCAGGGGACTATTGGCCTGTTTTGCTTTTTGCATGTTTCTCATCAGTTGGTTCCTTGGCTTTATCTGTCTTATAGCAGATATCAACCAAGACACTTCGGTATTTTTATCATGACTCAGTAGAGTTCCCTGCTATTATTTCCAACTTAGCATTTTATAAAATCATAATGATAAATCTTTGGTGCATAAAAATGTTGCAAAGAGAGAAAACCATGATAGTATTTTAAAGATGCGTTTCATCCTGAAGTGCCCTTTATACATGAAAATGGATGGCCAGAGAGTTAGGACTGAAGGCATTTTCACTGAATATAGAAAACCATAAATCATTATGATATAGAAGAACTAGACCAGAGAGACTCATAAAGGTCAAAAAGATGAAGCTTGAAATCAAAATCTGGAGTCATAAGGGCCTATCAAAGTCTTTAAGTTAATCAAAGTTAGTAAAGAGTGCTTGAAATTGTCTAATAAGAGATGGGACCATCACAGCCAAATTTAGGAGCAGCTAAGATCTGGTAATAAAAAGCTTAAGTGGATAACAAAACAGGTATTATTCTCATGTATGCAGGTGGTGCAGATGCTAGAGAAAGAACTGTGGAATTCTGTGGACTGTGCTAATATGACTCAGAGGACAAACATTTTCAGAATTTATAGTGTACTGAGATAAGTTGTACATTTGCTTCAGAAAATGCGTCTTTTCCCCTGAGAAGCATAATCTCACTTGAATTTGCTTTAGGCCAGTAATAAAAGAATAACTTTTTAAAAGAATTATTACTAGAATGGGTAATCTAGTTTGAGGCTCAAGTTAGGTGACATACTTTATATTTGTCTGTGTTCTCAGTTCAGTTGTGCTAAGATATACATTTATTTTAGCTTTTAATCTGGGTGACTGGCAAAGGGTATATACTTTCCACATATCAGAACAAAGCCTCTTGGGTGTTGCGGTGGAATTTAAAACAAAACAAAACAAAATACAAAAAACAAACAGAGAGAAATTTTATTTGTTTCTTAGAAATAGTCGCTAGGTTTGCATTAATCTTTTTTAAAAATTATTATTATTTTTTCAACATTCTGGAATTATGCTGAACACAAAACTTTGTGAAGAAAAACTATCTGTATTCTAGAGTTCTTGTTGTGACACAAGTTGAAAAAAAAATGTCTGGGGAAAAAACCCAAATGTCGGAATTTTTTTCCTTTCATCAAGTTTTTAAAGGGAATTTGAATATGGAAGGTTTTCAGAAGTACTTTGTCCATCAGAAAGAACAGTTTGCCTTTAAAATACTTGCTATCTCACAAAACAAATTTGAAATGTATAACCTAGAAAAGGGACCAAAAAATAAGGTAGTTATTATGCTTCTTTTAGAGTTCTTTTTAAAGTTTCCATTTGATTTAAGAAAAATCATCTATTGAAAAACCAGAAAACCATCTCTTAAGCATGAGGTATAGGAAATTGTACTGTGTATATGAAGTTTGCCTACTTTACACTAATTTCCTTTTCTAATCCTTTTTTTTTCTGCCTATAATTTAAACTCTATTGGATATTAACTGTTTTTGATCAATATGTTTTAGCATTTTAAAAATGGTACATGTGATGTACAACTTTGTCAGTAAAATGAGTTACCAACTTGACATGTATAGTCAAGGTAAGTGTGCAATATAAACTGGTTGAACTGATGTGAGCTGTTTAATATGGCATTTAGCCACTCATCTAGCAATCATTTAGCTGTCTGATTTATTTAATTTTAAAAAAGAGACTAAACTGCAAGTTGTTTGCTTTCTTGCTTAAACCAGAACAGTGGGAAGCATCTCTTTTTTAAGAAACAGGTAATTTTAAAAATAATTTAAAGCTGAGAAATACAGTTTTAGCTTCTGTGAAACTGTCCCTACTCCACTTCAAGCTATTCAGTTCAACCCGTGACAACTGACACTGGCTGCAGTCCTGTTCTGAGATTCCTGGAGCAAGCTCTTCCAGGGACTTCCAGGTCTTATACAAGAATTTGTTTTGTGGGCCAATGCCAGCTAATTAGTTGGGTTTGCCAAAATGAATGTTCTCACATTTAAGAGCTTTGTATTGGACCTGGGATGTAGATGATATGTGTTTGATTCAGAAGTCCAAATCTTGTTTAAAAAAAAAAAACCAAACATAGGAAACAAATTTTACTGTAACTGTGCACAAGCTTTCTCAGCGCTTTGGATGTAGGGAACAGCCAGTTGTGGGCCTCAAGGTCAAATGATAGCCAAGAGCCTTCATCCAGGTAGGATGTACTCGTCAGTTAGGAGACCTGATTTGCTACATGAAGAATTTGCCACACTGTTTCCTAGAAGACCAGTCACAGATGGATTGCTGTTTGTTGCAGCGCTCTGCAGTTACAGTGCAGTAGTTGTAGTCTTCTTTTTTGTTACTTAGTTGTAATACCTTACACCTGGCTATGTGAGGCTCTGCGTTGAATTTTGGTTATTATCCTGGAGTTGCTGGAATAACTACAGCTATATTTAATGTGAGGCATTTATTCTTTTGAGGTTTTACTGTTGTTTCTAGAAAGGAAAAATAAAAATTTTAAACCTCTCATCCAAATTTAAGGAAAAGAAAAAAAATTATGCAGGTAAAGAGGGCTGCTTCACTCCAAGGTAAAACATAATTCAGATAGAAATAGGAAGTGCAGGGGAATCCTGTAGGATATTACCAATATAGACCACTTAATACCTTTATGACATTGTTCTTCAAGAAAATAACAGGAGTTTCTGACAGTCAAAATGGAGCAGCTTCGAAGTACATGGTATTAAATTCATGATACATTGCTACAAAAAAGGGTCATCATGAAAGTGAAATACTAGCAAGAAGGTGATGCCTCCAGACCCCGTACTCCTGTGAACAGAGACACACTGAAGACAAGTTAATGGAGAAAGATATAGGGTTTTATTATTGGAAGCTTCCAGGGTTCAAACCCAGAGGGTCTGACCCCTAGGTCAGGAAGTTTCAGGGGGTTTATACCACTTTACAGGGTTTTTCCAATCACTACTCTCATTTCTCTTGAATGCCCACCCAAAAGACCTGTCAGTCTACCCCCTTCTTCATGGGGCGAGGGAGGCAGTCAGGCCGCCTTCTGTTGTTTGTCTCCTGTTATCTTGCAGGTGGCTGCTCAAAAACATGTGGCCTTGATTGAGCCTGAAAGCAGCTCCTAAACTCGTGAGAAAGGCACTTAATATGCACACTTAAAACCAGAGTAACTCAGCAGAGTCTATATGAATCTAAAACCTTCTAAAACTACATTAAATTCTTACACATCAAAGGTATAGGAGTTAAAAGATGGATAAAGCTAACTGGACATACCAGTGGTTTGTCCTGGAAGGAGAAACATCAGATTACTGGGAGGTTACTCTAGATGTCCTAAAGGAATGAGTTTAGACAGATCTTATTCATATGTATTTTTAGTAATTTTGACAGAAAAAAAATGGATTATATTTGCTGGTGACCTGAAGTTTAGGGGTATCGTCTATACAAAGGTTGATTTTTGTGTCTTGTGGAAGGTACTACATGTCTTTGAGGGCTGAAGTAATAGTAATGAAGAGTGTTGTTTCCTAATTGCAAAGTCATGAACTTGACAACAGAAACTCCTGCTTTCACCTTGAAGCACAGTGAGGAACAAGACAGGAGAATGACCCTGGTGTGTGAGTTGTTTGTGATACGAGCTATAAGCCAGAAAATCTGTGCAGTGGTGATAAAATTTAGATTCTGTTTTAGCATTTAGAATGTTTCAGCACAGTATTTCCAATAGAGATAAAAAAGATAGTCTAGAGATTCATATATAACATAATCTCACAAGGGATGATTGTAACTGTCTGGACTAAAGCTATTTGAAATCATAGTATTAGTTTCAGATATTGCAAGTAATGTGATTTCTCCACTACTGCTTTTATTTCAAAGCTAAGCTTATTTTGAAGCTGAATTTATCTGACAGCATTGTATCAATGACTGAAGTCATGAACCCTCATTATGATTTCATCTACAAATTTTCAAAGTCTCTTCCACTACAAAGATATGTCTTTGTTAAGTATTCAGAAACCTTAATTTTACTGTAGGCAGTTCAGTAGCAACCTTAAGTCATTGCACAGTTGCAATCATAAGGGAAGAAAGGGTGCAAGAAGCATGGCATTGCAAATTACCTCAGAAACATGGTAGAGCATGGTAGAGATAAAATTGTTCTGTAGCCAAGCTTACAGTTCTTAAAGGACATAGTACATGGTGGAAATGAGCTGAGCTCTGGAAAGTGTTCCAAAGAAAGGCAAAAGATTGGGATTCTGATAAGTCAGAGACTCAGGGTTCTAGTGTATGAAGGACTAATATATAAATTAATGACAGATTTGGAGAGAACACTGGGATTTGGGAACACTGGGATTTCCATGTACTCTGTAATACTATCTGCTGTAATATACTGATTTTGAAGGAAATATGAAGCCAGTGAAGGGAATTCATTTCTATTCAGGGCATTGTTAAATGATGTAACTTGTTGCAATAAATTATTGAGGCTTCAATCTTAAGAATGAATAAAACTCCACACAGCTAAAATTGTGCAGGATATCAGGATGAACTGGAATTACAATAGAAAAAAAATACATTTTTGATACTATAGTAAATTAAATTTTGACGTTTTAAATAATTTTCCTGAATATTAACAGTCAGATTTAGAGCTCTGCTTTTGGTATTCCGCTGATTTCTGTGCTTCCATTTGACAATAACCAGGGAAGGCATGTCTGATCTAGAATGGCATTTCCAATGTTCCTGTTTGTAAGTGAGTGTTGAATCAATTTGCAACAAATTGTCCATCTGATTTATTTTGTTCCTTTTAGGTTTAGTCACCTGTACTTAAAATGGTATGGTGCAAACACAGTAATTGTGTTTACACATAACAAAAAGTCTGCTCACGTGTAGACCTTAACACAAAAGAGAGCTTTGTTTCAGTGTTTTTCATTTCAGCCTCAATAAACTGAGGGATGGATGAAGCCTGAATATGTAATCTGTGCTGTTGCCATTATAGCTTCACTAATGCAACAAGTGTTGAAGAATATGAGACTGAGTAGTTAGCTGAGCTGATTGACAGCAGTCCTTAGCCATCTGAGTGCAACTAAATGGAACTCATCCAAATTAATTATATTTATCTGCCACCTTTTATTCTTACTTAGTCTCAGAGCATCATAGTAATTTTTAATTTCTTAGGCTGTGCTAACATTGTACTTTTCATTGAAAATAGTGTCAGGCAGCCCTGTTTTTACCCAAGTTATATCAGGCTGGGCAATAATTATTTAAAAATTCTGAATATTTATTGATGGTCTTATTAAAACTCCTTGGGGTTTTTTCCCCTGTGGTTTATTCCCTCTTCCCTTTCACTCTGAGTTTTTGGTTTAGAAGACCTGCACTAATACTACAGTCACCAAATAAAAGACCCTAAGTTATTCAAAGCCTCTGACATTCATCTTAAACATGTTCACAAGCCTTGAAAAAGGCAAACATACATTTTCACTGTGTTTATTTATAACTTATTTTGTATCTTCAGGATGTTGTGACTCAGTCTGTTGCAGCATTCTGAAATAATAATATTTACATCTGAATAGTCTAGTAGGTGGGATTGTATTCTTCATGTCTGAGAATATAAACTCATGCAAACAGTGAGCTCATTTACCATCATACCCCATGATGTATCCTTGCAGCTAGAAGGGCAGGATGCAGTCTTACAGTCCCCCTTACGTTACTTGAAAGTGGCATCACATAGAATGTTTGGGATTTTTTTTTCTGCTAGAGAAATTCAGCTGAAAGTAAAAATATTAATCCTGTATCTTCCAGAACTTTTTTCTAATTCAACAATACTTTTTGTATCATCTGAAATACCAGAAAGGTGAAGTCATAAAAACACGCCTGTCCGTTTACATTATGAAAATCTCTGACTTTCTTTCTTATAACAATTACTAGCATGAGAGATCAGTGAAGCAGTTACTACTTTGTGGAGATACAGGAGTTGATTGATCTTTCATTTGAAGTCGTGAAGCCCCTATACAGATCGGGAGTGATCAGAAATAGGTCAGGCCCAATATGCAGTTCTTGCTTTGCCTCGTCTGAGAGGCATTAGATGGAGAAAGAAGTTGTAGACTATACCTGTACTTTTTCATCTATCTGATACAGAGGAAGGACAGACTCACTTCAATTTCTTTGTACATTGAATCACTCTTCAGAAGGAAAATTTGGAGGATGGGGTGGAGGGAGAAATACTAGAGTTGACCAGGTCCACAGCTGGTGCAAATTGCTAAAACCCTGTTGATCTCCTCTAGGGTGCATGAAAAAACTTGTTAAGTTACGGCTTGACAAATTAATCTCCAACTTGTGAACATTTCTGCAGAAAAAGACAGTACTAGGAAATCCTAAATGCTTTAATGGTCCCCAGTTCAGGGTACCCTCATTGCCAGCTCTTTGTACAGTTCATCCCACTGTGTGAGTGGACAGGTGTTTCTTCTACAACACACAGCCGGGAGGCTGCACAATTATCAAGGAGAAACAGGCTGTGCCAGAGATACTTGTTGAACTTCTCATTTCCTTTGTGGATTAAAAAGGAAAAGGAAACTGAAATTTCAACCCAGATCCTATTTGCCAGTTACACAGTCTGGATTGCCAGGCACCAGGTCAGATAGGAGACTGTTACTCAGCCAACAACTGCACAATGCTCAGCAGGAGACTCTTCTGTGTTATTGCTCCTTCACTCAAAAACAGCCCCATCTTTACTACATGAAGGCTATTTATGAAGGTAGTGGCATATTCCAAGATTTTTTTATAAGGCCATTTACATATTGGTGCTCGTGAGGACACTGTGTATGGCTCACATAGTGTGGTTCTGTCAGTTTACTGTTCTGGCAATGTCATACTGCTGTGGATATACCACTTACTAGAAAAAATTTCATTTCCCACAGCTGAATTTATTCTGTCCCCACCTCAATCTGTACAAACTCTATGAAAAGCATGTGGCACAGTCAATAGACCTGCATCTCTCAGCATTGCCTGACTTAGTTAAGTCTTTTCACAGCTTTCAATGACATCAGTCAGCAGAAGTCCAGAGGGTATATTTTGGTGTTACTCTGTCTAGAAAACAAAGACCTATATTTGTTATTTAATCTGAAATGAAATATGCTCACTCTGTTTAAAGCATAAAACAGATTCATTCAGAAGTTTCAAGAATTTTCAAACAGTTGTTCACAAAAGTAGAAGTATACTATATGCTTTCATTTAGGAGCATATAATTCCCTTTACAAGTACACTGAAGTCCCTATTAAAAAATAGTAAATTTATATATCCTATCCCTTATTGAAAAACTGACCCAGAATCCCAAATCACATATTGAAGCATTTCTGTGAGATAGCTTGGCAGAATGAATATTTTGTTAAAGAGTTTTAGAAAAAAGAAGAAATAGCAGTGCATATAATCTTCTTCTGAAGTGGAGGGCTAAAAGGAATATTAGACATACAGTGAAATCTAGCATCAGCAATTTGGTATGAAGTATAAAAATGATCCATTAAAAAGAATGCAAGAAAAAAACCCACATTATGGATTATGGGAATTAATCCAATTGAAACTTTGCTGCAGGCTATATGAATGTAATTTTGGAAAAAAGAAAAAGGTAGAATAATGTTTTCACTTCTTTGTTTTCAGAATGACTGGTGTTTTATTTGCTGGTTAGTTTTCTAAGTAAAAATGAGAAAGTATAACATGAAGTACCCTATCTATGAAGTTAAATCCGAATTTCCATGATAGTCCCAATGAAAAACTAAGTCCCAAGAAAAACTAACTAATGTTGCCTTAAGCTTCATAGGAAGAATAATATGTATGAACTGAATTTCTGTGTGTGAGAGGCACATAGAGTGAAATGTGGAGAAAAAAAGGAAAATTCAAATAAAGAGAGAGCAAGAGTTTACAAAAGTATTTGTCCTTGCTAAAGTCACAGGAGGGCTTTGTCCAGTATAGTCAGACAAATAGAGATGAAAATGGACTATTAGTCTTTCATCTCCTATAGGGTAGGTACCTTTGATAATTTGGCGGAAATTTATTGATGAATTTAATTCTTAGAACTGCATTCTGCCTGCAGTACCAGCCTGATACAGAGAGTGCACTTTCTTAACTATATTCTTACTCTTTCCTTTTTGCCCTGCAGTATCCCCTCTAGAGTGTTTTCTTGACAGTAGGTGCCATTTTAAATACCACAAGACTTTCCATGAGTAAGTTTAACCACACAGGTTTGCAGCACAGACCATGCTGAACACCATCCCTTGTGAAAAACTGACCATTTATTCCTCTCTTCTGTTTCCCTTCTTTTAAGCAGTTAATTATCTGTGAAAGAATAATAGCTTTTCTCTTAGCTTGTGGCTGCAAGTTTCCTTAAGAGCCTTTGAGACACACTGTGAAATATGATCTTGAATTCAAAGTAAACTGTATCAACTTAACACCTGTATCCATATTTTTTGACACCTTCAGCATCTGATGGGTTTGTGCCTTCCTTTTATAGAAAATCAGGACATAAAATTTTGTTCTCCAGTATTTGTTCATGTTCCACTAATTTCCTGCTTTATTATGATTTCCCTGATTTGCCCAATTCAGATGTCACGCTCATGTTTTTTACAGTTCTCCTGAAATTCCTGAAGTATTTTGAAAAGTAGTATCACATGTACAATATTCCAGGTCTTGGACAGGAAGATAAAGTTAGGCAAAAAGCTATGTGGCACTAGTATTAATTTTCTTATTTCTTCTCTCATAGTTATATTCTTTGGTGACATTTTTCACTCATTTTGTCTACTTGTGTCATTATGTTTTCAGCTAACAAGCCTGCTGTGGTCTTGTCATTTCTAAATGCCCCTTGTATGCCTTCACAGTATATTGGGCCTGTAGACTCTGTAGCAATCTTTCTGTCCGTAAAGTCCTTGAAGTAGGACTGTGTCTTAACTTTTAGACCTGAAGAAGTACCTCCTTGAAATCTTTTGTGAACTTTCTTATTGTTTTGGTTTGTTTGTTTGTTTTGTTTGTTTGTTTACATTTAATATGCCAGGTTTTAATATTATTTCCATTCATTTTCTGTTTGCACCTGACTTCAGCTTCTTGAAGAGTGGTTTCATCTCCCTTTTGTTTAGTCCTGATGATTCCTTTTTGCCCTTCCGCAGATTTCTTGATTGACAGCAAACATTTGCTTTCTGTCTCTAATACACTGTCCATGGAGAGCTTTCCTCCTGTAGAGCTCTGCTGGGTCATGTCCCTCTTCAGGTCCCTCATTAATGGTTGTACTGAATCTTCTATGTTCATTTGTCCTGTAGAGGAAAGGTCAGGGACTATCTCCCTAATACTTTTGAGTAGAGTCACTTCTCAGGGGAACAGAATTCAGCAAAGAAAATTATGTTTTTCTGGAAAAAAATAGTTGGCCAAAATATAGTCATTTTTGTCACTGTATTCCTATTTCTTAACCTTGGGCTCATAAACCAGGGACCTAGTTTGCTTAGTCAAGGGTAGAAGGGGAGTTCCTGCAGAGGATTTTTCACAACTGCGAAACAGTTATATTACATTTAAAACCCCCAAAATACCCCTTCTCCCACACTTGCACCCTGATAATGCCACATTTCCACGCTAGGGGTAGCTGTGAGAGGTCAACCAAGAGAACTCAGAATCCATGATCTTTGAAAGATACACCATTTGGTTTCTGTAGCTCATCAAAGTCATATTATACTTTGTATGGAGTCACAAACTGACACACAAAGTGCTTTTAGTGCTTGACTGTCGCTGCTGAAATGGGGCCTTACCCAAAGGCATTGAAGTAAATTAAGTCTCCATCTGATTTCAGGGATGCCTGAGTTAGTCTCAGACTTTCTGTCGTTCTGCTTTTTAAAAAAGATAAAGACTTGCTCATAAATGAATTCTCAACTATTATAGAATTGGTTAGCATTGCTATCAGAGGTAATTTTATGAATTGGATGCAAGGGGCTTTTGTTTGGCAGGTTGTTGTCAGGTTTAATTGTCTTTTTAGGCATCTTTTTCTCTCTGTACAGTTCAATGAGTATAATCAATTTTCCTTTTTTTTCAAAGCTAGCTTACTAGTTTAAAATTGTCACTTATCAAGATCCAGTAAAAAGGATGTCCTTTGAAGCTTCAAAGTAGACATGTTCTTTTAGGGAAATGTGGTTAAAGGCTGTGGGAGTATGAACAGTCCCTGATGAATTAACTTTCCAACTCTGTAAATGCACAGAACAAGTACTTACTCATTGGAATAAGGAACATGATTTTAAAAAAAATGAAGAGCTCTAAACTCCACAGCTGGAGCACAGATGCCAACAAACATAACTTTGATGCTTCACAGATGATTCTGAATACAAAGCTGTTCCAATTGATTCCTTCCCTACATTTTCCTTGGAAAAATATTAAGTGCTCTGTGGTTTGTTTGTTGGTGTTTTTAAGTGGTGAAGAGATTATACAAGTTCATAAAGAAAGGTTTTTTCATAAATGGATGCGTGCTTATTCAGTTCCATTAATTACAGTTAACAAACCATATGTTCACATATTTTTAAGTGTACGGTACAAACACAGCGTAGTTTTCAGCGCTTTTCTGGATGTGAGTTTTGAAAGGTAAAGGAGAAAGTGGTACAGTTATTCTATGATAGGAAACTCTTAAAGATTTAACTCTACAGAGTTTATACTGTCTCAGAAGACTTTTTTTTTATGTCGAGAAAGCCCCCTCTAACATTTTCCAATTAAAATCTAACAGTGGAGTCTAATTTTCAATTAGTGTTGAAGTTACAAAAGGTATGTATCCATTATATACGTATAACTTTGACATATTTTGGGTTGCAAATAGGTAGTTTTAAAGGCGTGTATGCTCAGGACATATATGGTAGTTGAGCATATAGCAAGCCTTTAGTAGGAGTCCATAGCACAGTCATATTGGGAGTGTAAAATAGACACCTGTATTTGGCAGAGCAACTTAATCCAGGTTTCTCTGGGTGACTGCCTGAGGTGTAGGATACTGAAGGAGAAGGCTAAAAACCTGATTTGAAAATGTTTTAAAGGATTTTTGAGCTCTAACTTGACTGAATCAATATCATTCATGCTGGGATTAGGCTCTTCTTTGGAAAATTCATGTTCATCTAGATTTCCTGAAGGCTATTTTGCTGTGCAGTGGTGATTTAGATCAAGAATTACTTACCTGTTTCAGTTAGTGGTTCAGTCCACAGTATTTTTCTCATTTCTTTTATTTTGAATAATATCAATTAGTGCATAAGTTTGAGATTGTTTCCGTCATCAAAAGCAGCAAAGCATGAATGACTTCTATGAATTAGCACCAATAAAATCTGTGTCTCACCTGCATCTGCATCTGCACCGTAAGTCCTGCATAGATCTGTCTATGAATGAAAGTATTGCAGAAAGGCCTTCTGAATCATTCTACTGGCAATATTCCAGATTACACAGACAGATTAGACAAAAGACAGCATTAGAAAGCATAAAGGTTTATCTTAAATAGCTTGTTTAATAACAATGCTGTTATTTTCAGGTCAGGAACCAAGGAGCAGTAGCTGTAATGCTTTTTGCATGGAAGAGCATCTTCCTGACTTTCAAAATTATGATGTCCCCATTTTCTTATATTTACACTGTGTCTAGGACAGATTAGTGCCCATTCAAGGATTTGCCCATTCAAGGATTTAAAGTACTGGAATTCATGAAAAAATACTACAGATTTTGAGGAAAGAATTCTCAGATTTTTTTTTTTAAATGTAGCTCCTCTTTTAAATTATTTCAAAATGACAAATAAATCTGGAGGATATGTTTTGGTGAGGGACAAACAAATAAAAACCTATAGTCTATGATGAATGCAGTTTTACCTATACTAGCACATCCTACAGATTCACAGTTCACCACTTGATTATGTTACAGTAGAGTCTCGAGCTAAGGAAAACAAAGCTGAATTGTGCCAGGATGTCTATTACTGTTCTCCTCTCTGCACTACCTAAAATTCTTAAATTCTTGGGCACTTTTTTGGTTAGTAAAACTCATTACATGCTAGATCTTCACAATGTAACAAATGAAGTAAATAACTTCATTTTGGGTGGGAGGAAATGTAAAAAAGAAGGGGGAAACCATATTTCACTCACCACTGCCTAAAGCTTTGAAGGGATTTGAAGTGTTGCAGCAGAATTTATTCTCCCATCTCTACTAATCTAAGGGCTAATGACTGGCTGCCTGCAGTGGAGAAGTAGCTCTACCTGATTGAGGCCTCCTGCTCAAACTTACTTTTTGATTTACATTATTCCTCATGGTATCGTGCTGATGAGGATTCCTTTCTGTCACTTTTTTCCCACGCCAACATTGAAATGGCATTCTATGAATGAGAAGTCTGTGTTTGACTCTTTTCTAAAAATAGTATGAAAATGGAAGTTGAAAGCTGTGTGGAAAAATAAATAAGTACGTAAAGTAAAGTAAGTAAGTAACAAATAAAGTAACAAATTAAAATACCAATCTCTGCCTTAGAACAATTCCTAAACCTTTATGAAATTATCCAAATACTCAAAAACAAATTTTAAATTTTTTAGTAGTTCTCATTATTGTCCTAGGTCTCCATTCTAGAGAGATCCTCTGTATCAGGTGAGTATAATTACAGTGTAATCACAATGAGGTCAGGACATTATTAGCTCTGTGCTGATATACCATGATAACAAAGACAGGTCAGATATAGAGCATCCGGATTTTTGTCTCCCATTTTCTCTTTTCATCTCATAGTTCTGAATTCAAAGATAATTGTAGTAAATAAGTTTAATATAACTTTGTTGATAACAGTAAAGTCTTCATAACAATAATGTCTAGGAAACATGATTTATTTTTTTTGTTTAGATTTAAAGAAATTGTGAAGTTGCAAACTCAAGCAGGACCTAATGATAAAAACAGAATGAAAGTTGCCTATGAAAATCTGAAAATACACTAAAACATGCAAAATTTTATGAAAAATTTGTTGCAGCCAAGTTAGAGAACAGATTTCTTGGACTCCCATCAATTTAGTAACATTTGTAATGCTGTTACAGGCAAAAACCAATACACTGTTCATGAAAAGCCAGGAATTTAATCTTCATCTGATTAATGTTTCTAACAGTCATACCAGCCTTATCAAGTGATTTAAATTATATGCAGGTGACATAAATACACAAACCTTTTAGTCCTCCCCTTTCTCTGGTGGTAGGCTTGCCCTCCCACTGCCTCTCTACACGTTAGAGTTTAATGGTTTCAGTCTGGGGGTGGCTTTACAGCAACTGGGCAGTAGCCTAAATTCTTTGCCAGAAGTATTACATTAATGTTGATGATTTCCTTCTCAATTTAGGATGTGGTTGGGATCTTTTTGTTTGTTGACCTGCAAGTTTATATTGCAGCTGAATTGACTATGTAGTGTGTGTTTTGCATATGTTGGATGCTTGTTCTTTGTTCTCTTTGCTACCCCTAAGGCTTGACAAGAGTGACTTGGCTTACCTTGCTCCTTGCATTCATTTGATGACCATTAATAGGCCATCAGTGATCTTTGCAGCTTGTGGGCTTCACGTATTGCTCTCTGCTGCTTCTCTCAAAGTTTCTGATGCTCCTCTGTGCTTCATTTTATTGCAGGGGGGTCTAAGAGGTTATTCTACCCATAGCAACATGTTACAAATACCCATTAATTACAACATCTATATTGCTATAGACATTACATCACACAATTATACATGGCTAATGAAAAGTCAAAACAAAGCAGGTAATAGAGATCTGGTAATTGGCTAATTGCTACTGCATGCAAAAAGCAAATCTTCAGGCAGACCAACACAAGCACAGGCAAAGCCCAGCAGGGTTCTAAGCCTGTCTTAGCTTAAAGCAAAACCTGTGGCCTGTTGGAAACAGCACTTACTCCCTATTTACTGAGCTACAAAGTTAGGAAGCATGTTAGTGGTTTAGTTATGACTAGATTTCAGGTGGACCATTCATGCAGGCATGGCTCCTCAAATGGTTTAATGGTACTTGCCATGCCCATGAAAAGAAATCAAAACACTTTGGATTTTCAGTATCTGAATCTCTTAGTATCCACATCAATGTTTCGGAAATCCCATTTCAGCTAAGGATTGTGATTTTAACCTTGATTAGAAATAAGATCTCTGTTTTTGGAATTTATTCAGTAGTCTTCATATCCACTGGAATAAATCAACTAAACCACGAGCTTCTGATTCTTAATGCTGGCTAGCAGCCTTTTTCCATGGGCAAATAAAGACATGCCAGCTTTTTTGGTCTTGTTCATTGGCCATTTGGTCATCCTGGTCATTTGGGCCTGGCCATTCTCATTTAACTGGTGGTTAGAAGCAACTCCCTTGATCAAATGCAACTGTTGTATATTCATATCTCACTGTCTGTGATGCCAGGCAGGCCCACATTAGCTTTTACTTCATCAAAAATAAGATCATACACTGTACTGATAAAACTACACCATCTTAACATTGCATGTTGATCAAAAGACCCTCCGAGTCAGAGTCTTCTGTTTATTACTCAATTGGAGTAGATATAAAACACACGATTTTCCCTCTCATTACTTTTCTTAAGCTCCTGTGCCTAGAATTATAATTTTTTCTAAAAAATTAATACTCCTCAGTTTATAAAAGGGACACATGGGACCTCATTAAAAGAGTCTCTAAGACATCTGAATTTGGCATTCGTGTAAATCCATGTGACCCCCTAGCTAGGAATCGCTTTGTTTTGTTAGAAATGCGTGCAATCTGTGCACCCACTTGTCCTTCCTGCTGTTCTTCTGCTGGAAGAAAGGATGCAGAGGGCTTTTTCAGATAAAACACAGCTATAGGATGTGAGCAATAATTACATCTAGAACTATTATAGCAGGAGATGTGGTTCCTGTATCTCACTCAGTTTCTTCCTGTGCTAAGAATTGTTCTCTGAGGCTAAATGGATGGAAGGAGTGATGGGGATGTAAAGTATTTGAGGATGTTGCTGTCAATTGACTTGAAATACTGAATGATTTAACTTTTTTTTGAGGTTTAATGTCACTGAATCCTATAAATAAGTCTTTTCATTTTCTGTAATGTTTTCTGTCTTTGAGACATGTGAGCAGCCATATGATTATATATCCTGTGTTCAAGTGTCAGCTAAACACACTTTGGAACATTCACACATACAAAATGAAATGTCATTTTGCCTCTGAGCAGGATAAAGCCCTAACACCTTGGACTGATTCTTTCCAGAGTCCTTGTTTAAAAATGAAAAATTATCCTGTTTGCATTTGCCACAGATTCTTCAAAGGAAACAAATGGTGAAATTTACATTTTGTAAAATCAAATACTTTCTTTATCATCCTGCAGAATGATCACATTAACTTTTTTTCTTTGGCATGAGGTTTAAAAAAGCACTTTCATAATTTAAGAAATGGCTTGGCTATATCAGCCATACTTCAAGGAACAAACAGCTTCAAGTTGTGACTTCTCACAAACCTATCTGAAGAAACAGATACAATCTTAGGTGGCAAAACAGTCATAAAAATATTCTTTTGCTTGTATGAAAAGTAAAAGAAAAAATAAAAAGGGAGGAAAAAAAGCAAAATAAAAAGCACTGTTGCAAAATAGCATATATTGAAACAATTTGTCTAAGCAATACTTGATGTTAAAAGTAAGAAAGCTGGGTAACGTTGCATGATTTTGTATACCTTAAACAAATCTTTATTAACTTACATGTGCTGTTCCCCCTTCCTACAGGCATCTCTCTCATGCCTCTCTACTGGCACACAAATACTTTGGCTGAATCAGTTAGGGTTTGTATAATATTGGGATCCATTAAGACAGAGAGTTCACATATCATTGAGTGCAAAGTGATTGCTTGTATAAACCAAGAACTAACTGCACAGCATGTGGGCCTGACCTTCTGTACCTTCTGACTGCTACTAAAATATTTACTAAAACACCTATGCCTTGATAAGAAGCCACTGTCTTAAGGTGTACTAGAAACTGTGACCAAAACTTAAATCCCACATATACACATTTTTGAATCATGGAACTAAAACTTAAAAGGTATACCATTTTCTTGTGCTTTTTTTAAAACTGCAACAGTACGAAGAGGTGAATTAGCATTTAGAAAGCCACAGTTGAGCCTTCTCTTTAAGGATTTGTGAGAATTTTATTCTCTGTGAAGGTTATTGAAAATGACGTTCTGTCATCTTTGTTCTTCTCTCTCACTTGGGATCCTGTTGACTGCTTGCACCTTCACACTTTCATCCCAAAATTCTTACCTAACACCTGCATTTTCTTATCAGTGAAATTTCTTTAGCTATAACTGCTTCTATTTTATGTAGTCACATTAACATTTGCCCATGGGGATGCAAACTCAGCTCAGTGCTATAATCTTTTATTTATTGCCTGTATTTTTTCCCCTTTAAGGATCTTTTCTTAAAGTTTCTTAGGGAAAAATAAGAAAAAAAGCAGACTGCCTGTGCTACCTATTTTGGAGCATTTTCTACCTTTACTTGTCTTATTGGTGTTGCCTTGTCTCTGGGCATCTAAAAGAAAGACTCCTTTTCCTGAGAACTTACGTATTTTGGTGACAGGTTTCTCTGAGTATCACAGAAGGATGTCAGACAGAAAAATGTCTTACCAGCTTGTCCAATGGAAAAAAAAGAAACTCCACAACACAAAAATCATTTGCTATGATTTTCCCTTTCCGTATGTACAACTTTAAGCTACCTTTGCATCCCTGCCATTTGGTAGGTTGACCCCTGCTGGATGCCAAAGCTGCTCTGTCACTCCCCTCCTCAGCCTGGCAGAGGAGAGCAAACATATCAAAAGGCTCCTGGGTTGAGATAAAAACAGGGAAAGATCACTCACCACTTACCCTCACAGGCAAAATAGACTCAGCTGTAGGAAATTAGTTTAGTTTATTACCAATCAGATCAGAGTAGGGTAATGAGAAATAAAACCAAATCGTAGAAATACCTTTGCCTGACCTCTCCCTTCTTCCAGAGCTCAGCTTCATGGGAATCGGGGCTGAGGTCAGTTTGTCACACATCATCTCTGCTGCTCCTTCCTCCCCAGGGTAGGGACTCCTCGGAGTCTTCTCCTGCTCCAGCGTGGGGTCTTTCCCACAAGAGACAGTTCTCTGTTAACTTCTCCAACATGGGTCCTTCCCACAAGCTGTAATTCTTCATAATCTGCTTCAGCATCGTCCCCTCCACAGGGTGCAGTCCTTCTGGAACAGACTATTCTAGTGGTATAGTTTTCATAAAACTTAGCTTCAGAGTTTTATTTGATAAGACAGAGTTCTTTATAAATGGTCCGACACTTCAAAATTTAAATCACAATGTGAATGCAAAATACTCAGAGAGAGCAAATCGCTTTTTGTAGGAAAATAATAAAAGTAACATTTTTATTTTTCAGCTGTTAATGTCATTGTTCTGAAAATGCAAAAGAGCATGTTTACTGAGCTGTCAAAATGAAGTCTACATTATCAAACCTACAGTGTAAATTCAGAGCACCCATCCTGGCCTTGAGCTAAAATTCTGTCCTGTGAATTTGAACTGTGTATTCCGGCCATGGTTACGTGGTTACTGGCAGTAAATCCTCTCCACATTGCTAGGAATATCTGAAATACAACATTCTGAATCATGCAGCCCTCTTTTCCAATAAGTTAATGTGGGTTTACATATTGCTTTGATAAGCAAACACAACATTACTATCTACCAAAAGGCAGTCTGCAGCTTCAGCATCCTGAAGACATGGGCCACAGTTACATTTTCCGGTCTCGGGCATGTAACTCAGCTGTTGGAGTTTGTATCTATTTACATCCCTTTTCTGTTATGTTTAAAAGAAAGATTTTGGTAGATGACATATTCACTGACAAATCTTTTCCTGCCCAAGCTGATCACTGCAGTGTGGATCAATCCTTGCTCGTTTCTGTTTTTTCTTCCTCTCGTGAGCAAGCATACATGAATTTTATGTCAAGAAGTGGGGCAAGGCTGGCATGCAGAAATTTGATTTGCAATAGGACTGAGATGGGTATAACTGAAGCTAAGGGCCCTGTGTGTGCATTAAGGAGTACAGTCCTTCTTTAAGAGCTCTCATGAGTACTGTATTAAGAAAATATATTGTTCTTTTGTGTTCAACTAGTTGAAACTCATAAAATGCTCCATTTGAAATGTGCTTTGATTTAACTGTATCAGAGAACCATGCTCTGTTCCTGGTCAGTTTATTTTCATGACCACACTATTTTCTCTCATTTCATTTTCATTTTTGTTTTTTATTTTTGCAGTCTACAATTTCTTTCTCCTTTTATTTTCTTCATTAACCTTCTGACTTGAATATCTTTTAGACATACCACCTTTCCCCTAGATAGTGCTTAGCCTTTTTGCTGAGATTTCAGACAAGTTGTAAAATAAAAAGGACTTTAATCCTCTCCTAAGGAATTTCCCCAGACCAACGGAGCATAGTGTTCAGAAGTTCTGAGCTGAAACACACAGGGTATTGTTAATTAAAACCCAATCTGTTTTATGCTAGAGTCTCACCAGCTACAGAACAGCTCGTATGTGAGGAGATGTGAAGGAAGTACAGTTATTTTCGCTGTATCTTCCTCATACTGGAAACAGAGCATAATATGAGCCAGCATATTAGTGCTTTTTTACTACCTTCTATTTTATTTTTTTCCCCCAGAAACATCTTCTTACCAGGAACTGGCTGAAGATCAAAAATTGTTTTCTTTGCAAACACAGACTCAAAATTAAAATGTAGACAAATTAAACCCTTTGTAAATAAACTTTGTATAAAAACCAACAGCATTAAAATGGCTAAAAATGAAGAGTGTTGTAGGAGAGAAATTGATTTATAGGGAGTTTTTTAGATTGACACAAATTAAATAGAAAATGTGAAACAAGAGGTTCAGTTCTGACATGATTCTGAAAAATTATGAGCTCCATTGGTGGATGCAAGGGCAGGATGCAGATTTGCCTAAACAGACATGTTGGTTTTTGGGAAACCATAAGGTGTGTGGAACATCTGGGTGAAAGTGGAAATGTGTCAGAGGCTGTGTGAGGCACCCACATGATTTTGGAACAGTTTGGAAGCTAGATGAGAATCCTGTGTTAAGTGTACAAGCTTTGAGAAGTTGATACCCACTCATGAGCAAATGACAGGCAATTGTATATTTATAATTGCCTCTGATATGTTACTTATTGAACATGTTAAACAAAGCCTGTGAAAGTTTGTAAGTAATTTGAATTTGCATTTATTATCACAACTAGGGGCATAGTTTTCATATATCTGTTTCTGTGTGTCTGGGTTTCAACCAGGTAACCTGTAAAATCTTATGCTATTGTTTTGATTATCCTTTTAGTTTTTATGGTTTTTTTTTCTCCACATAGCCAGGGGCCATGACATATGACTTAAACTGATGCTTGCTACAGCAGTTTAACCAGCTCAGGTGTCCTCCTTTTCTGAAGGTCATGTTTTCCCATAGTGGAGTTGGCAGAAGAAAATATGTTGACGGTTTGGTTTCAGTGCTTCCTTGTCAAAGTGATTACAAGCTATAACTGAAGATGAATTTGTGTTTATATATTTGACTGTAGCAGCAGGAATTGAGGTGTGGGCATATATTCACATCTGTCAGCTCTGCTGGGACTTCTGCCTTGGGGAAAAGCAGATGTCTGTGGTGTGATAACATATTAAATTGTACTTAGGTGCATTTTTGGTTCAGTTTGCTTCCACATGCCTGGGTCAAGGCCTGAAAAAGAGGTTTATAGCATAATGTATTTTTTTTAATCTACCTTCTGTATCCATTTTCCACATGGGGTGTCCATTCTCTTGACATACAAAAGAAAAATAATTTTACTTTAAAGGAATTTGGGAAATGAAGGTTGTGTTTGTTTTTCTCCTTTCACTTATTTACAGAGGAGTGGCCTTTGAGCCAGGAAGATGTCGATGTTCATATGCACATTAACTTTCCATTCTTGAATTCCCTCCTGGTAGATTATTGGAGCTTCCTAGTATTTGGAGTTTTTGAAGATGACATAGAATCCATCTGGTGCTGGAGGGATCTCTGGCAACTCTATTTTGCCACCTTCACTGAGCTTCCAAATCCATATGCAGATCCCTTACTAAATGCCTTCATTTTCAGAAATGCAGAGCATAGCCTTTCTGCTACCTCATTAGAAGATGCAGATGATCAAAATCTTTTAATGTATCTCTTTTGTGTGACTAAATCAATTTTCAGTGGGTTTAAATACCTGCACAGTTAGCACATTTCAACAAGCAGTTCTATTTTTCACTGCAGCTCCTGAGGTTGGACTAGCAGCTCTGAATTAAAGTTCATGGGTCCTCATCTGTTCAGTTTCTACCATTTCCATCCTTACACTTTTGTAATTTAGAAACTGCTCTAACATTTAAGGTGTTATCTCAGGAGTGGTGACATTATAGGATTTTTCCCCCTAGTGACTGTTATATCATTTAAGTCATCCTGTAAATGAAAAATACAGTAAGAATATTAGGGTAATCAGATTTTCAGATCAAACCCAGGCTTCAACTCGTTCCAACATTAGTCATCTCAATTTTTTCTTCCATTAGTTTTAAAAAACCACAATTTATCAATCTTTATAAAAAATGTGGGGAAACACCACACAAACAACAAAATGGCTGCAATGGAGTGCTTGTTGTCTAAATGACTCCATAAGCAGTTAACAGTTTCATACTGTCAGGTGAGTTTTGGTGTACCAGTGATTAGTAGTTACATTTTTTTCCCTTACATTTTGATCTTAAAATGTGACAGATTAGCTAAACCTGAAAGATTGTCTAATTGTGGAAAAAAAGATCAATGATGAACCGTAGGCTGATAAGAGCATCAATTTTAATATAAGGCTGCATTGATGATATAATAAATGACTATGGATAAATTAATAGGAATCTGAAAGTGTACTCTGTGGATGGATATAAAATAGTAATAACTTGTTTATTTGTCTGTATTTCTTGTTAGCAGGCTTTTTACACAGTTGGTTTTCCAGGTCTTAGTATTATGGAAGTAAATGTGTCCTCAGCATGTACATTTCCAGAACTGCTTTGCCACTGTGCTTAACTGGAAGGTGCCTTGTTAAAGGGAGGAGCCATTTTGCTCTGTAGAAGTTTCACCCTGGTTCCTTATCCTCAACCCCATGATTACAGGCTGTGCAGCTTTTATACCTTCTTCTCTTCCTCTTGCTTTGCAAGTACAACTGTTTTAGCAACCTGTGGACTTAGTGGTATGTGCTGGTAGACAAACCTAGCTGAAATTTGATGGCAGTTTTCTCCCATTGCTAAGTCCAGGAAAAAGCACGTTGACAAACTTAAAGCTAGCAATGGGTTAATCTAAGCATCAGATATCTAAGGATCAAACTGTTCCCAGGTCACAAAGTAGCTGAGTAATTCTAGTGTTGCTTGTGAAAACTGAAGTTCCAGATTTACTTCCACTTTTAATGTTTAAAAATTGGTTGTTGAAGATCTCCTTTTACCCTAGAAACCTACATGAATTTAAAACCGAGATTAAGGTAATTTATGAGAGATGACAGATTTCCAGTGATTACAAAGCAGCAGTCTCTAAAATTTATGAGTTGATAGCCTTATTCTTACTCATTCGGTTATTAAATGTTTTGATAGCCATGATTTCAAAGAGTTTAAAAAATATTTTTTAAGTTGTTAATAACTGTTTCAGCAGTTTACAGGATTTCTGTCAGGATTTATAGGGCCTATGTGGAAAACTCAAGCTTCTCGGTAAGAGTATTTGAAATTTTTGAAATTTTTACAAACAATTGAGTTCTACAGGAAAGTAAACCCCTTTTTTCCATCTGATTTAATCTGCCTTCTTTTGCATTTGCATTTGTAATTAATAAAGCCACATGCACAGATTGTTAGCATGGCTCAGCTGAGTGGTAGCTCACTAAGATACAGCAACTCTCTTGTTTTCTATCAGTTGATCATACCTCCCAAAATGGAACTTTGAACAACCTCCTTTTCCCAACCTCTGAAGTACTGAGTGATCAAGCGACCTACATTTCTTTCCCAGGTCTTTTGAAATGGCATATAGTACATTCTCAATTTTAAAAGTAAAATCGAGCTCCCTCTCTTTATAAATAAATTTATAAATACATGTTTCAAAGCTGCTGTTTATATGCTGATTTTAAATGTTTATTTAAATGCTGAAAAGATTAATTTTTATTTATTTACAAAAATATATAATTTACCTTTAATGATATTTATATTTCACTGTCTACTTGTCTTGTTGTTGCTCAGATTTTGGTCATGGCTTTCCTACTGCATTTGAGGCCTTCACTTTGTGGCAATATAACTGAAATCACTTTTGAGTCAGTTTTGGTAAATCCATGCAGTCATTTGTAGGTGGACATTCAGCTTTATGGCCTTGATTCTTTATGGTCCCGTGTGTCCTGTTAGCTCAGTAATACCTTACACTTTCTTCGGGCTTTACAGCAGTCTAAATTGCAACACTCAGGGCAAAGACAACTGAATTCTTAGTCCTTCGACTGGGCTTCTCAAATTTTACTTGGTTTAAGTGGTGGCATCCACAACTTTTTGTTTCCCAGTTCTGAAGGTTTCTGCCTCACAGTGGAGCTGCTGGAACAAGAGGCATGTTTATTCTGTGCCAGATCATAACACTGCATACAAAACCACAGATAAGATGAGATTTGCAGTAAGATTCCTGCCTATGAACTGCATCCAATGACACCTGAACACCCATCTCCTAAGCAGGAACTTACCTGCAAAACAGTAATTTTGGGTAGTAAAAATTTCCTTCAGAAAAGTTTGACAAGTTTGACACAAAATGTACCTTTTGAGCAGGAAGTTAGTTACACAAATGGCTGGTAGAGAAAAATTAAGAGGAAAGTGGAGGCTTTATCCAAAATTTGATGGGTTTATGAAGAAGTGATTAAAGTAGGAACTTTTCCTATCTAAGTAAACAAATGATGTTGAATATAGGAAGGATAACCCTGGTCCAATGACCTGCGCAAAAGATCCTGAACTCCTTCTGGGAAAAGAGATCCTAATCCAGCCTTTAACTCCTTTTAAATTGCTCTTTACACCAATGGATTTTTTTCCAATTCTTTTGTTTTAAATACACATAACTGAAACAGAAAGTTGTGCTCAGTCAGTATTTGCAGCCAAAAATCACATCTGTTCACTCCAGAAGAAGCCTGTTCTTTTTGCATAGAATGAATTATTTTCCTCCCTCTATTCATCAGAATATTTTAAAAAACCCGTTATGGACACAACCTCCTACCCTTACTTTACATCACTGTGGGATTGCATCTGCACTGAGCAATAGTCTCTTAAGTCCTGCTTTCGATGGAATCAATAGAACTACTCCCGTTGATGTCGGCCGAAGCTAAAATACTGCTTACAAACTAGGATGTCTTTGTGTAGTTAAAATAAAATGGGAATCTCAGAAAGTCTTTTGCAGTCTGCTTTTCAAGTATAACTGTGAAATTTACAGTGTAGGAGATATTTTGCTTAATGACTTGAACTTGATGGGATTTGGGTATTCTTTCAAGTCATGCTTTTGAAATAGTATTGTATCAGCAAAATGACACTAAAATAAGGTATATTTAATGGTATTTGGTTGAAGAACCTGGCTTTAAACAGGACCTGGAAATAAATAGAAATATGATCAGAGACTTTTTTTTGTTTTAGTTTAAAAATGCTTTTCTAAATGGATAAGGCTTTACAGTTCTCTAATGAAAATAAATGAACCATTTATTTTTTAAGTTCAGTTAGTGATTTTTCTGAGTATGTTTTTCAGCCACTGTAAGATAAATGTTATCCATCTTTTGGTTCTTAGAGAGAGGGTGTGTTAGTCCTTCAGAAAGCATGTTTTGATGTGCAAACGGGGCCCCCTATACATCAAAACTGTTTTTCTCTAGAGTTGATTAACACTGTTACATTTGTTTTGGGCTTTGTTTTGGTTGCTAGTGAGAGCTATCCTTTCCTTTAACACCATATTGCTGTGACAAACTCAAAGACTGAGAGATGGCTGAGGCTCAGATTCTCCTATCTTACAGCCCTGTCTTGTCACACATGACATCACCATTCGGTTTATGAATCTGCAACACTTTTTTCTGCTGGTGTCTTAAGACCTGAATAATTATTTTGGGCCAGTTAAACTGAAGTTTAGCATCATGGAACAAAAAGCAAAAATTTCAAAGTATTTTTAAATCAATGGACTGTTTAGTGATTCCAAACATACTTGAAAACAATACAATATATTAAAAGAAAATCATAAAAGTTAACTTTTGGACTGAAAATGTTTAAATGTACTATTAATGTTGATGTAGCTGCCTTGTCTGTTACATTAACAGGAGAGAAGGAAACACACAGATGAGAACTAAAGAAATGCAATCAACATAAACATACTATATACGTGAAAGAAATAGGATTTTGTTAGGAGAAATCCCTCCATCATATAAACATGTAATATAAGTGGGAATAGAACTCTCTGTCTGAATTCTGTTTTTAATAAAAAACCCTGTAATTCAAATGTAATAGTATTTAGGTNTAAAATAAAACTTGAACTAGGAAGACAAAGATTCAGAGATTATAAAAATTCTCAGGAATCTGACTGAAATAGCTATGCAGAGGCAAAAAAAAAATTAGTCTGGTCCATGTCCTCCATGAGAAAACAGTAGAGATTTGTTCTACATTATTTAGCAGTAGTCCTCTACAGTTTGAAATAAGACGTTTTGAAAATAATATTTCAGTTGTCCTTTTCCAAAATAATATAACCAAATAATTATAAATAAATCTTGGTAGAAAACATGATATTAATATTCTTTGTTTTCATTATACACAAGCACTAGAGACTACTATTTAAAAACAGAAGCAAGGTAGTTGCCTAATGACATAATCAATGTTTACATTCTATGATTTCAAATTATGTTTTTAATTTATGGTACTTTTTCTTATATTACCACCAGTATTCTTCATGATGATTTTTTATTTTAATTTACCGTTTTCATAGACATGTATTTTGTGAGTTATATACTTATTTATTTTGTGTAAAACTCTCAATGATCTGTTGAGTTGTCCCCTAAAATTCAGTCTTTACAGGTCTTAGCTTACTGCAACTTTACCAGGGATAGCCAGGTCATAATTTAGCAGTTTAAGCTGACTATCCATGCTAAACTGAAAGCCATGATATGGTGAATCAGACCACAAGTTTTAAAGCAACTTGCAAAGAGAACTTTGAGAATGGGGTTAAGCTTAAACTATTGCAATGATATTTTTGTAGTCTGTAAATGGCCTCAAGTAGTTCTCGCTTTGAGTCCACAAGTGAACCCTAAGAAATAATGTGCTTAAACCTATCATATGAGCCACTGAAGTATTCTCCCATGGGTATCTAGAGAAACTCCCAGGAGAGCTTGACCCCATTTTTCCATTCATCCACATGGAACATGTGAGGTGGAGTTTAGCAGCCATTGTCTCAGTTCCCCTGTTGAAGCATTTTGTTTCACTGCTTTTCTAGCTCTGTCTTCCCACTGTTTAGCTGAGACCTCAGTGTTTCATCTGAGACTTTTATTCATCTGAGAGATATATGGTTACATGATTAATGTACCCCTGATTCTAGATGGTAGAATTTCTTTGGAGAGGGGGCCGTGGTCCTGAAATCGCACTAGAGTAAATTGTTCAAGCATTGGACAAGGAAGGTGATAAGGGGAGCAAAGTTAACAGTTTCCATGTTTCCAGTCGCTGTCAAATCTTCCCAACTGGACTATGTCTTCATGCTAGCAGCACTTAATATGTGATGTGAATTGTGCCTTTTTGCTCCCCTTCTCTACTGAGTTCCAAATCTGAGACCATTCAGAGTAAGATCATGTTCTACTTATACTGGAGTTTTGCAGCATCAGATCAAAGCTCTACCAGGTCATTATCAGTGCCAGAACCTCATGGAGTCATCCAATGTGGTGATAGTCCTCTGAATTTTCTCACAGGGAGATTATTTTCTGCTGTAAATAACTTTTGGGTTAACTGTATATACTTTTATTTCCCTTGACATTGTGAGTCTTTCATGAACCCAGTGGTTCAATAGACATGCATGCCAGGAGTCAAACTCTTGTATAAGGTTTGCACCAAGCAAGAAGAATAGAAAAACTAACAAATGGTCTCCATAGATACTCAAGAACATCTTTCTTTCTGGCTCATGTAATAGCATAATAGTATACCCTCTGTTAGGGTGTATGCGGGGACTACACATCCTGAAGCACACTGGATACTGGTAGTCTATCTTGCTAGAAGCAAGTGAGCTGATGTGTTCATCTCAGATGTGTGTTAACAAAGCAACATTCAATATGGTGCCACTAAATTAACTTCTTCATCTACTGCCCATTTTTATTTGACAAAGGATGCATTGCGTATCTCACACATTTTACTTTACATGACCCTCACCTATCTATGCCATATCAAGTAAAGAAAGCTCTCACATTTCTAGCAGGTCTTATTTTTGATTGAAAAATATCAGTACAAAAATAAATAGTAAATGAGGAATTGAATCTTTGAGACCATTGTGACCATATTGAAACAAACACTGTAGTAGCTGCTATAGTGATTGAATTTTTCCTGCTTATATACTACTAGAAAAGAGTTTGTGTTTCAAGATGTTTGAATGTGATACAGCACATCTCCTTTTCCAGTTAATTTGCCCTTACAACAGAAAATACTTTAATTTAGAAAACTGAAACATATGGCAAATGTTAAATGGATTAAAAGCTGGTTCATTGACAAATTGAAAAATGTCGTGTCAATGGACAGATATAAATTACTGTGATGTATCTAGGAGGGTCTGCCTGGAATCAGTTCTTGGGTCAATAGCACTTAACATTTTTATCAACAGTCTAGACAGTGATATAAGACATTTTCAGTAAAGCTTGAGCATGACAGAGACTGTTGAGGTAGTAAATAATATGCTAGATAATTGCAGAAGCTAATAAAATGTACTTTATTATGTCCAAATGCATGCCTCTTGTGTGTGATAGGAAACTATATGCAGTTGTAAAGCTGTGATTTAGAGAAGGATAGGTTATCAGAGATAATTGGGTCTACTTATGCTCTTTGTGCAATGTTGTGGAAGGAAAAAGCATTAATGCAATAATGTACGTATTAAAGTCAGACTGTCAAGTAGAACAGGGTCATGATTGCTTTTTCATGTTGTATTGATAAGACTGCTAGTAGAATACCAAGGCAAATTTTCATGCTCAGTCTCAAGTAAAATGAGGAAATAGGACAAAAGGAAAACATTAGGGTGCGCAGGACCCGAAATCCTGTGCAGATTTGAGAAGTTCAACTTACTTTATCATTATGTATGGGTACTTCGGCATAAAAAAATTTTTTGTAGATATGGGACAAGAAACACTTTCAGTGTCATTGATAAAGGCACAGCAAAATTCAGTGACTGGAAAATTAAATTAAGGGGAAGTGCAGACTTGAATTAACTTGCAATTTGTTAGCTTTGAGGATTACTAAATAGTGGAACAGCTGATGCAGGGAGATGATAGACTCATCAGTGCTAGATGTCCAAAAAAAAATTGAAGAAGGAGAAGGCAGAGTGCTTGCTAAAAGGCACACTATAATCCAGCCACTGGAGGTGACTGCATGTTGGAGGTGAGTGGAGTACTTATGGCTGTGACTGAGATCTGTTAATTTCATTATTTCTTTTTTTACAGTTTGTGTGCTGCAAGGAGAACAGTCATACATGTTCTGTCTTCAGTCTAAAATATACTTGATTTAAAGAGTTGCCTGGAGGAGTCATGAAGATATTACTTCCCCTGCTGTACACAAGACCAGATAGTTTGCTTATTCTTTGCTGTCTTCCGACCTAGAAACCAGTTAAGGCTGAAACTCAGATCCCAGAAAGGTTGATCCAGTCCTCTGCTCTAAAACGATTCTCTTTCCTAAATTGTGCCTGAGTATGACTGATGTAGTCACCATAGTAGTGATCACCAGGTTTTAGGTGGGAAGGGACTTTCTACATCCTTGAGGAGTGAACAGGAGTAGTCCAGCTGAAGCCTTTGGGCTAAGAGCTCTTTCTTTCTGAAGTTCCACAAGACTGTGAAAGCAGGAAGTTTGTCACAAGTCCCTCTGGCCTTTTAACATGAGAATCTTGAACTTAACACTGAGTTCTCCAGTGCACTGCTCTGTTGGTGGAGCAGGGGTTTCTGGGGAATATTTTTTCCACCTCTAAAAGATGAAAAAACTAGAAAAGCTTTCAGACAAAGAAACTTCTTTTAGAAATAAAAACACAGCACTTAAACCAAATTATGGAGTGAAAGCAATTGTTTTCAGCATAATTGGGTATGTTCATAAGTTAGACTATCTTAGAGAAGAGGTAGTAGACTGAGAAAAGTATGAGATAAAAGGCTATTGTCACCATGAGAAAGAGAGGAGCAGCTAATCTACTGCTTGTTGGAACATGGTAACATCAGCTGCAATACAGGTCATGGAAGAAGAAGGTTGTACTATGTGATAAAGCCATTATTTCTATGTTTTCTAATGTTGTTTTAGTATTTAGTGGAATCACAAACTTTGTTGGGCTCCTTTTCAGAAGGTACCTTCTGCTGAGTTTCTCTCTAAGAGGCCAGAGATAGAGAATTTAAAAATTGTCCCACTGGTGCATATTTCTTTTTGTCTTTAATAATTTGTCAGTGGGAATTATTCTAATATTTCATGGTTTAATTTGATCCATATAATTTATAGAGCATTTGCCTCAGATGAAGTGTATTTTTCTCTGGAAAATGAATAGGCAGGACCTACAGATCTCGATGATACTCATAAGAGGAAATATATTGTGGGGCTTGAGAATACTGACAAGTCTGCATTTGTGATAATACTGGCAATTTTGCATTTGTTTCTTAGATGTGATCTGTTCCTTTTGGTGCATTCAGTCCACAGGGAATTTGCTTTTGATGATAGGTTTAGCAGTGCTGGAGGATGAGTTACATGCACCTCAGGGAGCCAGAATCTGTAGTGGAAAACATTTTTTGTCTGTTGTCCCCTTTGTAATACATAAGCAATACACAAAATGGACAGTGGTTTGCTTATTCATAAGCCAGTAGATTTTGCCAAGAAATTATTTTCTGGTTTTTCAGAATTCTTCTTAATTAAAAGCTTTAGCAAATTTAGCTAAACCTTATTTTTGGCTATTAATTTACAGAGGAAGTGCTTTATCATGGTACTTGTAGTGTTTGCGTTACTGTTTTTATGGGTGTAATAGATCTAATTTCTACTGGCATATTATTGCTTTTAGCAGTGTGATACTGTGCTTGCCAAGAAGCAGAAAAAACGCTTTCAGTTTGAGATTGGAATTAAAAGTTTATTGATGATTACTTCTCTTGAAAATGCTGTAAAAAATACCAGAGGCTTTTTAATTGTTTCTCTTTTTGTCTGTTTTGAGTGTTTCTAGTGTGTTTTTAAAGTTATATTTGCTGATTGTATTCATTATGACCATTTTCTTTCAGGAATATCAGCCTTGTAACACCAATGCATGCCCAGAGTTAAAAAAGACAACTCCTTGGACCCCTTGGACCCCAGTGAACATTTCAGACAACGGTGGTCACTACGAGCAACGTTTCCGATACACCTGCAAAGCGCGTTTGCCTGACCCCAATTTGCTCGAGGTGGGGAGGCAGCGCATTGAAATGCGCTACTGCTCCAGCGATGGCACCAGTGGATGCTCGACAGATGGTAAGCAGAGCTGAAGTGGTTGCATGATGCCTCCTGCTAGCGAGATGTCTGCAGTTCCATTTTCAGCACAGAGTGGAAGTTTTTGCTTGCTAGTGTTTTGTGTACCAGAATCAATAATGAAAGGGAGGACATAGTAATCACAGCAGGGAACATAGCTTGTATTCCTTTGGGACATAGTGTCATCATTCAGACTAAGCAAGTGTCTTTTGCCAGGTTATTTTAATTTTCTTTACAATAATCTGGTTCCTGGAAGATTCTGTCACCTCCTCATACTCTCTCAAGCTTTTCCTGGGGGAGATTTGTGCAACATTAACGTATTTGCTGAATATTTAACTAGAATATGGAATATTGATGCTAAGAACGACTTTTGCTCAGTAATTAAAAAGTAACAACTGTAAGATTCCTACAGGTGTTTAAATAAATAAGAAGTTTAGGAACTGGATAAGTTGCATTATAAAATTTTATGTTGTCCTATCGCTAGTAATTTAAAGTTTGGTTTATTTCTGAGATAGAATACTGAACTCCTTCCAAGTCTTTTCAACTTTAGATGACTTTAAATGGGAATTATTTTGTTTCAGAATTTTCTTCTTTCCCTATGAGTAACACATAGTTTTGAATAAATGTTACATGTATGTATATAAAAAAATAAAACCCAGGAGAACTTCTGACAGTCATTCTAATTTTATTAATGTTTTCATTAGTTATCCAGTTTTAATTATATATCAGTGTATCTTTTTATGTATTATACTTTATTCATATAATCTAAAGAAATACTGATTTGTTTTATTATTATATTTTAATACTTATAGACCTGTTTTCCACTTACACAGTCTTTTGAATCTTCACAAGACCCAGGTTGGCTGGAAAAAAACAACAAACCAACTTATACCTGAAGGCATTTGGCTTGTCTGAGACCAAAAAGAGAGAACAGTGTCTGAGTCCTTGGGCTTCATAATTCTCAGCATTATTCAGACAGCACAACTATTGTGAAAGTCAGTGTGAAACTCCTGCCAGTACAAGGTTTACATGTCAAGGTTTTGGTAGTGGGTACATTGCAGGGTTGGCTCCTGTGATATGATGCCAGAAGCTTCCATCCTGCTCCCCTGCCCTTCATCCTGTATAAAACCTTTGTTGTTTCACTTGACATCTGTGCCTCTTTGGAGGGAGCAGGATGTTTATAATTTTTTTTAAGAAATATGTAATAGTGAACTGTGTGAAATAATAAAACAAAACATGGCGCTCCAGATAAGGCTTAGTTTCATGCTCTATGTCATCCCCATTTCTTAATCTACAGTGTCAGATATCGGGCTTTTTTATGTCTGGGTAGCAAGGCAGGTTTTGGCATGGAGCAACTCTATTTCTTTTATTCTCCTGTTTTCATCCAAACTGAATTTCAAACTAGTATATAGCAAATATTTTGCTCTCCTAGCATTGGTGTATGTTAGAGGTGTACCTCTCTTGTCCTTAGTGAGATTTTCAGGTGGTGCTGCTGCTTTTCACTGTCTTCCAGCTCGGCATCGATGACGCCTTCTTAAAATTTCATGAGATTAAATGAGAAAGAGAATATTTTTCCCACTAGATAATTCAGACTTAAGAGAGTTATCACAACAACTAGAAGCAGACCTACAAGAGAATCTAGGTATCTTCTTGCGTGACAGCTGAGATGTCAGCACTTATGAAAGCCAATGCATGACACAGAGAGCAGGTTAGGAGGGTAAACCAGTGCAGCAGCCAGTTTGTTCTAGATTGCATTGCTGCAAGAGAATTAAACATAGTATGGGGACACCTCTCTCAGCTCTGAAGTCATGATTGTAAGTCCTCTTCTGGAGCTTGATGCATAAGCTGACTCCTGCAGAATATAGTCAGAAGCAACAGCCTCTACACTTTGTTAAAGCGTTTGGGCAGCGTGCAAGTGGCGAGGAGGGAGACGGCTCAGGTGCTTTCTTTGCCTGAGTAGCTTGAAGTTTGTTGGGGTTTTTTTTTGCTTCTGAACATAATACTCCTGAATTTCCTGGTGGTGTATTTTTGTTGCATCTTGCTGAAGCTGCAGCTTTGATTCATTTGGAAATAATTCATCATTGGAGCCATGCATGTGAGTGACCCCAACTGCATTGCACAGTAATAGAAATGTTCATCTGGGTGAAGAATTTTTGCTGACTAATCCCAAAAGTACTGAATATTTAAATACTTTATATTGAGTACTCAACAGGGCAGAAACTATTATACATCTGTCTGTTCTTCCTAGTGAGTGCCCTTATAATTTTGTCATTAATTTGTGCTCATTCTTCGATTCTTTTTGGCCAATGAGTCTTTAATCATTCTGTAATGAAATATCAAGCCCAGTCAGTGTTCCAGGTGGCTGCATTGACCAATATGCTTCTGGTGAAAATAGCTAGATTTTATTTTGAGACTGCTTGTTTGGTCATTTTCTGATTATGGATGTCAAAGCAGTATGGAGTGGAACATTTGCTAGGGAAGGATGAGAGAAGGCACCATTTTGATTTGCTGATCAGATGAAACTTACTGACTGCCTCCAAAGCGTAGGATCAGGAGCACTTCCCTGCTACCAGTTTACATTTGGGCCAACACACCACCATTCTACTGCTCCTTGATTTCAGTGGAAGAAAATACATAAATAAGAGTCACATAGAGTAGCTGCAGCTTTTGGAACATCAGGAACCCATGAGAATGGTAAACCATGAATTGTGGCAGACACCTTCATAATTTCTGGCTAGATAGCAAGAAAACAGTATAACTTACTTCTACCTGTCCAGAGACTGGATACTGTGAAACCTTCTTTTCATTATCTTCATGTTGAATTGTAGCAATTTTCTGGCTTTTATAGAAAGATTAATTCTGGTACAGCATGCTTCACATACCTCATTACCAAAGATGTGTTCTGCAAAGATCGGTGCTCTGTTCCTTGCACATAGGAGCCATTTGTTAGGAATTTTTTCATTGCCTATAATCTCCCACTGTGCAACTATAGTCAAGCCATGTTAAACAGAATCATGTTTCACTTTCAGATGCTACCAAAGTAAACTTTCTTTGTAGTCTGAGCTTAGAGCTAGAATTTTTGCCAGAAGACCTCTAAACTCCTCCTGAGTGTGGTGAGATTTCTATATCAAGCAAGCAAGCAATAGCATTTCCACATGGTATTCATGCTTTTCTGATTTGAAGTTTGATTAAGATAGAATAATATGTCTTGTTCTCTGCGTATGGGTTTTCATATAGTGCTTAGATAGGAAAGAGACAGTTATTTCAAATAAACTGAGTTGCACATGGGTGCACATTCTAATGCACTATCTGTACAGTCCAGTATTAAAAGTATAGAAATTATATTACATACGCTTTAATGTTCACTTATGAAACATGCTAATTATCTACCTTAAACATACTGATGCTCTGTAAAATTATCTGATATAGAAACACTATTAATTTTATTGAAAACATTTTTTTTAATCCAGAGGATAGTATTTCACAAGGTATGAGGTTGACTGATTCTTCCAGGTTGAGTTTATATTACCAAAGTCTGGACTCCATTGTAGTCTGCAGAGACAGCAGTAGCACCCTGAGGAATGAGGGATCCATTGAAGATAAGCATCTTTTACAGTGGGCATGACTCACCCTCTGGAGATGCCACTTTCTTTCTGTGGTGGAAGCAAACAGCAATGATGAGCTTAGATAGGACACTTGAACTTGACATGACCAGTTACCAGGTTAGCTCCCACAATACCTTCAGAAGGCAATTAAGCAAAGACAAAACTCATAAATTTGATGTGAAAGAGTTTTTTGTTTGCTTTTCTCCTTTTTTTGGTTTTGGTTTGGGTTTTTTACCTTTTCAGGAAGTGGTAGGAGGTAACAGGAAGGGAGAATAAATTCTGAAGAAAAATCACAAATTCCTTAAAGGAGAAGAAGAAAAAGGCACCTGGAATCCTGAACTTAGATTCCAGGTTGTCACTGCTTCTCTATCACAAAGTTAAAACAATAGTGACTTTTGAAGGCAGGATGTAATTTTGTCTGAATTACTATTTTAGTGACTATAATCTCTCATGAAAAGATTGGTTAAATCCTAGTGTCACCCACAGGAAGTGTATAGTGCATTCAGAATTTAGTACAGAACAAAATATGCTAATAATCAAGGATGTCCTGTAGTCAGGAGGAGAACATGTTGAGATGCTATCTCTTATACTCTCTTACTGAAGTTAAACTGTGGTATTCTGAGTAAGAACTAAATGAATCATGGAAGTTAGAACTGAATTCAATGGCAAATTCAAGTTTGGTTGACAAACAACAACTCATTAGTGGGACCTTGGGATTAAATATTTAAATACAGAAAACCTAGGTACAAGAAAGTTCTCATACTAACATCCTCCATCTGCATACTGTTTGTTTTAAATATGCTGTCTTTGCTTTGCATTGTTGTTTGCCATTACATTTTATCACTTAAATTTTACTATGTTTTGAAAGTTTCTATGTTTTTGTAAGTGATAAGTATTTAGGCCTGAAGGTATATAAGTTTTATGCTTCAATTATATTGTCAAGTAACTTGCAGGCTATCTTCAGAAAGTGACAACATTGAAATAATCTCTGCTAATCCTTGTTACCTGCTGCACTTTAAACAGTGTTTCATGCTGTCATTTAGAAATTATTCAGGATACTTGAATTTTGACTTCAGATCATCTTTTCCCAAAGTCATGAACCTAGACTGCTTGGATAATTGCATTTTCTTTGTTAGGTTGGAACAGGAGGACATAAGTCATAAATCAGTCAAGTAATATAATTTATCAGGTGTCACAACTACTTTTCTCTTATTTAGAGCTGTATTGCTTAGCTACAGGCTAGACTAGGGAATTATTATAAAACTATGTGCTTTATTAAAACCTCACTTTAAGGCAGATTGATTGAACTTGGCTGGGAGTATTGCAGTTTTCAAGCAGAATCAGGCCAATCAGTGTCTCATTACAGGCTTTTCCAAAGACGGACTTTTTTTCTCTTGTGTTAGTCAGGGCAGGTGATTTTCATGTTAACATGTCTCCAAACAGGATTAATTTCTTGTGGATTTATGAAACTATTCCAATTTGACCAAAAAGTTTTAAAAATTTACTTAGACATTATCAAATCCTCTTTGTTTAGATCAGAATTATGTAATTTATTTGGGCAGTTATTTTCTGTTATATCTGCATTATGGAAAAAATAACTCATCAGCAAAGCAGTGCTAATTTCTCTGTAATTTTACCTATATTAAAAAACCATAAGCACTTAAAATGAGAGAAAATACTTCTGTTTTAGAAAAGTCTTCTGCTTAGGTGACAGTTCATATCTTCTGTCTTCCCTGATCTTAGAAGTTGATGGGGTTTTTTTCTACAAAATCACTGTGATTGCTTTTACTGAAATTTTTGCAGTACTTATTGTTAGTCATGGAAATTTTCACTTTTGGCAAGCACAGATGCCTGTTTAAAAAATTGTACTGGGATTAAGAAGTTAAATGCCTTTTCTAGCCTCACATGCAGCAGTTTATTATTGGAGCACAACTTCTGAGCAACTCCAAATAAGCCTGTTGATAAGCTGTGAACAGAATTCGTACATTCTAGTTGTTCACAGGGCTCTAAGTCAGTCATAGGCTTTCTGAGAACAGTTGCGTTTAAAACATTTAAATTATGAATCTATCATAGAAGTCAGGTCTGGATTTGATTTATAGCTGTTCTGTCTGTCTTTTGGGAAAGCTATTTATTGGTTTACTGATGTTGCTATGACTGATCATTCTTCTTGAAAGATTTCCCAAGTATTTTGTAGATGGGCTTAAATTAAGAGGGGGCTAAGATGTTGGTTTTGAAACTAGACTTTTGCTGTTACAAACCAAGGGCAGTGGCCCTTGCATCCTTATAAAGGGCATTGGCCCTTGTATCCTGTTTTAGCCATGTATTTTTATTTTGGGGACAGTAAGCTGAGAAAAACAGAAGGCCTAATGTTGGTTTCTGTTGAGTGGCGCAACCTGGTTTCTGATCCTGGAGGTGGATATGGAGCACTTTTAAAAATATACAAGGCTCCAACATTTCACCTACTGAATGTTTTGACGGCCTTTTGTTCTTTAATACCTTGAGGTAGAGTAAAGAGAAAACTCTGCACATGGTTTTTCAGGAGATACTTTTACTGGGAATTTTAAAGTATGGGAGAAAACAAAGATCTTGGCAAAAGTTTAAAAGGGGTAACATACAGCCAAAACAAGGCATTCCACAAAGCACTGACTTAGCACATGCTAAGCCATACAGCCCAGCAAAATCCAACCTACCGGTTTTAAGTTACCCAAAATATTAAGAAAGTAGTAAAGAAAGAGAAGAGATTAAGAGAAGAAAAAGGAGTAGCACAAACTAAACCAAGAAGGAAAGAAAGAAGAAAGGAAAGAAAGAAGGAAGGAAAGACAGAAGGAAAGACAGAAGGAAAGAAAGAAAGAAAGAAAGAAAGAAAGAAAGAAAGAAAGAAAGAAAGAAAGAAAGAAAGAAAGAAAGAAAGAAAGAAAGAAAGAAAGATTTTGAGGAAGAAAGAAAGAGAAAGAGAAAGGATTAAGATAAGATCATAGCTACTGCCAGAGTCCGATGGAAGTCCAGCTTTACATTGTGGAGCTAGATCCCAGGAAAGAGAGAGAGAGAGAGGGGATGGAGGTGCATGTTGCTGGTTTTCTGTGTTCTGCCCTCTGTGACCACCCCTCCCAGGCACGATGTCTGGCTTACTGGCCACTCTGTGGCTCCAGAGTGAGGGCTGCTGTAGAAAATTAGAGACTGAGTTAGGTGTTCCAGGGGACATGGTGTGAGTGGGCTCCCAGGCTACCTTTTGACTGTCAGCTGCTCCAGGGCTGCCCCATGAAGCTGTAGAGACTTTCCATTTGGGCTCTGTGAGTCCTTCCCCCACCACACACACAGCAAATTTGTCCAGGTCATGAATGATGGTGTTAAACATGTTAAACAGGATCGGACCCAGTACTGGCCCCTGGCATACATCACTAATGCCTTTTCTGCAGCTGCCATTTAAGGACTGGTCACAGTCCTCTGGGCTTAGGTGCTCAGCCAGTTTCCAATACATTGTGCTGTCCACTTATCTAGCTCATATTTTGTTAACTTGTCTATCAGCAAGTTATAGTAGTCAGTGTCAAAACTCTTACTAAAGCAGAGTTAAATAGCATCCACTTTTCCCCCTCATCCATGAACCTAGTCACTCCACTGTAGAAAGCTATAAGGTTGTTCAAGGAATATATGGTACAGTATTTCCAGAATGTAAATTGCTCTTGTTATTTTTTCATGCCATTAATGGCATAATGTTAATTTTTTACTATGTAGTTTCTGTCTGAAGAGAAAATTCTAAAAGCCCCTCTATCAATACTGTATGAATTACTGTAAAATTGTGAATAGACTGCTCCTTATAATAAATTCTCTAATGCTTTGGAAAGAAGAAAACACATGGGAACACTGCCTGCAGACCAAACTCCATAGTGAAAAGATTCTTTTGTATATTTTTCTGTTTCAGAGCTAAAGTACCTTAGAGCTTTCCCTTAGGAGATTCCCCTCACCAGTCTCTAATTTAAATAGCAAGAAATTTAATACCATAATGTCATATAAAGCCACAAAATTTCCTTAGGACTTAAAAGGCTACACATGTCCTGCAAAAATATCTTCAGAATATCCTAGAATTGTTATGAACTGATACACCCTGCAGTGATTTATGAAGAAAATGACTGGCAGGCTGATCTGATTAATATTTTTTCCATTGTTTGCAATGCTCTTAATTTAATAACTAAAAAAACCGCCTTGATTTGAATTGCTGGTATAAAAAATACTATTATTTTGGTCTCACAGCTCACTGCATACATAAGCTGAGCATTTCTATGACCAAAGTGATACAAAATAAAAGGGTCTGACAGAGCAGGAACGTGGACCTGTATTCATAATTCACATACTGTTTCTCTATACTTGCTCCCTTTTTTGCATTTGTATGTATGGCATGTTTTTAAAATGCTGCTTTTAATATCTGTGTAATAGAATCTGGCTCAGCAGGAAAGAAATAGTTACCCTCTATAATTCCTGAAAGGTTTTATCTATTTTAGTCATTTTTTATGTTGCTCTTCTGCTGTTTTCTTATTAATTTCAATAGTTTCCTATTATAAATATTTCTATGTCAGTGCATCATCATTCCAATACTGCCAGTTATCAAGTGTTGAATAAAAATATGCAAACCCACATCTACTTTGGTATTATTGTGGATGTACTCCTCAGATAAGAACTTAAGAAGTGATACTAATGCCGCAATCACAGGTAGAAATAGGTGTAATTGTTTCAGTAGTGAACACTGCAAATGGGAAGCTCCTTCAGAACTTCAGGTTATGCAGAATGCTGGTCCTGTTCAGTCCTGGACAGACTCTTCACAGTATTTTTTGTTTCTGTTTTCTTAGCATCAATAAATACATCTTCTGTTTCTTTATCTCCATTTGGTACTCCCACAGCACCCATGCCTGTGGGTAGGACACAAAACAATTTCTTAAGAATAGACATTTGTGAGGTAGGTAGAGCTGCAAACAAAATCCAGCATTTGCTGCTGCTGCTACTATTTATCTGTACTGACATTAGCAACACTGAAGCTGTAGCATAGAGAGGCAGATACGTCCTCTGCTGTTGTAAGTACCATTCACAGGACCTTCTCTCGTCACTAGTTAAATAAGTGCTTGTAATAAAAGCAACAGTTATTGGTCCATCCATCAGAGAGTTTCCAGTCATGCTAGCACTGGGAAAGGTGAACTGCTTTGGCAACACTCGGAAATCCCAGTAGTGTTGCTGGGGTTGCTTAGTAGTGATGCTTAGTGGTAATGCTGCAGCTCAAGAGCAATTTCACTGTTGTGCTGAGTACAGCTGAGGGAGTCTTCTTCTGTGCAGGACCAAGCCCAAAAGTGGTGAAGATATTCAAATTAACTGCAGATTATTAGAAGTTCACTCAGGGCTATATCCAGGCATATTGGTTGTATGCTGGGAACAAGATCTGTGAGTCCCCTTTCACTGATAAATAGTGGACTTCATCCATTGCTGTTTAATCTAATGCTTTTTCTCTGTACTTAACTCACTTAGAAAATATGTTTTCTACTTGCTAGGTAGTTATTTTAACTAGGAAGTATTCTATTGCCTGTGTGTGACCAAAAGGCTTATTTCCATATCTTATATGTGGTTTAGAACACTTCAAGTCAGTGGAAAATAAACTGGTTTTTATAGTGGCAAAACGTTGCTCTTCACAAAAGGTCAGTTTTGCTAGAGATTGTGGAATTATGGGTAGGATAAGTACAGTGCATTGATGCCTAGGGATACCTATGAGTAGTGTAGGTAGCTTGGGTAGATAAGTGAGCAGAGCCCTGCAGTAGGGCCAAGGGAGCTGGCTCAATGAGCGGTCACAGGGAGCTCAAGCATGTGTCCTGTGTCACCCTCTTTTTCTAAAACAGAGACAATAATATCTATGTAATATATATATGGAGATTTTCTGATGATAATTCCTGTGCAAGAGAAAGATATTTTTTATCAGGTGGAGTAGATGACTAGTTCAGTCAACACAAGGCATAAAGTTTTAACTAAAATGTTGGATCCAACTTTTTGCTGCAGTTCTGTAGTTCTTTTTGCAAGTGATAATGAAATTTCTACTATGGAAGAGATTCTTGGGATAAAACTGGGGTTTGGATTGTAAGACTAAAGGTCAAGATCTTCCTGCTCATATTACTTACTATTAGAAACCTAGAGTCAATTTGAAGAGGAAAAGGTTTTTTTGGGGTGAAATAGTTTTAATTCAGTATTGCTTTTTCCATCCTTATTTTATTAGGACTGTCAGGGGATTTCTTGCGTTCTGGACGATACTCTGCTCATACCATCAACGGTGCCTGGTCACCCTGGTCTCCATGGTCTCAGTGCAGTCGGGACTGCAGCAGAGGTATACGGAATCGCAAACGGGTCTGCAGCAATCCTGAGCCCAAGTATGGGGGACTTCCTTGCCTTGGCCCATCTCTAGTATACCAGGAATGCAACATTTTGCCTTGTCCAGGTAAGATTCAAATTAAACGGGAGAAGTGAAAATAAAATAGCTCACCTTCAAGGCTGTATCTTGCAACAGTTGGGTTTTTTGTTTTTATTTTTGGGGGTTTTTTTCCTGTTAGTGTATTTTGGGTTTGTTTTGCTTTTTGAATCAATTGCAGCTCAAAATTACCTTTATAATGTAAATGGGTTTGGGTAATACTCCCATGTGATGCCAATCAGTTTATCATCAACAATATTAACAGCTATGTCTTTTTTCACATGTGAGACTGGTTCTAAAAATATAATTTTAGTATGTAAACTTACAGGAAAAAGAAAGACTGAAGAAAGCTGGCAGGACATGAGAAATCTGGCCTAGTCTTTATTTAAACTCAAATTATCATTTTCATCGCAGTGGTTGCTGGCATTAAATCTCTTGAGTGTAGAGCCTCCAGAAAATTAGGCTCAGGACTGATCACCAAATTAAATGGTAATTCAAGTAGGCCATAGAGATTGTTCTTGGAACCTTGAGTTTCTCCTTCATTGAAAGTTGGTTTAGGAGTCTGTGGAAGGGATTACAAGTAAAATATATGTTTACAAGAAACTACTTAGGATTTTAAATCATTGTTGCAACTCAGACATTTGGGGAAAAGAGAAATCTTGATTTCAGTCACCTCTCACCCTTCATAAAACAGACATCCAAATCGAAAGGCTTTTGAGCTTTGCAGAGGCTTTCTTGAAAAAGAAAGGGGAAGGATATAGGAGAGCACATGAAGAAAGGAAGGTGCAATTGGATTAGTGGAAAGAATTCAAGGTAAGAAACAAAAGTGAAGAAGACGACTGAGAGACTCAATTTTTTCGAATAGCAACAAATAAATTTAGAAATAAGCTTTCATACCTCTTTAATTGCATTAATTATGTATAACAGTGCTGTATATTTTATTATTGTGAACTTAGAGCTTTTGTCATTTTTTCAAGTGTGGATCTGAAGAATTACTATGGCAATATATGTATGACATGTATATCACTATGATAAAACATATGCATGTGAATTAATGTGTGTGTGTAGATATATAGATATATATATATGGTTTCAAGTTAAAACTCTGTCCCTAAATCATGGATGTGTTGTTTTTTTAATATGATTATTTTGTCCAATCTCATTGTAGTGCTTTCCTTAAGTTTTTTAAGCCCTTTAACAGTCACTGTCCACCCTTTACATCAGAATTGAAGCAGGGGATCTGTGCAGAAGGCCACACTTCCCTTTCAGGAGGACACAGCTTCTAGAAAAACATGCTTCCATCTTGAATGGAACCTAAGCAATGTGTTTTGGCTGTTCACTGAAAGTGAACACCTCTGCAGTTTTACTGCTAACAGGAACAGTAGGATTGTTTGGCCCCTTGAACGCCCTGAGGCATTCAAGCCTCCAGCTCTCCTGCTGCTGTGTCAGATACAAGGGAAATTTCTGCTGGGAATCCCTGTTTTGATTTGGGGGAACACCACTGAGCCATCAAAATTCTGAAAGAGGCACTTAGGCACAATAAGCATCACTTTCTGGTGAAGTTTTCTTGCTGCATCCATTGAGGAAAGTAGCTTTAATTGCTCATGGTGTAGCTTCTCTATCTGGCAGTGTGAGCATCTGAGGAGAGAGTGAGCATCTGAGGAGAGACAGGAAAAGGACTATATGCTTCTTTCTGAGCTTAGAAGCATGATCAGTGAAGGGTGGACACATTTTCTACACCAAGCAGTATTGGAGAGAGATGGAAGGGAACCAGCAATGAACCAACAGGAGTCAGAGAATTATAAAACTGCAGTCGAAATCTTCTCCACATTTGCACAGTCCTACTGCATGCTATAATTCATTACTTCCTGGACTGCAAATGTAATGCCTTGCTTTTCCAGGAGAATAAAATTATAAACAATTCTGTTTCATGTGACTGCAGTGTCCATCTGTGAAAAAATTTGAAGGCTGGCAGTGAAACATTAGGTCAAAGGTTTTAGGAGACCATTGCACTAACATGTGCAAGCCTCCCCAGTGATGTGCACAGGAGGTGAAGCTGTTGCCTAAAATCGAAGAAATAATTCTCTGGACCATACTACTATAGAAAGGTTAAAAAAAAGCTCTTTAATAAGACATTTTAGGTGCACAAAGATGGCATATGCACACCCACACACACAGGTTTTACAAACTTGTAGTATCTTCTAATTACAGTATCTATTACCTCATGGGGATACACCCAGCCCGAAAATTGCCTGTGCCCCAGGTCCTCCCACAGCCACACCTCCTGCATTTGAGTTAGTAGTCCCAAGACCACACACCTTCCTCCCACAAAAATCTTCATCAACTCTCTCTGTCCTGCTTAGACCATTTTCAAGGATTCTGAGCCTTCTGAATAGTTTTGACTCTCTTACAGCAAGCGATATGCCTGTTGTATCCTATTCTAAGAACATTTTATACGGATAAAATGTTCTTTACCTTGCTACAATCTTTGCCTATTGGAATCCTTGACAAGGAACGTTAAACAATATTTCAGGAATCTAATGCAAAGGTACTCAGCTAAAGCGCTACTAAAAGTGCTGAAAGAGTTATACTTAAAATGTATATAATCCTAGATTTTAAGGCATCAAAGCCAGCTAGAATGAAGCATCTCCTCATCAATTCCTTCTTCCCTTGCAGAGGGAATCCCTCCATAAGACACTGCCTTCAGCTTCCTTTGAAGCATGTGAGTGGTGTGGTATTAGCTAACAGGTCTGCTCACAAGCTTTAAGATACCTGATTGTACTATCATACAGTAGTAATTGCAGTACATGCATTAAATGAGCCAAGATTATCGATAAAACAGAGCTAGATTTGTTGTTCCTCCCTTGCCATTTATTTTCAAATTAAATGTTGTCTTGAATTTTGTTGGATTTCTCAAAGTCAAAATAACTCAATGATTTTCAGAAGTGGTATTTTTATTTAATTCTGCAGCTATTACACTGCTATATCTTTTGAAGGAAATTGGTTTAACCAGTAAAACATAGTTATGCAGACATAATTTTGTTGTAGAGGCCCTGGTTGTTTACAGGACAGCCAAAACCTCAGACTAAAATACATAAGGTTGTAAGGTAGAACTTGAAACTGTGCTTTATGCAAAAAATATTCCCTCTTCTGCTGTCTCTGAATTTGAAAATATTTTTAAAGAACAGTAGACATAAAGTGTGGTGGGCCTTTCTGAAACAAGTGTCCTAATATATCAAATAACTTTTCTTCAGAGACAAGTTTCATTTTCTTTTTAGTGCAAAGCAAATTTGAATAAAGATGTACGGCTTGAATGAAGTATTTAGATGTATCATATCCTGCAACAAGGAATCACAAAGTTCCTTAGCTACAAAACTACTGTTTGCCAGTAATTAATATGAAATGTAGGGGGCTAAATCAGCTCTCAGATAAATCTGAAGGGAAAACATTGCAAGCAGTAGATGTAATTGATTTTTTTTTTCTTTAAGACATGGGAGTAAAAAATGATTGCAGAGTAAGGGTTATCCATAAATTTGACCTGATTATAAGTTTGTAGAAAGAGAATAAATTTCTATTAGAGAAGCATACCAAGGAATTTTAATTCTCTTATTTTTTAATGAAAGTAGCAGAAATTTAAATTGGTGTTTAAACATGAACATCTACTTGATTGACATTCATGAGACACCATCAGGAAAGCGCAGATACAAACCATACATGAGTGAAGAGCCTTTGCTTCAGACCCTCGTGTACAAACCTAGCAGATCCCACAAATGCGGATGAGAGCAGCCAGGAAGAGAAAGTTTTCAGCCTTCTTGTTAACCACTTGAAGAAGTTTTCAGCCTTCTTGTTAACTACTGTGCTAGGGACTGGATTTCAGGAGTGCTTATAATATTTAGGATAGCTTTATAAGTGATCCTTACCACAGCAATCTGAGTTTCTGAAGTGTCCCTGTTAGGCTTTGATCACACAGCCCTTGCTGGTGTTGATGAAAAAAGGTTGATATCAGTGCAGACCTCACTGAGGTCTCCTCACACTGAGATCTCATTGAGACTCCTCACATGGACTAAGTTGTAGATAAACATGAAGAAAATGTGTCAAGCCCTTCTTTCCAGTGTGAGCATCAGGGAGGAAAACAGGGAGTCTGAATAGTTCATTCTTGTCCTTGTAGATAAGTGTGGTGCAGGCAGAAAGGTGAAGGAATGTGAGGAGATTTTGTTCTGACCTTGACCTGAAAGTTTTTGCTGTAGTGCTAGAAATAAAATTGCAACAAAGAAGAATTTAATGCTTCCTAAGATTTACCTGAGCTCCCTTAAGTAAGGACAGCTTCACCTGCTCCCTTCTGGCACAGAACCATTTAGTTGCCGTCCAGTCATTACACTTTCAGAAATATTCTGGTTAGTAGGAAGGCGTGCAATGGCAGCCATAAAGAACCCTTCCTGCTACTGCAGGTTCAGGTTCTGCTTTGCTTTCGCTTATTGCAGACAGGATCAACCCCTCATGATGTCAACTGCTGAGAAAGAGGAGTGATAGGGAAATACACTGAGCAGTGTTTAAGTCTTACAGAAAGCCAATAGAACTTTATGCTTCTCAGTAAATTAATCTGGGCTCAGTGTCATCCTGAGTGATACTAAGTGCTCTGAAGGACTAACACAATGAAAAAGCCCATGGAGCAATCAAAGGGTACAAGGCTGTCTTGTCTGGTTAAATGTCTTGCAGCATCATTTAAAATTACTTATTAATATATTAATAGCCAGCAATTTATGGTTAAATGTGCTGCAGGATCCCAGAACTTAAAAAAAAAATAAAATTGCTGAAGTCATCTAGAACCTGCCTTCAGCGGGTACTTTTAAATCTTTTTAGAGCTTGCAAGGGAGAGAGAAACAGCGAATTTTTTCCACAGTAGTAAATGGTCCACTGAAGTGCAGATTGCTAGCAGTCACTGGGCAGATTGCTTTTCGTTCATAGTATTTGAAGCCTGAATATCTGATAGTAAATTGAACAGTGCCAGAAAATTGCCAGAAATTGTACCCAGGCCCTGGGAGATGATTTGTCTGTATTGTTCAAGTTTCAGAATGATCCCTCATACAATTTTGCCTTCAACTAACTAGCAATCTCCCAAATAATCTGCAGAAATACTTTGCAAGCCAGTATAGGGTAAACAAATGTTCTCCATGTGGCTAAACTACTTTGAGGGGCAAGAGAATTTGAACTATTGTCTTGCACTAGCTTTGGGCTCAATGCCTCAGCTCCTTTTTCATGCCTCATAGATGTAAATAACATTGAACTGGCAAGAATTGAACACCCTCAGTAACTATGGAAGGGATCTGTGAATGCTCACTGATATTTCTGGGTTTTTTGAATTTCTAATATGAAGTAAATGCTAAAAGAAAGAAATCAATAATCACTTATATCAGAGTTTTATTATCATTCGGGGCTTGCAAGATATTTACATTATGAAAAGGAATTGATGATGAAGAGAAACATTGTTTGGATGGTAAATTCTGTAAATTTACAGAAATTAAAGGACTTTACTAATTAAAGGTCTGTTTGCCTGAAAATAGTAATAACTAAACATGAGGAACACTGTCCTAGTACATTGTATTTCACCTCTTCAGTTATTTCTGTAGAAAAAGACAACTCTTCTTAATTTTTGTTTTATTTCTTATTGCCCTCTCTTATGTTCTTTTACATAGGGACATGGGGACACTTGGCCAATGTGCCTTAATTAGGCATTTAAAGCAGAGCTACATGAACCCCACTGAGTAGCATGAGCTCCAGGAGTTCCTTTTCCCTCTTCTCCGCAGACCATAGTGGTGGATCAAAGGGAAAGGACAGTTGCCATCTCTTAGATTTGAAATTCTGATATTTCATTACAATATTTTTGAATTTTACCAATTTCAGATTTTTGTTATAGTAGTTTTGGTTTAATTGTGACATTTTGGCTAAGAAGAACAGAATAAATTCATATATCCCTAAACTTGCTAAAAACAATAATGAGTTTCAGCTATAGAAAACTCCCTGAAAGACTAAGTTATTTATGCAACCCCCAAAGCCAGGTATTGTTTATTGTTTCTTTTCTTCATTATTGTTTTCTGTTTCTCCTTTTTTTTTTTTAATTTGAAGTCATACTTGGCCACAAGGAAGCAGGAATGTATTTAAAAGAGCAGATAAAATTTGTCCTGCAATAGCTTCTTAAATCAGAAGGAAACAAAATTACTCTAGTGAAGCTTGCCTCTGTAGCTGCTGAAGCCCATCTCTCCACGTGCCTTGATCTCTCTAGGCTGCTTCTGTAGCCAGCAAGAAGAGGAATGAACTGCCCTTTGAAACAACTGTTGCTTTTCTAACTTAAGAGTCTCACTTGCAGACTTAAACCCAAGTGGATCCTTAGATTTTGTCATTGTTCTTTCATTAGAAGCATTTGTTTGCCTTTTGTGTGTCTGCAGTGCACTATGTTGACTGTTTGTTTCATCCAGCATTGCTTTTATGAAGAAAAGGTATCTGTAGCATCACAGAAACAAGTCTTTGACTTTGTAAACTATGATGTAAAAGTTGCTCTTTCCCCACGCTGAAACATGCAGCAGTATCCCACAGGATTAGGCAAAGCAGTAGATTAAATGATGTGGAACAGGATGATCCCAGGTGTCTGGAAGGGACAGTGTTCTCTTGGGTCTGTAGGCTGCCCAACATGCAGGTCCCCAGATATAAGTTTTGCATTTCTGCAGGTGGACAGGTCTACTGCCCCTCTATTTATACTCAATCATGCATACAGAAAAGACTGACCTTGGGCAATTTTTATTCTCTTTTCCCACACTTCTAAAAAGATGAGTGTGAAAAATGATAAACCTAAAGGCATACACATGCGCGTGCACACACACAAAAGCAAACCACAAGGCAAAAACCAAATGGGTTTTGTTTGGGGGTTTTTAGTTGTTTAAATTTGAAATAAGACAAGACAGTATATGAAGGAGCCTGCAATTCTGTCTGTGTTCTTAGGTGAGGTCAGTGTGTCTGCCCACGCTTCCTTCCACTTCCTTGTAAAACCCAAAGTGCATAGCAGGGTATCGAGTTTACTTAATTGTCTCTTGGAAGTTCTCCAGTAGTGTGGATGTTTTGTCGTGTCCCCAGGAGATCCCGTTTCTGTACACTGTTTCTTCCTGGTACATCCTCTTCCCTATGGTGTGGGTTTTTTTCATTATAGTGCAGAAATATTTATTAACCTCAACAACAGCCAGTAGGCAAAAAGTTGTTTGTTTTACTTTAAAGAAAAGAACATTGTTTGAGAGCACCCTGCTAGCTGAAGGGAGCCTTCTTCCTAAAGGGATCAACCTCAGCAATTGTCAGAAAATGTAAAGACTCTTTAAATCTGTCATTGTGGAACTGCTTTAACGACTTTCTTTTGTCCAACAGCTTTACAAAAGTGTTATGTAAAAAACCTGTAGTGACTTTCCCTGCAGCTGTGTATTTTTCCTCCTCTAAGAGGCAGAAATAACATTAAGGATTCCATGACAAAAGAAAAAAAAAAGGAAAAAAAATTCCAGATGGTTTTATGTTGCTAAGCAACTTAAAGAAAGATGAAAGAAACCACAGAGCTCCATTTAGGTCTTGTAAAAACTCAAGCAGTAAATACCCACTGCTTTGATCTTATTTAACCATGATGATGCCTTATCATCCTCTGTTACTGAAAAGAAAAAGTTCTAGGGACAAATAAAAGAGGTACTTTTGATAGTCCTTGAAAGGCTAGAGATTTAGGAAGGCAGCCTGTCAATAAATAGTTGCTAAAAAACCTAGTTATAACTGCCCTGTCCAGCTCAACTAGGATGAAACCTAACATTGTCTATTATATCTGTCCTTTCCCATCTTCCCCAGACCCACTTCTCCCTTTACATCTGAAGTTATGTAGTACAGCCTTGATCACTGCAGTTGTGAAATATGGGGACATTCCTGGGTGTCACATAGGTGTCTGAGTTCTCAGACACTTGCAGATCGATGTCATAGTTTCAAATGCACGTGCATTTGTGTCTCTGGTCCATTGAAAAATAGCAAAGCGTTGGGGGTCACTGTCTCCATTATAGTGAACAATGCATAGGTAATGTTTGCAGGTGATTTATATTCTATCTAGGCAATCTCAGGCAGAATCAATTCTGTTTTGTGGAAGTCTATATGCTGCAGCAGGTATGCCTCTGATTATTCATTTTGAGCTAGTCAATGATCACTTTAAGGAAAAAATAAAAAAAAAACTAAAAAGGGAGTATCTAGAAAGGTAAAGCCTTAAATATCTCATGAAATGAATAGCTTGGATAACAGCTTCTGCTTTTATTTGACATAATTTAAAAACAAAGAAAAAAGAGGCAAGTTCTGAATAAAAGATACCACGTTTTGAAATTGTTATAAAATTGCACAGTGTATTTCACCTGCACTGAAGAGAAATAACCTATGGATTTCTTAGATATGAGCTTGCATAGTACTACATTAACAGAGTTATCTCAGGCAAAAAGACGTAGTTGTTTTCCAGTGGAAAGTATGAATAAGAAAAATATGAGTAAGAGAATAAGTCAAGTATTTATTTATGATAGGTGGCATAAAAACATCTGTATACCTAGATGATTTGGTTGATAAATATATCCTGGGGAAAAAATGTAGCAACCGTTGAATTCCTTAATAATGGAAATAATTTATTTAAATTGCATACTTGGAATGTAGTACCGTATTCCATAAATCCTGTCTGTCCAATCAGGCTTCAGAGTCCAGATACATTATTTGCAAAAGTTTTTGCAACCACAGTTCTTATCAAGGAAGTGCTAACTCCATGCTTTCTTGATATTTAGGATAATGTTGTAAACAAACAATACAGGGACTAAGGTGCTGTATTTTCAACAACTTTACTGACATGATTAGTAAATAGCCTAAGGTATGCATTAGGGAATTGCCTGTTTGGTTAGCTCTTGAGAACCTGAGGCTATGCTGTATCTGAGATTTCATTAAAAAAAGCACATATAGGTTTTAATATCAAAATTCTCCTACATCATTTTTTTTCACTGTTGAAGCTTTGCATAGAAATCATTCTACTCAACTCACCAAGTGCATTTGTGATACACAATGCTACAAAGCCAAAATGAGCATTTTTTAAATGTTCTATATCTTGATCTAAGAGAGAATTCGAATGCAAGTGAACACAGATATTTTCACTGTAACTTTTTTTCAGATTTGTTTTTTGTTGTTGTTGTTGTTGTTGTTGTTGCTGCAGTAAGATATAGTCATGAAATAGCAGTCCAGTAGAAACTACTCCTTGAAAGGCTGTTTCATTAATTGAACAGAAAACATGAAGAGTCATTGTGAAATGCTAGATGTTTTGGAGACTGCAGTGACTATCAATTTTTTCAACAAACCACAAAGTAAAATCTTAAAAAGAATGTCTTAAATGAACGTGCTGTAAAAATTATGTACAGGGAAAGTGCACTTACCCAGTATTTTTAAAAGTAGGAAATAATACGTTTCTGTCTTACGTGGTAAAATGCCCACTGCTGCTATGAGTGATGGGACCAAAAAAGGTGAAACTTCTGCTTGTTTTAGGACACTGTTGTAAAGCAAAATGTACTGGCACATTGCCTTTATCATACTTATGGGCCCATTTATTGGTGTCGGTTGAATTACACACTAATTTCCATCAGTTGCAGATATGGTAAATAATTTTCTTACTTAAGAATTAAGAAAGCAAGTGATAACACTTTAAACAGAGGTTTGAAAAGAATTTTTTTTTGTAGGATATGAGAATTTTGGAAGTTTAGGGCGTTGTCTTTTTTTTTTTTTCAAAAAGAAAATTGAAAGAGAAATGAACAAAATTCTTAGATTTTTGCAGCAGAAATTCTGTCTCTGGGAGAACTACATCTGACTTTGTCACGTGGCTGCAGATAGGAAACCTTTTGCAGGTGAGCTGCAATGTGGCCATAAAAACAGAAATGGGAGCAATAGTTGTAAGAATAGGGACTGTGAAGAAACCAGTCTGTTGCAGGCAGTGAGGTGAACTTTTAAAAAAATTTTGTCCAGTGGCCACGTGTCAAAAGCCATCTGACAAATGAGTCTCCCATGAAATCCAGCCTATGTTTCAGATGAATCTTGTGAAAACTCTGACTGGAGAACAGTTTGACATACCTGAATTACTAAATGCAAAAGGGCAAGGGGGAGGAGGATAGGAGGAATAATAACATTTATTCCTCAACAACTTCTGTTTGAAACTTAAAGTGGCAACTTCTTTTTGTCCATGTATGCTGCTTTTTTGAAATTCTGCCACTGTTCTGCTGCTCACATCTATGCTAGAGCTGCATTAGGATTGTAACTTTATATTGGCCCATCAAACCCTCCAAGTGTGTTAGATCATTTGAAACATGATGTAGGTTTAAGGCAATCCAGCTGGGTTGCAAAAAAAATCTAGATTCCTCCATCCTTCTGTTGCTATTATTGGGCTAAGTTGTTTTTTGGGGGTTGGCTTTTATTATCAATAAAAAACTACTCTGAGCTTATGATACATCTGCTAAACAATCTTTGGTATTTTGCTTCCTCAGAAATGAGAAGTCTTTTGGCCTTAAAGATATTATGGTACCTACTGTAAGTGTCTTGTTTGGATGAGTAATTTTGTTAGGCTTTCCAGCGTGCCAGCAGCTTGTAAAATATGTAAGTCATATTGCATTGTGGTAAGACTGGCACCTAAAAATGTCCAATAATTTTAGTAGACCATGAATTAGATCCACCGAATATAAGAAATATGGGATGTATTTTGTCATGTCTCAGCTTTAAAAAATATGTTATTTTGTGTCTTTTTAGTGGATGGAGGCTGGTCTTGTTGGTCATCTTGGTCAAAGTGCTCAGCAACTTGTGGAGGGGGGCATTACATGAGAACCCGCTCCTGCACAAACCCAGCACCAGCATATGGAGGAGATATCTGCCTTGGACTGCACACTGAGGAAGCTCTCTGCAACACACAGCCCTGTCCAGGTATGGCAAATCAGCCTGTAATCTTTGTTGTTTATGTGCCGCTGAGTAAGGCATTCACAGTTAGGCAACATCATGTCCTTGATCTGTTATTTAGAAGCAAATAATTTCTTTCCCTTATTACGTGCACAATCTGCTCTTACATTCTACAGTGCTACAGTAAATCAGGTACTAACAGGATGTAGTATAGAGAAAACCACCTCTTCCCTCTCTCTTTAAAAATTAGTATTTAAGTTGCTAGGCCTGGATCAGGATTAACTAAAATGGTGTAATATTTGAAGTTGACCATGTAAGTGGTTTAAAGACTTAAAATATCACAAAGTTCTTTTGTTATGACACTAAACATTCACTGCCAGCAGATTGATGAGGTTAATATTCAACATGAGTTATCACAAGGTCCTTCAAGTAGATAATATTTGCCCTATTTTCGTATAAAACACAAAGCAAACCTTAGGGTGCTTTTTGAAATATGTTCTTCAACTTTGGAAGGTAAAGAACAAAGACCTCATCTCTTTAAATGGCTATTAAGTACTTAGTAGATGAAATTTCTCTAGTTGTATGATATTATGAATCATGTGTTTTTCTATAACTTTGACTCTGCCTTATAACCCATATTAAAAGAAACTCATTTTTTTCATGAAATTTAAGTGAGAAATTGAGATTAAAACCACATAAACATTCACTTATTGCTGATTAGTGGATTACTGGCAGCAGCAAGAGGAAAGCAGCTCTGGTGTCACACTGTATTATTTACTTCACTTATTGCTCCTAGACTCATAGCAAAAGTTTTCTGCTCATATAATGAGGCTGTGCATGTGAAGGCACAAGCCCCATGAGTTGGAATTTATGGATCCTATTACTTGTGATGAACTACAGTTTAAGTTAATTTCCTTTTCTAGGCACTGCATGTCCTCCAGCAGAATAAAAGTACCTACTTTGTCAAAATTAAAGCAGATGCGACACTCTGTGTTGTGTTTAAAAAAACAAACAAACATAGAAATCAGTTGATGATTTGATTTTTTGAGACAAATAGTGTATGTAGGAGTTATGTAGCTGCCTTGAGATCCTTAAGGCATCTTTAAAAGGTCAGAGCTTATATGTTCATTGCACTAGTATTGTAGCTATTTTTCTTGTTGTGCATTTATTTTCTACCACCATTTTCCTATAAATGACAGTTTGCAGACATTTGTAAATAATGTCTTCATCTTATTTTGACCTACCTGTTACCCAGATTTTGGAGACAATGTGGAATGGAGGAGTAGGTTAGTTTCATTGTGGTTCAAGGAAGTGGAAACCCTTATAAAACAATAGCATTTAGGAGGCTTAAAATGTATTTGTCACATTCTGTAATACTTCATTAATATTTCAGTTTCACTGAAAGTTTGCCATAAGTTTTTGAAACAGCACATCATCAGCTAACTCTGAGAATGGCCTTTGCCCCATGTTTACAGAATAGATTTCAAAACTACTTTTTACTTCTCTTATTTGACATTGGTATGGGTGAAAAATAACCACAGTCCTACAAGTTTGGAAAGACTCCCGAATCCTTGCAGATCCTTTTGTTTTACAAATGTCTTACATTTTTGTGTAGTGAGGACCAGGTGAAGAGTGGTTCTTCCTTGTGCAGATCTGAAAGTGCCACTGGTGACATTTGCTGCTTGAGTGATATGTTTAATATAGGACGGGAATAGTAATGACGCTTGGAATCCAACAACAACCAACCAACATAGAAATGCATATGCAAAAATGGAAATGATTTATAACGTTTCTTATGTTGTGAGAAGAGCAAAGATTTTTTGGCATTTGAAATAGTACATTTTTTTTCCTCCAAACAAAACTAGCAGAGTACTAAACTTTCTGGAATATTGATACAAGGATTTCTTGAGGATATAGAAGTTTGTTGGAAAATCCAATTGGAAGTATTCAAGTATGTGCTTAAAAGAAAGTAACACACTCATGTCTGCAAAATATACCAGTTTTTCTTGTCTTTCATTTTAAAAGCTCCAAAGCTCTGTCATTGAGTTTGTGGTTTTTCTTTGAATTTATCCAAGTGCAATTGCATTGATGTGAATGGAAGCACTGCAATATAGATCATTAGTGGTTTATAGGCTGCTTATCAGTAAGTGTAATCAGTTGCAATGTACTGAATAAAACAAAATTTTATACCTAAAGGATTTACTGCTCCTGTAAAAGGCGAAAATACATTTTGTCCTTGAATTGTTAACTTACATAAGCAAATAATGGATAAAGCAGTTGAGCATTTAGGAATGACGGCGTAGTTCTGCATGAAAGAAATTTATACTCTTACATTGATTAATCTGATCTTTCTGAGGTGCCTCCTTCACCAAGGGATCTCTTAGGAACTACTTGAACTTAACCTGGCTTCAAAGGCCAGCCAAGACTCCATAGAAAGAAGAAGTGACATGTAATGAGTAAGCCTTTCCATGTTATAGGTGAAAAGCAGTTCCAGATTAAACACCTCTCCAGTCTATACTCTCCTTTAAATTCTCCCTTGTCTTTTGCAAAGAACTGAGGAGGAAGCTGAGAGAAGCCTGTCTGACGTGCAAGATAACCTCAGACACAGTGAAGATATCTTTTATGGGTCCCCTAAAGGTCAGGCCAAACCAGTAACCTTGCCCAGCTACCCACATGTGACCTAGAATGATCTGTGTGTATTCTGAAATTTCTCTTTTCTCATGAGATGTAGTTCCTGCAACAAAGAACCTGGAAGGCCAAAAGCACATTGGACAAGATGGGGCTGCAAAGTGCACCAGCCACGATGCATTTAGTATGCTCACAAGTATTGTGGCACTACATAAATTCCAACTATCCTAGGACTGGACAGGAGTCCTGGCTTAAGCATGCTCTCTGCCACCCATGAGAAGTGGGCCAAGATTTGTAATCAGCAACATTCCTTTAAACTTGAATGAGCAGGGCTTTATTGTTATTGAATATTTACTTAGATGCAGCAGCTAACACTGGAGATGATAACAGCTACACCAGATAAGCAGGAAGAAGGTTGTCCATTTGTTTCACTCCTACCTCAGGTCTCCTACCCCACTGAAGTAGGATTGAACTACATTATGTCACATCTGCCTCTTGGCTCCTACTACTCACTCTGCAAATGAGGCCCTTCCAGGATCTTTCCTATGAAACAGAAAAGCCAAAGGATAGAGTTGAGTGTTCTTAGTACTCACAATAACAAGATCCTACAAGCTGATTGTATTGAGGCTTTTGCCCTGTTGTTCAAAGGAGCCCTCATCCAGACAGTTGCTAATTGTTCATAAACATCAATATGCGGGTTCTTATCTGAGCTGCAAAGTAAATCCATTTTATAAACAACATCTATTGCTTGACATTTTTCAAGACTGCAGTCTCAAATATTCCTGCTGGAGTCTGTTAAATTTTAGGTGACTGAGAGTGTTACCTTTTTCCTGTGTGAACAAGAGAAAAATAATGAGTAAATATGCACTTTGTATGCTGGATTTATATAATATATTGAAATGGGTCCAAAACAGTGTAAAACTTTCCTCACTTTCCACCTGATTGACAGTGTAAAAAAGCTTCATTAATTCACAACTTTGTATGTTGTTCAATCTCACTTGAATCAAAATTAGATAATATGTTTTTTTTCATTTGAAGCAAAATGAAATTTGGAAATTGCCCTCATATAGGTATAAAATCAATTCAAATTTTGAAGTAGAAACAAGCTTGGTTTGGGATAATGGAACTGTTTATTCCATGTCAAAACCATAAAACCTATCTCCAGTTGACAGAAGAAAAAAGGAAGTTTAACTGAACTCTGCCTTTACTCTATTTGCCAAATTCAGAAGACTCTTATGAAAGCAAGACTTGTGCTTGAATTGTAAAAATGCTGAGTGCAGTAAACTCACAGTACCTCATGGGAATGAGATCAATTCACTTCATTTAAGGGAAGTATCTGAGATCACACAGGCATGAAATAAAAATGTCTTAATCAAAACTACTTCAGGAAAGTAAGAAATAGAGGAAAGAAATAGAAGTTGACATTAAACCAAATGAGGAAAAAAAGGTGAGAATACTTTATGAGCTCTATCAACAGCTGAAAAATGGACCTGAAATAAAAGAAGCTAAGGAAAAAACAGTTTAAAATCTTCAAAATACTACTATTTTTGTGGTTAAATACACATCCTGTTTTAGATCTGGAATACGTACTCGTATAGCTCTCATTGCTGCTTATCAGGTGCATAAACAAAGACAGTGTCCTTGTCCACCCTAATGACCTAGACCAGAATTACTTACTCTTCAATCACTCTTTCAGTCACCACTGCAGAATCCCTCTGACTTCTCACTTCCACACCCAAAGGCCATGGCAGAAGTCGAAACCATAATATGTCTGCAGCAAATTTACCATCACGCTCTACATTTCAAAGACTTTTGCCTAAGCTGCACTGCTTTAGCTTTATCAGAATGAAGGAGCTTCCCTCTGATAGCTGGTAGTAGCTGGGGACTGAGGCCTTCTGCCATGACTCAGAAATACAAGCTATTTCTCTCTCCCTCAGTGTTCATGAAGCCTTTAATCATAGTGTCTGCATGTGTGTCCCTCTCTGCCTGTTGCAGACAGCTGGTCTGAGTGGTCCAAGTGGTCTGACTGCGACTCGTCTGGCTTCCAGTTCCGCACTCGTCAGTGCATCATTTTGTTTCCTGTGGGCAGCCAGTGCACAGGCAACACCACAGAGAGCCGAGCCTGTGCTTTGGACTCCAACTTTATACCAGGTGAGATCAGCCAGCTCCTTGAAAGATTAGTGAAATCTCTCAAGGTTTCTGGAGCAAGGCATAGCACTGTTCCAGACTGCACTGTGCAGAGCCATGAGCTGGAGCAGAACTTGCCTTTTGTCAGCCAAAGGATGTTGGTCTACTATGTAGAGATGATGTTGTTAGATCTGGTGTCTGCATGAAAATCTGCCCCATGGCACCCAGTTCTGTGGAGCTCTTCTTACAGTCACCACCTGGGAATTTGATTAATCACTATCATAGCATTCTGTAGGTCACTCCCATCCTACTTGGTAGCAGGGGATGACTACAGACAGCAACTAGAAATAGTTCACTTTTTATTTTAATTTAAGTGTTTTCAAGACTCTAGGGTTATTAAAGAAACATTCTTCTGGGTTTTGTGGTTTGCATATACAAAGCGGGTGCTGTGGTAGTTAATCTGGAAATCATTCCAGAGTCCCTTAAATTAACAACCGCTTAGAAACTTACTAACTTTACTCAAGTTCTTATCTCCCCCATGACTGCTAAGTAGCTGATGGATAGTCATGTTATGTATTACTGTATGGCATTTGTGGAAACTCATGACTGTACTTTTGTTTTTAAATCACAGCGGTCATTTAAATGCACACAGCAGTATGGGTGGTCACAATGCACTGCTGTTAACAGTAATCTTTCTCACTGTGTACATTAAAAAAAAGCTAACAGTCTTTTCACAGACAGAGAAATTTACATTTTGATGTATCATTTGAAATGTTACTGTGTTTACTCAGTGCAGCAACCTTTTTTTTTCATGTGACTATTTTATATAGTACAATATAACAAATACATCAACAAATTCAGTGGTTTTTTATGGATGGTGCATAATGCTTTAACTCCCAAATACTATTTTCCTCTAAATGAGATGTGAAAAATGTCAGCATGAAATCAAAAACTCCCACATTTTATTTTCCCCTTTTTCTAAGGCTTTTGAAGCTCTGTTAATACTCACATTGTGTGAACGCCCAGCTTAATCCAATATAGACTCTACGTCTTGTTTTGGAAAGTAGGTGTTTTCAGAATCTGAAATGAGCCACCTCTTCTCTTGCCCTTCTGGTTTGTTTGCCCCTCCTCCCCAAAGCATCCCCTTGTCCTCAGCACTGGTGAGGCCATCACATCAGGTCTGTGTTCTTTTCTGGGCCCCTCACTATGAGAAAGACATTTAGGTGCTGGAGCATGTCCAGAGAAGGGCAACAAAGCTAGATAAGGATCTGGAGCACAAGTCTCATGGGGGAGCTGGCATTATTTAGCCTGCAGAAAAAGAGGGTCAGCGGGGATCTTTGTGCTCTCTAAAACTACCTGGGGGGAGGGGAATCTTTTCTCCCAAGTAAGAAGTGATAGGACAAGAAGAAACGGCCTCAAGTTGCACAAGGGGAGATTTAGATTGGATATTAGGAAAAATTTCTTCACAGAAAGGGTTGCCAAGCACTGGAACAGACTGCTCAGGAAAGTGATGGAGTCACCATCCCTGGAGGTATTTGAAAACCATGTAGGTGTGGCTCTTAGGGACATGGTTTAGTGGTGGACTTGGCAGTACTTATTAATGATTGGACTCAATGATCCTTAAGGTCTTTTCCAATTGAAATGATTCTATGATTGTGAGTTAACAGTCTCAGTGAGACAAAGTATACTTTCAGCCTTTCACTGTCTGTGACAGTGATTTTCTGTCAGGTCTGATGTTTTACCATTTTGAAAATAGTTAGCATTGGTTTAGCATGTGAAGAAAGTAAAAAAAATTATGATCCCTTTTGCAATATGTGCATGTGGATCATCTTTGCATTTCTGTGTATATCATTCTTCCCCTTCTCTGCTCTGTTAGTTCTAGTAGAGACATCCTTGAATGAGAAAACCAGAGCTGCACACAGTGTTGATGGTGTGGACAGCACATGGATTTGTAAAGCCCCATAGTGCTGATGCCCTATTCTATTCAGTATTGCTTTCTTAGTAGTACCTAGCATTTGCTTTTCCTTTTTGATCGCTTCTGAACACTAAATTGGTAGTATCTCAGAATAATTTGTCATAACCCCCAAGTCTCAGTTATGAGTAGTAGTGATCAACTCATAGCCCATCATTTTTATAGGTGAAGCTTGGAGTTCTTTCCACTTTGCATTGATCTACATTCTGTTTCATTTGTTATTTTATTGCCTAGAGTTATAAGGCCCTTTTACAGGTCTTCACAATGTTCCCTTGTCCATGTTATCATCTTTATATCATCAGCAAACTTCAAACCCACATTTGCCTACTGCTTTTCTAGCTCTTTTCTGGAAAGCCTAGGTCCCTGCAGAAGTGATAACCTTTCTCCATTGGGAGAACTGGGCACACAGTACTAGCCTGGTTTTGTATCTCTTCTCTCATTTTTTTGTTGCTTGGAAAACCATTGTCAACTTAAAATTCTGAGTGTTTTTAAATCCAAGTAGAGTGGGTCAGTTACTCCACTCATGTACTCATGATCCATTTCAGAGAGGTTCAAGGGACTGATTTGTAAGACAGGACAGATAGGACTTCCTGTCACAGAAGCCATGGTCTGAAAGTAAAGAGTGGAAAAACTTGATTGACAATGGTTTTTATTCAGGGCTTTTTTCAGAATTTTGTCAAATTCAAAATGGTAAGGATACAGGCTGGAATTCCATTTTATTGGTTTGCAACTGAGACCCATGGAATTGGCAGTTGTCTTTTTTGAAGATGTGTAAATTCCCATTTTTCACACTAGGGCTAGACATGACTTCTAAAAGTAATGAACCCATTTGAACACAAGGCAATTAAACTTTAGTTAATTTTACTGTTCAGTAAATCAACTCTTTCTCCACATGCTTAAGCTCCACAAAGAGTGTTTTCATGTGCACTTCATTTTTTAATTCCAGAGATGTTTTCAGATGAAAATTAAAAGTAAGTTACTGTGCTTTTGCTTGAGAAACTAAAAAACCTGAAGATGTCATTGGACCGTTTTATTAATTCTACCACCCAATCAAAGTATTTTTTTACTTTGGATTTGGAGTGAATGTAATAGAATAAATTTTAAAATCCTTACTATATTTATCAAACTAGCAGGTCTCTGTAATATTTTTTTCTCCTTGGCCTAAGTGCTTTCTTTATTTTTCTAGAAGTATCTGTGGCACGATCCAGCAGCGTAGAAGAGAAACGATGTGGCGGTAAGCTTTGCAGCTCAAGATGTGTATTAAATGCTGAAATATTGATTCCATGGTTTTTTGCTTTTGTTTCACCTTTTCCACTCCCTTAGTGTTATTCTACCTTCTAAATGCTGCATTCTCATTATTTACACTTGTACAGATAAAGTGGCAACTTGTACAGAAAAATGTAGTTACTACAGAATTTCTCATTAAATACCCATCTGTCATTGGTGACCTTAGAGACTAGAACATGCATCACTAGATGTTTGTGTTTTCTTCTTTTTCAGTATGGCAGTCACCCTTGTCTCAGAAACAAATACCTATAATAATCTAATTATCACTAGGTCAAAATTTATAATGTTGCTCCACCTTTTCCAGGACAATGACTTCAAAAACCTCTTTGGGACTCCAAATAAACAGCAGAAAACCAGGCTTATAACTAATTTAATAGCTCAGAGTCTATCTGGGACTCATTTTCAGCTTCACTGCCAAAGACAAAACTAAAAAGTAAATAAAAAGTTCCATTCCAGAGAGTCCTGATGCTAGCAAAACAAATCTTGAATGGAAAAACTTTAAAAGCCATCAAATAAAAAGAAGAAAAAGGAAAATGAACTTTTTTTTTGTTTTTGTTCTAAGTTATCACGCTTAGCCTGTGTCGTCATGGTAATAGCTCTGGCTGGGTTTAGTATTCCTCCATGCAGAGATGAGCTGCATTTTTAACCTAATAAAGGACAATGAAAACACAGAGGTTATGTAAGGGTACTTTTCTGTATGGTAACTTGTTACAGGAGCCTGGATAAAGTAATTTGATTTTTTTACTAATTAGCAGTGGTACTCTGAAAACATTTTGCCAAGTTCTGCAATACTGGGAAACTCTCATAAAAGTATGGAATCATATTGCTGTGATAATTTATATATCGAAGCAGTCAATCTAGTCACCTAAATATTAGCTTGTGTTTTTAAGTACCCAGTAGGCATGTAAAGATCCTACCTTAGCCATTTACAAAAATGGAACCCAGGTGCTGGCCCATTTTTCTGTATCACAGTGAAAAAGGTCTAACAGATGGTTTTAAGACTAGAGTGAATGTTTCAGTTAAAAATCATTCATTTGTACATTTAGGCAGCCACAAACAAATTTTCAATAATGTTAAAATGGAAATTCCAACATGAGCTTCTCACTGATGCTTCTTTCCCAATCAAAAAGCACAGCTCCGGTTTGAACAATGGAAAATAGTGTAATTTGTTTATATTGATCTAATCCTACTGGTGCCACATCTGACCTGTGTTTGTTCAGTAACATCAGGGGATGATTGTGCTTTAGATTCTCTTCTACAGTTTCATGCAACAATGAGCTTCCTCTCAATTTTAATCCTTGCATAGGTGGAGAGGGTTTCCCACCATTTCATCCCACAGTGCCTTTGAATGGTGGAGCAGACAGGAGAGTGCTGGGCTCTGAGTTATTGACTGCATTCTCTGGCTGCTATGCTTAAAGTCCCACTGAGCTTCAAGGAGTCCATCTCTCCCTACTTCCCATGTTTCCCTAAAATGCTACCATTTCTTTCTCACTCTTCCCCTTACATAAAGAAAAAATTCTGAGAGCTGAAGAAGGGAACAAATTGACCAAAAGACAGAAACAGTGATACTCATCAAAAATCAAAGGAGGGGAGGTTAAAATGTATGGTACTGCTTCTGGGACATGCATCCAATAAACAGGACACGTAAAATCCTTTAGGAAAAGCAGGAATGTGATTCAAAGATACCATGATTTTGTTCTGCCATGAGTTACCATGTATAAGAGAAAGAACTAGGAGGGCAGTAGAGAGGATGATACTGTAGTTCACTGAAAACCGCCCCAAACCTATTATATACATAATTTATATATAAAAAAGCTTTGTTATACAGTGTGAAGAAGAATTTTGATTACCTATTCCAACCTACAAAATGCAATTAATTTATCTTTTATTTGGGTTCTGGACTTGTTTAAGCATCTTTCAAAAATTTCAATCTTAATACTTAGAGAGAAGTATGGATATATAAGGTTCTTAGAATGATCCCCTTGGGGAAGTAAAATGAATTTACTACTGTAGGGATAAACCATGGCAATTGTTTCAGGGAAACACATGAAAATTCCCTTATCCTTACTTACATTGAACACTTGTATACGTTGTTCCCCAAGCTTAAGCTTTTATTGATATTTACCTTAAAATTAAGAGTATCTTCTCTCCACTCTGCAGAGTTCAACATGTTTCACATGATTGCAGTGGGATTAAGTAGCTCAATCCTTGGTTGCCTTCTTACCCTGCTTGTTTACACGTATTGCCAACGATATCAACAACAGTCCCATGATGCAACTGTCATCCATCCGGTGTCACCAGCTCCTCTAAATACCAGCATTACCAACCATATCAACAAACTGGACAAATATGATTCTGTAGAAGCCATCAAGGTGAGGAGTGGGTTGGAAGCTAGGATATACTCCTTCACATTTCTACTGTATCAAAATAATTCTACTTGTTAGTTTTCTGCAGTGGCATTTGGCCTCAAATTATGCTAACTAGTAATGACAGAAATAGATTTCACTTGAAGTATTGTAATTTCAGATCCTTTTATTTTCAATCCCTGTTATACAGGAAGTTAAACTGTGTTTTTTGTATAATTTGTACAGCAGCTATTACTGGGAAAAAGCAGACCATTCAAGTTTTGTTTTGTGGGATTTTTTGCCTAACTGTGTCCCCTATTGGCTTGTTCAAGAAGTAATTAGGGCCATCAGTAATCACCTAGACATATATTGAAGTTAATCCTTTGGCTTTGATGATCCAGAGTCTAGGGCATAGTTCATCTTCATTCACTATGTCTCCATACAGGAGATGTATCTGGTGAATATATCCTGGATCAGACTGTCAGCTAGTGTTTATACCCAAAATATTCTGTAAAATGGCAGTAGAGATTTACTGAGAGTCTATAATGATATCCATATCATTTGATCATTATTACCAAACAGCTATTTTCTTTTCATGACCTTTTAAAATAGCTTGCTTTTCAGATCCACAAAATTAAGGAAGGATGTGTATTCTGAAAATACCTAGTTCAGTATCTTCAGATTGCACAGTTTATTCATGCAGCTGCAAAGCTTTTTGCAAATGAGGATTTTTCTTAAATCCTACCTGGATAATCCAGTTTTTAATTTGTGCATTTTTCTTTCTAATTAAAGACATTTTAAAGAAATTCATAAAAAACAGCAAGAACAGCCTGGATTTTCTAGTCAGCAGTGGAATATGAACCTAATTTAAAGCTTTTTCAAATTCCACTAATCATCTGTCTAGATAGCTACAGAAACAAAAAGAAACCCCACAACCCTTTGAAAATTCATACTTTCAATACCCATGTTACTTTCTTAGAAAACAGGATTTATCATCTTAAGACCTTCAGACATTTCTGCAACATACAGTACTTGAGAATCAGGGAATTAATGCAGTAAAGAGAAAATAATTTTTATTCAGTAAAAAGATAATAAGTGAATCATTCTAATGAGAAGAACTGCATATGTTTGATTAAAAAAATTCATAGAATCATAAAATTAATTTTGTAATATTAGAGGAAAAGTGCCTGGCTTTACTTACTGAGTAGAATTGCTTTCTTGATGAATGTTATTTTGTAAGAAGATACTTCTTGCAAATGCAAGTTTTTGTAAACGTACAGGTATTTCTCAATGCATTTTTTACTGTCTTCCTATATACAGATATTTGCCACAAGAAATGCCTTGGTGCTTAGAGGTTACCTTTCCTCTGTCCTTTTCATTTTCTTACTTTTTTTTTTTCTCCTCCCAGGCATTTAACAAAAACAACCTGATTCTGGAGGAGAGAAACAAATACTTCAATCCACATCTTACTGCAAAGACTTATTCTAATACCTATTTTACAGATTTCAATAATTATGATGAGTACTAATGGGCTTGTGTATTTTCTGGCCTCCTGTAATTCCCCAGTCCCTAAGGCCTGTGCTACTTGACTGCTCATGTGATTGAGGCTTCAGAGATGAAGTTCAGAGACATTTCAAGCACGATCCAAGCCATCAATGTCCATTGCTGCCAAAAGCCCAAACCACCTGTTTTTGACATGATGTTTTCTTTGCACAGTGCAAGGTTGGTTCAGTGTCGGGGCAGCTGTAGCCCCTTGGTGTCACTGGACCACTCATGAGGATGGTATTGCTTCACTCAGTTTGATAAATTTCCAGTCAGATTCCTCTAACAAGTGACTAAGTAATTCCTGAGTTTTAAAAAGAAATAATAATGTTACCTTTTAAACTTGTGCCAGGAGTACAAATCTATTTTTTTTTAGGCATTGTCTTTTATTTCCTTGAGGTTTAAAAAGGGAGCTTTGCTGTTAGCCCTCGTGTAGTCTCCTGAAGCTCACACCGCCAAAAAGAGCTCATGGGGAAAGACAATAAGAAGAAAGGTGGTGGTTTAGTGATCCTCTGCGGCAGCTCTGGGCTCTGTAGGCTGAACTTCCCAGGCTGTAAATCACTCTGGCTGCAGTTCAGCTGTTCAGAGTGCAGAGACTAAGGCTGTACCAAGGAATACAATCTTGTAATTAACCCAGACACCTACAGGGTCAGTGGTTTCTAGTTGCAAGCCGAGCCCAGTCACATAAAGCCTTCACCTTGTTCGGTTTTATTTTCAGGAGGATATGGAAGGGCACGTCCCCCGGGGAGGCTGATGGAGGAGGGCGGAGAGGAGAGGCACACTGCAAGGTTTTTCTATGTGTCGTTAGTAAAGCAGCCTTGCTGCAGCCTGCGGGTTTGGGCGAGTTGTGGCATTCCAGAGGCTCCCTCTCTGTGGTGTGTGTGTGTTTGGGAACACACTTGTCTCTGCTGTAGCACTCGCCATCAGGCTGGTCGCAGAATGATGCAACTGCACCGCATTTTGTGTGCCGTCTCTGGCTCTTGCGGGTATATAGGCATATCATAGATCTGCTTTTCTCTTTCCAGCTTTTACTTTATATGCACATGTCTGACAAAGCTGGCTCAGAAAACATAGATATATTTGCAAAGCATTGTCTCATCTTGTTGCTGTGTCTGACCCATATCAGTCAGCCCCTAGAGGAACATTCTCATAGTGTTTTAAGTGATGATCTTCTTGAACTTCATTGATGTAAATATTTAAAATACTGTTTGAGTTTTAAATTATCAGTTTTAATTCCTTTGGTAGTGGCAGGCAAGGAAACACAAAGAAGTTTTATACCATTTTTCTTTGTTCTGTCTGTCTTCACCCACATTCATGACATTGTTATTTTTGTATCTGAAATTACAGATGTATAACTAAAACGAAAAGGGCAGGGATTTGGGTCAGATTTTCCAGAGTACTTAGTACTTGCTTTGTGAGAAGAAATTACAGGTGAATATTAAAGATTAAAGAACTGGGCTTTCATGTTCTTGCCAAAAGCAAAGATCATCACACTAGAATACTAAGGAGGTATGCAAAGAGAAACAGAGTGAAAATGTTTACATTCTGTGTTTAGAGCCCTTGCTAATTAGGTTATGTTATGATAGGGAAATAGAGGAAAACATGTACAGATGATAATAAGTCACCACTATGAACGAAAAAAACCCCAAAAGTACCAAGAAACACTGATCATGTGAGACTGTATTTGAGCACCACTCTGGTGGTCCAGCCTCTTACATAGCAAGGGTAAACACTATATCTACAGATGTCAGTGAGCTACATTTTTGAGTGAGGATAGATCTGAATGTAGCACTATGCTTCCAATCTCTGTTCTGCAGAAAAATGAAAAAACTTCAAAGCAAGTAGTCTTTAAAAAGCTATGCAGTACAATGAACACACATTTACCATCTATGAAAATAATTAAGAAGAGCTGCCTATTTTTTCCAGCAGAATAATTCTCCCTGTTACTGACTCAGTCAAATGAAAGCACCTCACCTTCACGCCAATTCATCTCTAGAAAGTATAATAATGCTAGTTCTGTATAATTTGTGATTTTTTACTGTACATTAGATTTGGTTTTCCAGGAAGAAATTAGCGGATTGCCCTGGGTAAGAGATAATTTTCTCTGCAAGAGACAGGGGGGAAAAAACTCTCCAAATCATAACCAGTCCAGTATTTGAATTGCTGTGTTCATGAAAAAAGATACAATTTTATATTTAAATAAGATAAAATTAAATTTATATTTCTTCTACTGCCAAGAAAAAACAGCACTTGTACATACACTCATATGCGCAACACTGTTCCTTTATGGACCTGTATTAAGAGCACATTAGTCCAACTTATGGATTTTATATTAAACTACTAGTTATGAGACCAATATCTTAAAAATATTTGAACTCTGTATTTTTATTTTAACCTTTTTTAATTAAAATTACTGTAATTAGCTTTCTGTTTCTAACTCTTCTGTAGTTTGAGATGCACCTATCTTTACAGTGATTTATTTTCCATTCTTTTTGTGGATAAATACATATATTAGATATGTTTTGTATATGTGGTAATAATACCCTAGGTTATGTTTGCATGATCATAGGTAGAAGTGCATTTAGCAGGTGCTCAGTCTGCTCACAGTTCCATCTCCTAAAGGAGTATTTCAGGTGTTCCAGATCTTTGAGCAACTCCCATGTCATTGAAGCACCATGCCAGCTTGTTAGGAAAGTGTTTGTTTAAAACTTTCTTTTTTGTCGTTTAGCTTCTTAAACTGCATTGTTCTATATCCCAGGCAGAAATATATTCAAAACTCTATCTGAAGCAGCAGGGTGAACATGGAAATTTCACAGCACTTCAATGAGAAAAACTTGATGGCAAGATCTCCTTGTCAAGCTAAATTGTGAAGCAACAGATTTTAAAGCCATTACTTATTTGTGTCTTATGTAATTTTAGAGGACTCCAGATGTACTGCCTGTATCAGTATTTTCACATTCTGAGTTCTATGTTGCTGCCCAGGTAATTCAGTACAGCTTTTGCTACTACATGAAGCAAAGCAAAGTGCAGTGTCTATTAATTTTTACCTTACCTTATTTAGCAGTTTTGCTACACAAATTTTGGTGAAAAGCGGACTTCACAGAATCATTTAGGTTGGAAGACATCTAAGATTGAGACCAACTATTACCAAGCACTGCCAAGTCCCCTACTAAATGATGTCCATTTCTCCATGAAAGCTCTTACTTTTCTTTCTGTCAAAAATACAACAAGTGAGCATTTATCTGCAAATCTTACTTAAGCCAATGGAACTCTCAAATTTGCACAAGGGTTTAGTTCTTAAAGCATTGTTCTGGTTTTGGAAAGGGAAAATCAACTCCCTTGCTTATCAAATGCCATGCTTAAATACCCTTTATCCTCTCACTTGGATAAATAATTACATTACCTCTGATGCCAATAGTTAGTATTGCTAAACTACTTCTGCACCAATTGCATAAGTTTAAAAATGCTTCTCTATTTTGGATGCAAACATTTTCACAGATACATCAAAATTCTCTAAGTAAAGCTGTTTCCATGTAGCCCTGCTACATGGAGGGAGAAGAAAGTAGGATTGCCAGTGACATCCTCATGGTATATACTTCCATTGGCTAATGCAAAGTATGCTTGAGTACACATTTTGTGCTTATTTTTATGTCTGATACATAGCGTATGTTCCTCAGTTGCTTAGAAAATGGACTCTTGTGCTTTCAGATGTATCCTGGACTTTGATTTGAGTCTGATGATCTGTATGGTCTTTTAAAGTTACTTTACATAGAAGCTTTTCCAGCCATTTGCAGTCACCTGCTGTTGAAGCAGTGTAGTTTGGCTAAAACTAATCAAGAGATTTTTCACTAGGATTAGGATTTCCATAAGAGAGTGTAAGAAAGAATGGGACTTAAATGGCTTTGATTTCTAGGCTATTAAGCAGTAGTGATTAAAGTCTCACATGGGTGTAGGACACTGTGCATTTAGTAAGCTCTACCAGAGCTCCACAGCAACCTCTGGGAAAATACCATGCCAGTGTACAAATCAAGAGCTACTGAAGCACTTATGTTAGTGAAGAAAGTTCTCAGAGCATCAGACCATATGGCTGGTCAAAAGAGAAAAGAAAGTAAGAGGTCCCAGATGCAAGTCAAATGTTAATAGGATTAAATGCTTCAATATTTTTTCCTCATAATTATAGAATGAATATATTCACTTCTTTAAATGTGGGACCAGTTTTATTAAAATCAGCGCAACATGAGCACATTCCTAATGTTAATTGTATGCATAATGGCTTTGCTATATGAGATCAATTCTGTAAACAGTTTGATCCAAGCTTATCTTGCTCTGCTTGAGGCATCTGGCCGATTTCTGATTGTAGCTGCCACCAGCATCTTCTATGTCTCGTCTGGGATAGCATCCTTAGATGGGCAGAGTTACATCCTGGTGAGGGCTTATGTCTCTCCACCAACACTGCAGTGAACCTGGAGAAATATACTTCTAATTTTTGGTGTCATTTGGATGCCTAAATTTTGGTGGGCAAAAGCTAGGCTCTTGAGTTTTTTGCTCAACACATAAGTAACCACTCTGAGATCAGTGGTATGGATGTAACAAGTTACTTATTTTAATGTGTTTACAGAATTGAGCCCAAATTGTATTGCTTCTGCACAAATCCATGCACAGTACAAGATGACTTCAATAGTAAGAAAACATTCATTTAAAATTGTTCACAAGCGAATCTGCATCTTGATATCAGGGAATAATATGTGTTCATTGTGTGGGGTATTTGAATTCATTCCTTTCTTTGCTAAATAAATGAATGATAAAACAAGATACTGCTTGACTTCATTTAAAAGCCATTCTTCCAAGTAAAGAAGGGTACTGGGATATGTGGACATTTTCACTTTTTTCTGTCTAGTCTTCTCCACAAAAATGAATCTGTGTGTGGCTGAAATGGCCTTTAGCTAGACTGTTCTGTGTCACTAAATGAATGCTTTGCATTGTGTTGCCATGCGACGACATTTTCTAACTGGGATGGTACAAAGAGGGAAATATGCAAACCTGGGAGGTTTGGCAAAGATTTCAACCTCAGCATTAGCAAAATAGGCAGAAGTTAAAAGGAAAACATAAAAGAATGTGACTGGAGGCTTGGCAAACTTGCCAGTAAACTCACAGGAACTTTAAACTTTTTTGGGAACTACTAAGGGTGAGGCTGTTGGGAGTGTAACCTCCTGAATAATCAAGACAGATAATTGCTCAATAAAAAGCAGTCTGATTGCAACAGGTATTTGTGCAAATCTGTGATTGTTACTCAGAATCAAGGAAAAAAAGAGTTGGTGACACTGTCACCAAGTTAACCAGAAGGGATGGAAATGCTCTCACAAGCAGTGAGCGCCACAGTACAGGCGGCCTTTAGGCAATACCTGTGGTGGCAGGAAGGATAAGGCAAGAGGAGCAGATCTGTAGGGCCAAACAGTTGGTGCTGGATTTTGGACTAGCTCCAGTCTAGTCGCATAGGCTGAACACCCATTACCAGTTAGTGTGTGCACCCCTTTAGTTTACTTCATTCACTAAATTAAAAGAAGTCACCACAGCAGTTGGCCTGCTCTGAGACTGCTCCATGGTGCCAATTAAAACACACTGAGAGGTGTTCTGGAAATGAATAAACCTTCAGTTTCCACCTGGCTTTTTGGATCCAGATGGGACACTTTTGCACATACTTCTCCCCTTGCCTTTTCTGCATAAGGGAAGCTGATCACAGCTTCTACCTTGCTAAGTATATATCAATTTGAAGGGGTGATTTTATGCCAGTAGTGAGGTCTGCTAAAAGTTTGTACTGTAAAACTGACATCAAGGGCTGTGTGAAAAGTTTTATAGTGATACTGAGTCTCTTTTATTGTAATTGGTCAATAGCAATTCCTCAACCGAAGTGAACATCTGAGCAGAGATGGTCATTTTCTCAAAAAAATTCAATCAGTGTAACTTTCAGCATTCTCATAATTGAGTCCTAGAGGCTGGGAATGCAGAAAGAAGATTGTTATTTGCACTTGGGTTTTGTAATTTTTTTTCAAGGGATTTATCCACAAACCTCATCCAACAACAGCTTTGGATTTTAAAATACTATGGAAGGTAATTAACAATAGTGAAGTACATGTTCCAGAATTCACAGCAACCATATTTGCTAGCCAATAAACCCATGGTTTTGAATGAATTCTCACTTTTGTTAGTTACAGCAGTAGACATTGACTGAAAGTGAAAGAAATAAAGTTTCAAATAAATGGGACATTTAAGGCCCCAACTTTTAAATAAAGTTTTGGTGACAGGACAGCTTCAGAAGAAATAGCTTTTATTTCTGTGTGTTGAAAAGTGTTTTCTTTTGTCATGGCCCTATGAAATGTCCTGTACAATGGAAAAATTCTTTATAATAGTGATGTTTCCAAGACAAAATAATTGAAATAGAGCTCGAAGATTTTTAGCAGTAGTAAACACTTTGGTTTTGCATGAGGTGAATGCCATTGCTTATTGCAATAATAGGAGTAAATGAGCCCTGTACAGATCTTTATAAGGAATGATTTTTCCACGTTGTTAACTCTTTCAATAACAGCTTCCTTAGCAAAACTTCTCATGAGAGCTACAAAAGATACATATAAGAAATGTTGTGGTGGCTCAAGCATGGAAGCACGGGTGCAGGGATCTAGGCCAGTTACTACTGCAGTCTTGTTTCACTGATGCTGAGCTCACTTTGGATTTACACCTATTCAGACAGTTTACCAAATTTGTATCTTAATGCCTGTCCATTGACTTATTTAATACTCCAGAGGTAATTTAACATAATGCTTTACTGATCAACTGGGACACAGAGAAGAGGCTCAGCTGATGGGTGGTGACTGTTTTTCTTTCATATGTCCCATCCTATATTATCCTCTAGAGTGATGTTATTGAATATTTTAAATAATTTAATTTAATGAATTACCTTTTATCAAATTGGATTCTAGAGTGGGGTTGGTGGGAGCATACCACTCTTCTGGTCTTCATTACTCAGATTGGTATTATTTAACTGCCTTGATTAGTATTCACAATTTTTTCTTGATTTAGTGTCTTTTCCAAGATTCGGTAGTAAGGATTTCTGCCCTTTTTAAAGTATTTAATGTCAATATCACCTGAACATCTTTTTGTGCTCATTGAACACTTTTCCTCAAATAAGAACACTTTTCCTCAAATAAGAACACTTCCTCAAATCTCAGTCACATATCTGTGATCTTCTAAGATATACTTTTTGTTTGCTTGTTTTTTTCACTAGTGGAAATGGTACTAACCTGAAAGGGAACACCAAGTTCTGTGGTGATTAATCTGGACTCTGTACAGATGAAAAGAAAAATAAGCTTCTTTACTTTTTTATATTCCCTTTGAAGCTTCCTTCCTGATGTTATTCAGGTGCCATAGTGTATGAGTGTATTTCTCTCTGAGAGTGCTCTTCAAGTCAATGCTTACAGTTAAAGCCATATTTATGGTATTTCCCGATCCCATGAAATGTTGAATGTGTTTGATATTAAAACAGACATAAAACTTTCCACAAACCCATACCACAGAGATGGGTAGAAGTATTTTCAAATCTCATGGATTAGAGTAATTCACTTCCTTGATTTCCAAGATCTATTCGTAACTTTGCAAGAACACTCCTTGCATGGGTTGGGGGTTTTTATGAATCCTTATTGATTACTTATCCATGGCTATAATAAGCCCACCTTTGCCTATGATTTCCCATGACACCTGAGCTAGGATTTCTCCTAAGGTACAGATTAGAGTAGAAGATACTTTCTAGTAATAAAGATGTTTCTACTAACGTACACTGTGCTGCAGAAAGGCATGGGTTGAAGGGGGCATTCTCTTCTTCCCATGACTGGCATTTATGTAGAAAATAGAGGAATGTTAGCTAGATTGGTTTGCTTGGAGTGGTTTTGGGATATAAGTGACTCACATAGATTACAGTAATTAACGTACCATAATGAGAGCCATCATGCTGGCTGAGACCAAAAGTGTCTTTAAAAGCCTCTTTCTGGAAGTAACTGAGAACATCTATATTTGTGCTTCAAGTGTTTCTTATTTTGATATAATCCCCTTAAAGGGTATCCTTTCCTTTGCTTGCTATGGAATCAAATATTTCTTATTTTTACTTTTTCTCATGAGAACTAGAACTGTCCTAGTCATAATGGGATTACTTCATGCATAGCAATCCTTCTCTCCACTGTAACGTAAAAATGCCTCTGTCTGTTCCCCTGTGCTACAGCACCAAGTTTGTGCTATCTTGCAACCCCTATTCCAGTACAAGCTTCCAGACACATGCATGGCTGCCTCTATCTTCTCAGTTTCCAGTCAGAACCTGTTTTTTGGTTATAAATTTTAAATCTGGTACCTGTGTACCTTCTGGTCATCTGTGACTGGGTTGCTTCAGACTCCACCTGACAAGACGTCTCAATTCCTCAACAAAAACTTCATTCCAGGAGGCCCAGATGGGTACTTAGGGACTTAAAACATTATCTGATGTTGGATGTTGATAGTTTTTCAGATTAAGATAAACACTTCAGAGAAAAAACACAGTAGGTATAATGAGCACAACCCTCCATGTTAAACACTATTTATGCCAAGGTAAGCTGTGATTTAGATACCAAAATCTTACTCAGTCTTTATATTTAAAACAAAACGAGAAAACAACAAAACCCCTAAATCTTAAATAAACACTAAGAAATCTCAAGATAAGAAAGTTCATCCACCATAATTCTTTAGCACATGCACTTGATTGAGACTTCAATATCTATTACAAAATGCAGTCCATATTTAAATGCTCACAAACCTGAAGTAAATAAGGGAACAAGGAAAAGGTGTCCTAATATTCAGAGGATCTGCACTCCTGTAATGTTGCAAGAGCTGTATGATGACATCAGTCAATTATCAACCTGGAAAAATTACAGATAGTAACATTTAAACATAGAAGCTGTTTTAGCCAACACCAGGAGCCTTCCTCAAAGCTTTCCTGGAAAAGCAGAAAGACTTCTGCTGCTGAGCAGATCAGGATTTGATTTGTTTCATCTGCACATTATCTGACACCAACAAGAGATGAGATTCAAGGCTATTGGGTTTTTTTACGTAACTCTCTTAGTGTGTATGATGTGTGTGAATGGAAAGTCCCTGCTCAAAAGACAAACTACCATTGCCTCATGGCTTTTTACCTACTGTTTGTACTCTGTATGTGTAAAAATATACATATTGCTGTCTACCTGGCCTCTCTCTCTCTCTGTACATACATGTCCAGGATGACAAAGGAAAACTGGGACAAAGATTGCTGAAGTCACTGTCAGCTCATAGTTTTAGCTTTTTCTGCCTGTAATGCCATTTTTTCTCCCTGTTCCCTGCAATCATGTTTCTTACTGATGCTTGAGAGCTCACAAACCGACTGGTACGTAAACATGTAACAGAAAATCAGGTTTCTGTGTGGGAGTCCTTAATGTGACTTGCCTCAATATTTGAGCAGTAGTTGCTGACAGCTTTTTGTTTAAATAATGTGTTATTATCTCTGAAGAAAAGTGTCTGGGGGGTTACTCAGCTAGTAAATACAAATTGAGTTCAACATGCTCTTGGTTTTCTCATTAAAGAAAACAGTCCTGGGGCTGCAGGGGCCACTTAGTGATCATTAACAGGGGTACTGCTGCCTTGCTAGCAAGCAGCTCTGCCATTTCTGCTCCAAAACTGCACTCTGAAGTTTCAGTGAGAGTCAAAAGAGATGCTAATACAAACCAAAGCACCATGCACATGAATTTGCCTCCCTAAAGCATGCTCTTTCACAGGCAGGTTCTTCTCCTAAGAACCACAAGTCTGTTAGGCACAGAATCAAAGTTGAACTAATGTTTCATGAGGAAAAAAGACGTGCTGACCAGCAGTAACAAGGCACCTCTGCTGTGGCTGTAGGCCAGGAGTCTTACAAGTTTCTGTCTAATAAAATGGGCCTGATGTAGTGAACTCAGGGCTATCATTAAAAAGTGGGCAATTGCCAGCAGTGTGGCACCATGGTTTCCCTCTAAGAGCAGACTCTGTATCAGAAATGGCAACAGCACTTGGAGATGCTGTTTGTCAGAGCTCTCTGTCCAGATGGAAGGCTTCAGCCTGCTTTGTCCGCATGATAATAAACACCTGGTTTCCTCTCTGCACCAAATACAATTTCCACAAGAACATTAGCCACTTTAACCCGTTAGTAATTTAAATTAACTTCAGCAATAGCCCTGTAACCAACCAATTTCACCTTTTCTTCACCAAAAACCTGAAGTACTAAAAACTAAAGAGAAATATCATTTTGTAGTCTGGCTTCTATCCACTATAAGTATTAAAGTTAAAATGTTCTTGTTCAGTATTTTTGCCATGCTCTCTGCTTCAGCCAAAGCAACGAAAAAAACAGGCTATTGCCAAAAATTTTTATCTTTGTGAAAACACATGAAATAGCATTTAATTTACCTAACTCTGAGCAAGTGTTAAATTGTGAAAGCCTGTTTAAAGGCAATAAATGCAGTTGCAAAATAGTTTTAGTCCAAGGGGACAGAAGCAGAGCTTAAAATATTGAAATGCATTATTGTTTATGCAGTAATTTCTTTTGCTGCTGCTCCATCCTGGTGGTAAATATGATTAGAAGGCCTAGGATTAGATTAAAAGCAAAACAAATTAAAAAAAATGGGGAATGTTTACATATGTCATAAAGAATGTAATGTCATGTAATAATCAGGAATGTTGTGGCTCTTTCAGTATTAGTAGATGAGATGGTAAGTGACCTTTTGCCTTTTTACAGTTGGATGGCTTGAAATTATTTATAAGTCTGAATCCCATCCAGGTCATAAACCTAGTCCACAAATTGTTGTGAACTATGATCTTTCTTCCAGAGAAGCCCTAGGCAGCTGGCAAAGCACAAAACACTTCCTTCCTCAGAACAGATTAAACATGGCACCTTAGTTTTACAACAAACACTGCAGGACTTTGTAGGTTATATTTAGCCATACAGTGGGGATGCCCTTAACAGGACTTCAAATGTGTTAAGCAGCCTATCTTGTTCTGCCTAGTTAACTGAGGATTCCAGGGAGCATGAGCTTTCAGTATCTTTATAAATCTAGCCCCAGGTAAATTCTCTGAGATGCAAAACTTATCTCATGGCAAAAGGAAGCATCCAACCCTAACCTCTGACCTAGAGGTTTATTTGGAAAAGATCTCACAGTGAAAGTTTTGGGTAAAAAATATCATAGGGTTCCACATCTCACTTAACACATCCCTATAAAGGGATGGGGTTTTATTTTTGCCTGCATGATCTGTCATCAGAGAAGATCTGATGCAGATCCAAGCAAACTCTGAAGTCTGGCTGAAAGCATGTCACATTTTAAAGTGTTCCCAAATTTTTTGTCAAGCTATAGCTCATCAACAGTTTTGGCAAAATCCACGAATTTTTCAAGCTTTTTTTCTGTAATGTAGTGCAGAAATCTGCTTTGGCATGATCCACCTCAACAGCAGGAAATGTGAGAATACTTGAGCAAATATGAACAGTCCATCATCTCCCTCAAGCTTTTATAAATTACCTGCAGAACTGGAAAGCTATAAATCTGCACACAGTTAGGAAAATTCTCCTAATGTAAGCTGAACTATTGCTGTGATCCCTGAGACAGGAATAACCATTAACCTGAATTAACTTGGATATGCTGTTTAGTGCCCTGTTATTCCCCTCTCACATTCCATGTGCTATCACTTAGCAGTTTCACTGCAAAGATAAAACAATACCACTGGAATGAAACAAATTAATGCTGGCTAATTGATGGGTCAGTAGCAAAGAATTCTCCTCTGGATGGAGAGAGTGTTTTTAATAGGCTTCCAAAGAAACCTATTTTCACCTCTATGTTGTTTAGTGCTTTTTGTGTTGGTCAGGATGAAAAAAAAAACAACATTGAAGTTGCAGACACAAAAATGCAGAATAGCTGAGGAAAAGCTACAAACCCAGCACGTTGTGCAAACAAATAGACTGTGATTTCATATAGCCTAATGCAAGTTCCTAAGTATGTTGGGAATAAAGCCACTAAGCCACATGCAAAAGGTAGGAGAGTCTCTTCTGAGAGATATAACTCAGGGCCATGGTGGACAGATTCTTCACCACAGAGGTGGAAGTGTTGCAGGATCTACAGTTTCCATCCAACCCAGTTAAATGTCTGCAAATTAGATCTAGGGACATTTTGATAGAATATGTTGTATAATTTGAGCATATTTATATGAATATTACTTATAATAATTTGCAGATTTAGAACAGCTAAGATAATTTATAATTACAGTACTTTCTGAAGGGATTTACTTTTTCACAATAAATGTCAAGCTTTCAAATATTATTGGAAGTTCTTGGGTTTTGTTGTTTCTCTAATTCAGCTGGAACACATTCAAGGCAGTCCTATACAGTCTTTTTTTAGAAATCCATCAAAGAAAGGGCATTTTGGTCAGGCATTTCTTGTAGTCCTGATGAGAGGTTATATTAAGACCTCTCATTTTCCTGCCACATCCTAATGCAAGTTTACGAGCCATAGGAAACAGTCCTAAGTGTGGAACACATGTATCTAATTATAAAGAAAAGTAAAGGTACAATAAATATGGGAACCTCACACTTAAATCTTTCAAAAGCCTTTTTAACTCCTCTAGCATCTCAGATTTTTGACTTGTGATGAAATAGTAGTATTTGCCTGTCTTATGGCTGTGTGTATTATTTAATGCTAAATCATACTCTTTTCTCATTTGATGATAAAACTCATCATTGAAGATTTTGTGATGCCAGAACTGTGCACATATTGTCAGTAATGTTAAGCTTCTTATGGTTCGGTTATTTATCATCCACTGATCCTCTTGTGATGCAAGTGACTGAAGCTGGATGGTCTGCACTACCCAGATGCTCAGTAGCACAGTACAACCAGGCACACAAGCAGCACCAACCATCTACAAAAACATTACAAAAGAAAGGAGTTGTCAGAAGTTTTTATGCAAGCTTGCAAAGTTTTTACAAGTGTGACCTGTTTTTTGGGACCAAAAAATCTTGTGTGCTTTCTAAGACTTGACACAAATAAGAGATATCACTGAAATTCTCTTGGCTTTAATTTGAATAGCCACAATGCAAACTGGGATTACCCACTTTAGTCTGGGGTTCTGTATTCTAGGGAGTAACTTACATGGCAGTGTGGAAAGTGATGGTGATTCAGAAACAGTTCCCTATACCAGAGATACTCCAAACTTCTGGTAGACACCAGCAAAGACTGGAAAACTTTTGACACTGATTTAGTGTTTGAATGAAACCAGTTCAGAAAGCATAGAAAATTCTGCAAACCGCTTGCAGAGTCTTGTGCATCATCTGCACTTTGGCCACAACAACTCCATGCAGTGCTACAGGTTGGGCACAGAGTGGCTGGAGAGCAGCCAGGCAGAAAGGGACCTGGGGGTACTAATTGACAGGAAGCTCAACATGAGCCAACAGTGTGCCCAGGTGGCCAAGAAGGCCAATGGGATCCTGGCCTGGATCAAAAATAGCGTGGCCAGCAGGACCAGGGCAGTGATCCTTCCCCTGTACTCTGCGTTGGTGAGGCCACACCTTGAGTATTGTGTTCAGTTCTGGGCCCCTCAGTTCAGGAAAGATATTGAGGTGCTGGAGCAGGTCCAGAGAAGAGCAACAAGGCTGGTGAAGGGACTGGAGCACAAGTCCTATGGGGAGAGGCTGAGGGAGCTGGGGTTGTTTAGTCTGGAAAAGAGGAGGCTCAGAGGTGACCTCAGCACTGTCTAGAACTACCTGAAGGGAAGTTCTAGCCAGGTGGGGGTTGGTCTCTTCTCCCAGGCACTCAGCAATAGGACAAGGGGGCACAGGCTTAAGATCTGCCAGGGGAAATTTAAGTTGAAGATCAGAAAAAAAATTCTTTCCAAAGAGAATAATCAGGCATTGGAATGGGCTGCCCAGAGAGGTGGTGGATTCCCCATCCCTGGAGGTTTTTAAACTGAGATTGGCCGTGGCACTGAGTGCCATGATCTAGTAAATGGACTGGAGTTGGACCAAGGGTTGGACTTGATGATCTCGGAGGTCTTTTCCAACCCAATCGGTTCTATGATTCTATGATTCTGTGGTTTCTTGGGCCCATGCTTTCCTACCTGAAGGTTGAGGTTGATGACTGCAGCTGATTGTACCTGGCTGTGAAACCAGATGGAAATCTGTGATCAGTTGTCATTCTGCTTCTCGCATCCAGTGACCACCTGTAGTCAGTGGAGTGGCTGTGTTCCACAGAAGGGTATAATCAGTATCAAATAAGAGAATGGGGCATAAGGGGGAAATGAATATGTTTTGTCAATAGAGTTATTCAGGACTTTGGTAGACCAGAAGCATCTAAAAATAGTTAGACATGCTTTCTTGATGTTTTATGTATGCTGTTGCTTGCAATTACCTTCTTCTGAGCTGAATAGATGGATCATTTATTCCATAAAGAATATTGTAACCTTGGAGCTCTTTTTAAACTCTGTTTGTGTTCCTCTTGGGCCTTCTTTTCTTTTTCTTTCTTTCTTTCCTTTTTTTTTTTAATAACAATTACGTAATTCCCAGAGATTAATTTGGTTTGTTAGGCAGATAACACTGGAGGTTTAAAGATTTAAAGCTGGGGCATCATTCAGATTTCCAATAGGCAGCACATTCTGAGAGCTCAGCAAGGGGTAATGCCACCACATAAAATGCAGTCACTAAAAGAATGTAATTTTAGCTTCAATTTTAGCTTTATTTAATGGATGTTTTCTGGTGGTGTAGAATGTGGCCTTAATTTGCCTCTCTGTCATGTGAAGCTGAGAGCCTTGAATAAGAAATCTGGTAGCAAGCATTTTAATATTTTTTTCCCAGTAGCATTCTTTATTGTGGAGGCAATCAGCATTAAAAGCAAGACTTTAAAACACACCTTTTTTAATTTTAATATCTGTAGTAGCAAGATATCAGTTTGGAATGCAGGTGCTCTTTAGTGAATGATCCATAAAAAGATCTACATGCAAACATTAATAACCATGTTAGTACAGGGCGAAGGACAGCCAGAGCTGTGAACTGAGATTTGTCTACTATATAGAAACACTGTGGAAATTATTATGCCTTTAGTGTAAACAAAGGAGCACAAATGTAAGTCAGGGTAGAACCAGAAGAGCAGTGGTCACCCAAGAACTCTGAAAAGGCTGCAAGAGAAAGAGGATGCCCCAGTTGATGCAGTTCCCAAAAGGGAGTCCTCCTGAGGCGTGCAGCCTTTCAGAGCAAGTCATTCAACTCCTCCTATAAAAGCCTGTAAATGTAAAGCATGGGTATGTGCATAGTATCAGTGTCCATGATTTTCCTCCCTCATCCAGGAGCCATCCAACAGGCCCCAAAACGATGTTGGTGGGTGGGTTTTCCAAAGGTGGGTGTAAACTGCTGCTGTAAAATCCAATCTGGCAGATTGCAGTCATTCCATGCAGGTGTCAATAGCAATGAATAGAGAAAGTTACCAGCAGCAATATTTTCTACAGACAGAAACAGACCTACAAACGAAAGGCAACACCTGGATTGACTTAAGATTTCAAACACAGCCATTGGAGGCTGTGATACTGGGAACTTGTAAAAGCGAAGGCTTTTCCCTCAGCTGCCCTGTCCTGTCTCCCAATAGTGAGGAAATGACTTTCATTCTGACAAGCAGGTGGGATTTTCAGACACAGGGTAAGAGTGGCTGCAATGTTAAGTTGGCAGAGGTCATGTGAGGTAGCTCCTAAAAGGGGACCGATGCTTGGGGACAGGGGAATAGTTTACCAGCCTGTTTCATGTACTCTGGTTTAAAGAGCTGCCAAATGTCATGCAGAGAATGTGACAGCTTCCTTCCACCTCCCTATAGCCCAGCCTGACCCTCCGTTCATCTGGCTGTGCAGTACCGCTGTGCTGGATTTGCTTTAGTCAGCTGCCAGGGACCCCTGCGTTGTTGGCTCTGCAGAGTCCCACAGCCTGAGAGCTCCCTCCCTCCCTGCCCTGTCAGCCCATTCTCATAGCTCCACTACAGCAATGCATAAATAACTGAGGTCCTGAGAGAGAAAGAAGGGAACTGTCAGAAAATGACAAGAGAGAAGAGATCTAACACAGGAAAGAGGAGAGGAGCACAGGAGCACTCAGTGCTCTCAGGGTCCTCACAGGGCTGATGCATAAGGAGTTACAAATTGCAGTCCATGGTCTGGGAGGTGTTGGATCAGCTGTAGTTCTTGAGATCTGCATAAGAAAGGTGCCTCAACACCACGATGGGCTCATGTGGACCAAACTGTACTTTGGATATCCCAGGTTTGGCCAAGGAGTCTCTATCTGTTATGAGCTAGAACAGACTTGGTGTGCATGTGGTGCTCGGACACTGCCAAAAGCAAGAGAGCACTGTAAGGAACAGCCACATTTTAAACAATGAGGTCCAGGTCAGAGTTGTAACTGCACGTGCAGGTTCTGCTCTGAGGGCAGGTGATGGCAGAGATTACCAAGCTTCAGCCTGCAGAAGTTATGTTGATTGTCAGCTGTGGCAAAGCCAGAAATTGCTCTCCATTTAAAACTAGATAAGGGTGAAGACACTATGGGCTCACTTTCTTTTTTCACCCTTTAAAAAATGTTATGTGTAACCAGGTTGTATGTAACAGGTAGGCCAGACTGATGGAGTGTGTTACAATGGTGTTGTATCTGATTGACATTTTTCACATTACCACCAGCATGTGGTGATAAGAATTGGACTAATTGTGTATCCTGTTTCCAGCAGCTCCCACGTTATTACTTAGATGGGCATACATGTGTCAGGTTAACATGACAAATTAATTTTTACTAAACAAAAGTATGAAAGCAGTTCAGAGATAAAAGCTGTAAGCCTTCTCAGTATCACCTTTACTGCTGAATAATGGGGTATGGTAGATAATGGGGTGGCACATACTTCAGAAGAGATATTTTTTTCTCAGCCTGCATGAGTTGGATAGAGTCTCATTTGCAGAAAATGATTATTTCTGCATACCTTTGGTCTCTGTATCATTCTTGCTGTATTCTGGAAAGGAGCTAATCACAAACCCACAAAATTAAAATAAGCTTAATAGGGTATCCTGCTGTTCTTTTGTACAATTCAATAGACTTGCATGTGGGCAAAGGCTTAATAACTGACCTTTGAAATCTCCCTCCTCCCCTACCCCAAACACAAATAACCCCTAGAATAATTATCCTATCTATATCATGAGTGTGAAAGATAAAAAATATTTCTTCCCCTCTCAGTCTGTCTAATGGAATCTTCTAATTCCCAGCAATGCTGCAAAAACAAGACAGCAGCATGTAAACAGCCAGGAGAAACCCTTTCATTTGCAAGCATCTGTATGGGGCAACAGGATTGTGAGGGATGTGCCCTTGTTACTGATACTTGCAAGAGAATATTGCTGCCCTGATAGATTGGGAGAAGATGAGTCATCAGTGCTGGATCACAGCTGAAAGAAACAGGGCCAAGGACTACTAAGGGTAGGGTCATCAGCTTCAGATGCACAGAAATCCAAGGAAGTCCCTCATGGTTGTGATGGAGATCGGAGAGAACATGTTTCATTTCACACAACAAAGCAGAGAAAGGGGGACAGGAAGGCCACACAGCTCTCCACACTTTGAGGGTAGACTGAAAGAAGTGAATGAAACATGGGATATTTAGGAGGGAGCCCAATGACTTTGTCAAACATGTCCTCATTATAGCAGTGTCAGCCAAAGCCACACTAGGGATTTCTTGGCACAATCTGAGCTGTAGCCTCACAGGTGAGATGCCAGGGGAACAGGTATCCAGGCAGTCCCATGGGAAGCTTGTTCCAGACATGTATAGAGTGGAGCAGTGCATTGCAGATCCTACAGCAGTGACACTATGATAGACCTGTTGCAGCAGCGTGTAGGCAGAACAGTTGCTCATTTCTGAAGGAACAGAAAAATTAAAAATCTTTTGTAGAAAAATGGACCTTTTAAGAAATTATTTGATACACAAGTTTTGAAGTAGAGCAATAATTCTGTGTTGACTTAGGCTAATTTTAATTCAATTTCTGCTTTCTCAAATTATTTCAGTTTGATTTGAGTTCTTTCCTCATGCAATTGCTCTTCATCTAGCCAGTGGCATTTAAGCTTGCATGGAGATAGTTTTATTTCAGTTTGACTTTTTAAAGGATCTTTTTAAGGATTTGCCCTGTGTTTCTATTCCAAGGAACATGCAGTTTTCAGATTTGCTCATTTTACACAAGAGACCCCTGTGATGGGCTTGCAGCTGTCACTTAGACATTCCTGGGATATTTTTCTGTGTCCTAGTCAATGACTGACTGTAAAACTGAGTAAACAGTAACACATTTATAGTAAGTGTTAGGGGCTGGCCCTACAACTATCTCTCACAACTACTTCCAAAATATTTCTCTACTACAAAAAGTAGCACACAGATGACTCATACAGTTTAAGATGATGATAAGGAGCTTTCTGATCCATTCCCCCCCCCCCCCCCCCCATTTGGTCTGGGAAATGTTTCGGGGAGAAGGTACCATAGTTGGAGTCAATGCATAGACTGCATTCTCGGGGGAATGATGCAGGGACACAGTAAGACAGCTGTAGTTCTCTGCTATATGTGCTTACATCCTAACTTGTGCTAAGCAACCCAGCACTGCTGGCCCCTCTTGAAACTCCCACTTTTTACCAAAATCACTCCTTGCAGTAACACTGAAAAATGCTAATTAAATTAATGACTTAATTAATTCAACTGTACATTTATTATACAAACGCATATCAGTTTGCTGCTGATAGGAAACTGAGGGGAGTGGCAGATATATCTAAAGGCTGTGCTGCCTTTCCACAGGACCTTGATAAGCTGGAAAGCTGGGCAGAGAGCAACCTAATGAGGTTTAAGAAGGACAGTGCAGGGTCCTGCACCTGGGGAGGAAAAACACCAAGTACCAGTACAGGCTGGGGGCTGACCTGCTAGAGAGCAGCTCTGCAGAGAAAGACCTGTGAATCTCGGTGGATGACAAGCTGAATGTGAGCTGAGGGTATGCCCTTGCAGCCAGGAGGGCCAATGGTATCCTGGGGTAACATGAAAAAGGGTGGGGCCAGCAGGTGGAGGGAGGTTTCTCCCTCCCTGCTTGGCCCTTGTGAGGGCACATCTGGAGTATTGTGTCCAGTTCTGGGCTCCTCAGTACAAAAAATCAAGGCGCTACTGGAGAGGGTGCAATGAAGGCCACAAAGGGGTCTGGAGCATCTCTCTTATGAGGAGAGACTGACAGAGCTGGGCCTATTTAGTGTAGAGAAGAGAAGGCTGAGAGGGTATCTCAGTAATACATACAAATATCTCAAAGGTGGTGTCAGGAAGATGGTGCCAGATTTTTTCAATGATGCCTAGTGACACGATGTGGGGTAATGGCAATAAACTAAAATAGAAGTTCCACCTCAACATGAGGAAGAACTTCTTTACCTTGAGGGTGGAAGAGCACTGGAATGGGCTGCCCAGGAAGTCTGTGGAGTCTCCCTCTCCAGAGACATTCCAAACCCACTTGAACACATTCCTGCTCTAGGTGACCCTGCCTTGCAGGGCATTGGACGAGATGATCTCCTGAGGTCCCTTTCCAACCCTAACAATTTCTGTGATTTTATAATACTGGAAGTTATATAACATATTTTACAATTCTGTATTGAGCATTACCTTTTATATTTTCTCATATATAATTGCACATTACATACTTATATGTGATAGAACTTCCTCATGTATGAATATAAAATTACACAAAAAATAATTATTTATTTTATAAATCACCATTGTTTGTTAGTGTTCCTGAATCAACATGCCCTTGTCAAACACATTTGACACATTATTTTAGGCATGACGTCAACAGATACTGACATGTCTTTATCTAGCCAGATTTAATTTTATGGGAAGGTGTGAGGGGTGCTCATGTTGCTGTCTGGAAGAGGCTGGAAAACAATACGCTGGACTAGGTGCCTGGCTTGGATAAGTAACTGACTGCAAAGACTGCAAGGTGAAGGTGGTGGAAATAGCAGTAACCAGAAAATCAGATGTTGGCCATTTTTTTCATGCTAGGTATCTTAATTAACACATTATTCACACTTAACATCAGCCCTTACAAATGCTTCCTGTTTGGGTGAGAGCAGGGTTCATAATGCTGTTGCATGCCTTATATCTAACCGTTGCCCACAAGCAACCTGTATTACCACTCTGCTCCACCACTTTGTGTCAGTAGCCCACTGACAGCAGCCCGCTGGCCCCGCCACATGGCACACTTTCTCTCCTACTGGTACCATGCTGTATCAGATACCAAGCTTCAGACACCAGCTGATGCCCATAAGTCCATCCTCCTGCAGGGCTCTACATGCATGGGCATGGTCCTGCCTCACCCTTGCTGGCACAAGCCTGCTTCTCCAAGATTCTCCTGCAAGAGACTTCCTCATCCTCACGAAAGCTACTAAGCCCCTGCAGAAGCAAAGTTGAGCACACAGGCATTTTGTCAAAATACCACACCAGGCTCTTGGCTGGGTAAAAATGGGAAAGGGCACCATAGTGTCTTGGACAGGAGAGGGGCAGGTGGATATGCTGGCTAGTGATGCTTCCACAGCCCACCTGCCTGTCTCAGGTCCAGACACTCCCCTCTGCACTCTGGCACAGCTCCAGCAAGCAGCCTTAAGGAGCCCACTGTTGGCTCCCTGCTAACTGTGAGCAGGCAGAGAATTCTCTCCCTGCCCTGCCCAACTGCAATCATACTGCCCGCTCCTCCTGGGACGGAGGGGTGGGAAACTATATGAAAGTTTACACAAAACCTTTTTAGGCTTCTTTTTTTCTCCTAAGTTCAGTTATGGAGCAAATAAAACAGCTGGCTATCTTGACTGAAAATATTGATGATCTTAAATGAAAATGTGTGGTTGGGGTGTTGCCAGTGTCTTTCAGGAGCCAGTCATCCTCATTCCCACCAAGTTGTGCAGCTTTTGTCCCTGTGATTAAGGTAAGCTACAAATCACTGCTCATTTGATCATAGCTTGAATCCTTGTCATGAAAACAAAAGTAATCAATTAAAGCTCACTCTACTGCATGCTGCTCTTTCATTTTTAATGATAATTTCATTTGCTACCTACTTCTTTTATCTCATCAGAAGTACTCCATACACTGTTTTATTGCAATCTCAGTGCATTTTGTTCTGCTCACTATTCATATTTGAGTATGGAAGAAGGAAAAATCCTCCAACAATTTTTTTCACAGAATGTGGGCTGAGCTAATTTGCTTAGCCCTTCCCTGGTATGATGCTGCAGGTTACTGTTCACTGTAGACTTAAAGAGAAAAAAGACTGCAGTGTATTTTGGCCAAGGCCAATAGGAAACTTGTGTTAATAGCCAAAACTTCCTCAGAGTGCAGAAGTGAGGTTGGAGCTGGCATCTACATCTGCACAATCAATGTGCGTGGCATTCCCAAAGCAATATAAGAAATAGCTTGAAATGTAACTGTCTTCCAAAAAAAAAAAAAGACTTTGTATAAGTTTCCATCTGTTTTTTCTTCTCCTTTTTTTCCAGAATGACAAGTGCAGAAAATGGAAAATAAGTGCCAAAACAAACTGAGTATGTATTTGCCTTTCATACAATGGAACATGGTTTGGATGTGAGTTGAAGCAGAATTTCAAATAAGTTTGTAATACCAGGTTCTGCCCAGGCTTGCTCCATGAATCAGTGACCTAGTGAGTAAGAGTTGTTGGGACTTCTTAAGAGAAAACATGCAACCTGGGTCGTATTTACGCAAAGATTATGTGAAGACAACAGCCCTCCTCAGAATGTGCAGCCAACGGGGGATAAATTGGATTCAGGCAAAATTTACCAGCTTGAATTAAAATTCATTTTAAGGTTTATTCAACATATAAGTTAGAGAACAGTTGCTATGACTGCTGAAAAGCTTTTTTTTAATTTGGGGGGAAAAAAAATTAAAAGGACTTTGGAGTGAAATTTCAGCTATTTCTTTGCCAGCACTCTGCTCTCTCTGACAACCCTCCTCCCAAAAATAATCAAAAAACCCCACCCCTAAATAAAAACACACCAAACCCCAACAACAGATATTTATATTGAAAAATTTTGTCTGAAAAAGATGACTATTTGTTTTTTGAAATTTTGCATCTGATGCTTTGTGTCTCCATTCTCCTCTATTGATGTAGTTGCACATCGTTATAGTACATGTCCAGGGATGCAGCATAAACTTCCCTCTTCCCAAGGCATTATGGTGCAACTGCTGATGGAGACCTGAGGCAGGTAAACTCTTAATTCTCCAGAAATACTTGACAGCAGACATTTTTTTTTAGTATTCGGGTATTCACCTTTTCTGAAGAAATATTTTATCTCTTCATGAAAAGTGGGCTGTTATGACAGCAAATCCCAATTTTCTGCTAAAAACTGTTCTGGAGGAAAACTTCAAATACACTGCCAGCTAGAACTACATAAAATAGGAGAAAAAAAGAATGTTAAGAACTCTAATCTGATCCACAGTGTGTCGTATAGTAAAATAATATAAAGTTTTTCATTTAAATCCATTCAGGATTTAGGTATATTTGTTACAGGGCTGAAATACACTCACTGTTGGCTGCTAGCATAAATAGCAGCTGGTTTTGCCAAATACTGTGCTTTAGGCATTTGTGTTTTGGTCTAATTTTAAGTGTATCTCTACCTAGAAATACTGGCATTCATTTTTGTACTCTCTGCTATTGAAGATGAGCAGTATTTAATTTTAAGCTCCAAAGACAGTGCCCGTGTCAATAGATAAACTCCCAAACCCCGTATCTATTTGAAGCAGAATTCTTAGTGTGGCAGTGCTTAGGGAAATTAGTAGGAAATGCTGCATGCTCTGTACTTTTGACAACAAGTTTTGTTTAGATATTTGAATATGGATTAAGCTGCCTATTACAGAGTTCCCATCTTTTAAAACCTGATATTTAGTTTGTAAAAAAGAGTTTTGTACTTGGCTGGTTCTTTCTCTATAAAGTATTCATCCATATCATTAAACTTCTTTGATATCTCCAAAATAATTTTTATTAATGCAGTTGCTGTTTTAAGAAACATTCACAACTATTAACACAGCCTAAATAATAATGACACAACAGGAGCAACAAAAACTCTCCCGTGTCTGGAATTTTACCTGTAAATCAGACACAAATGGTTAGATTTCCTTGCGGATTGCCCAACAAAATCTGTGGATGAAAATCTTGTGTGTGAGTTAGTGTCCTAGTTAACTCTAAATGGTCGTACATTTTAAAAGTTGAATTGCATAGCTGGCTGTCTCAGAGCAGGACACGAGCTTGACTAGATAGGTTCATTTCTCTCCTGGAGACAGCAGAGTGTACATTGTTCTTACTTAGTTTTGAAGCTGTCTGTCAAAATGGGACTACAGAAAAACATGTAAAATATTAATTTTACATTAAATTAAAACACAAAATAGTATTAAAAGTTAGCTTCTTGAATTCCCTTTCAAAAAATAATTACACATTCCCTTACTTCGCCCTTTTCTGAACATCTGTAGCAAATTTTCCAGTGGTGTGCTGATAATAATAATATTAGTTTCTGCAAAATTCAGAAAGGTTGCTAATAAAATCCAGATCATCTCCCATCTATAAAATTTAAATTTCACATTTTGATGCGATGTGATATGTTTTGTCTTGCAACCATTACTCTTTTTTACTTAATTTCATTAAATATATTATGTGTTATTAAAGGAAGAAAGGAGAAAAACAAGGTATTTCAATGCTCAGCACACGCTTTCAGAAAGCTGCTTTCCTCCATGGTAGCACCCTGCAGACTAGCCATGTGCTTTCCTGCCCCACTGCCAGGACTGTAGCATCACTTGGAGACTTCTATCTCCACATTCAGGAGCTGCATCCAGCTGGGCTTAAGCGGCAGCTGCCTGTGTTGTAGGAGCTGGTCCTACATTCCCTCCCACGGGCTACCAGCAAAGGCATCACTTTGCTCTTCTGGCTCTTTTGACTGTTCACTGTCTGGGGGTTCTGTTGCTGCAGCTCTGCAAGAAGTACAGAGATGATGTTAAAGGCTGACATTGCTCTCTCTGATGTGCAGCAGACTTGTAAACAGATCCCCTTGCAAACCTTTCAGCAGAATCCCAGACAAATTCTCCTTCCCTTATTCCTTCTTCATACAAGAACTCACGTGGGAAGCTGTCAGACATCAGTGTGACTGCTCTTCCTGCCACACATGTGCATGGCTGGCAGGGCCAGGCCTTGATGTGCTGCTGTAAATCACAAACAATTCCCTCATTAGGACAGCCCTCTTGTTTTGAAAGAAATATTTCCCTAATATAATAAAAGAATGTAAGAATCAGGCCCAGCCATTAGTCCTCTTCAGTTCTTCTTTTTTGTTTTCCATCACTTGTCAAAAAAGAAATTAATTTCTTTTTTTGGTTTCCTCTTCTAAGAAATCTTTGGGTAGAAGGAAGGAAAAGATCTTTCAGGTCTCCATTACCCTGTTTACAATTAATGTCTTATGCTTAAATAATAGATCAAATCCATCAGCTATTACAGAAGTCAAAAGACACAGCACTTTTTACTTTCAATCACAGACTTAATACTGGACAGAGACACAGATGGAGAATGACTAGCCTTTGATTCTGTGGATAATGAAGGGAGGGTAATTCTCGGAGGTGAAATGCAGATAATGAAGGAAAGTAGTTCCTCTCAAAGGGAAAATGTTTCCACGTAGAAAGTATTTGAAGGCCACATTAATTTTGCCCATTTATTGCTTTTTTTCCCAGTAGTTTACAAGTATTTGAGATTACTCCTCATGCACTGGACAACAAAATTGATTCTGTTATGGCAGGAAATAAAATGAGAACAAAAGGGAAGCATCAGTTTTTGATCTCTCTTGCACTCAAAAAATTTCATTTTTGTCTAAGCAACATGAAGACTTTCTACAGCTTCTGTGAACCCTGGCACTCCTGATGGGAACCTGTCGATACCTTGCTCTGGATAAAGTGCAACACTTATAAAGCCATGTCACAGAATGTATATTGCAAATTTCTGCCTTTTGAAGGCAGCTGGACATGACACTCAGTCTGACTGTGAAAATTTATTTCTCTTCCTACTCTCCTAGACAGAAAGAAATTCTTGACAGCTACTGAGGGGTGCACTGTGGAAGGAGAAACTGGAGTAAAGGAAAGAAAAAGAAAATACTAAAAACAAATTCTTATTTAAGAAACATCAATTCCTGCTTCTGGAATTTATAAAGAGTAAGAATAGGAAAACAACAATCTGTTTTAAGACTGAATGAGTTCTAAAGGGCCTTTTACCTATTTGAAGCCGTTTTCAGCTTCTCTGAGAGGATAAATGATGAGGAAGTCAATGAACAGCACAGAGAGTGAAGCAGCTTTGACCACTATGACAGTGACAGTGTACGTTGACAAAAGTAGAAATGTTTTCTTTTTATTTGCCAAAAGTAAGCACTGCATCTCCATATAACCACTTTCATATTTCAGCTGCCTGAGACTTCATTTGCTGAATGTGCCTCTGTGTATGAAGAGCTGCAGCTGAGCAATTTTAGGAAGTTTCTCTTTACCAGCCATATTTGTAGGTAGGTGGCAGTGATTGGCCTGGAAACTATATTCGCCTTATTTCTCAGTATTTCAGTCTGAATATAAACAAATCTGTTTTCTTTCCTTCGTGCTGGTCTACATCTAGCCTTTTCACACCCACACAAGACAGAAGAATGAATAAAATCCTTTTGATAAAATATCATCATAATTACATAAAATATCTAAAAGCAGAATCAGTATGCCCTATAAAAAGCTTGAAGAGAGAGAAAAAGCCCCAACAGTTTAAAACAACCAAATGCTTGTATTTCTGGAAAGACAAATGTAGTCTAAGACAAAAAAAAAAATGGTAACAAAACAGGTAACATCTCTTTTACTCATGTTAATATGGTTTTCTTGAGTCAAACAGGGTGAGAGATTATATATCCAATAATATACAAAGCAAATTTTGAAATTGGCCTGTACACTTTTTTTATGTGTGCCTGTCTGTGATACATCAGGCTCATCTTGTTAAGGTTAGAAATTATAAAAGCAATGATAAACTCGAGGAAGTTTAAGGTTGACACTTATTTTCATGATATATATGGGTTCTAGGAAGGTAATAATGAACATGCTACTATTTGTTTCCTCTACCTCTCATGCCTCCATTTCTTTGTCCCCCTGCTTTCTCTCACCTCCCATAATCTACTTTTTAGCTGCCTGGATCCCATCCCAAATTTCCTGTTTATATACTTGGCTGTTTTTCTCTTTCCATCATTTGTCCTCCCACATATTTACTGAGATTTTTGTGTATTCTTTTCAATCAGTTTCCTCCTCCTCAACATGGATTATTACTGAAATGAAAGCCTAACACGAGAGAAAAAAAAATTGCACTGTGCCCTAAAAGATGCTGTAAAGTACTAAAGCTAATTTTGAAAGAGTTTGGTTACAGTTGTTGATGCAGCATATGCCTTTGAACCATCTTAGCTGCTCAGTATTATCTGTAGCCTTGTTGCTTTAATCCTTATTATTTTTCTCCCCCTCAAAACCTTTCAGTGCCTTTTGCATGTTATTACACAGTTTTCTTCCTTTGGAATGCTTTTAATTAACTGGGCCATCATAAGATTTCCTCCTTGAAGCTGATGCCAGGAGGCATGTGCAGTACTGGGGGAGGATGAAACACGCAGGCATGTATCAGTAAGAAATGGAATAATCACTGACTTATTCTGTCATCAGACTTCTAACTAACATAGGGTGCTACACCAAGTACAGAGTCCTATGTGAGAGAACCACACATGTGCTGAGAGAAGATGATGTGTTTTACAAGCTTCATCCCAGTAAAAAGAGCACAATACCATGACTGAAAACCTGTGAGGGAGATCTGAGGATCATTGTAAATGAGCTTAAGGTGTATGCAATTGAAATTGCATCAATGTGTGATTAGTTCATGACCTCTGTATTCGCAGAAAGACTACCTATGTGTTACTTTAGGAATTACTTTAAGGAGTAATAAGACTTTTTATCTGATTAGGTATTTAGTGTGACCCAGTTATTAAGAGAACAATTACATTATGCTCAGAGAAAAACATGAATAGAAACATTTAAATATAAAAAAATGTGTATTCCTTTGCAAATTCTCATTTAGAAGATGCCTTAGATGAATTTAAATCAACACGCTAACGAATATTTTTCTTTAGAGAAATCCTGATGATTCTAGCTGCGTGTCATACTCACTTTAAAGTTTTATCCTTCTGTTTTCAATTAATTTAGTTAATTTGGTGTTCTGGAGTCAGGGCCAAACAATTTCATACAATGGAACAATACTCAGTGCTTCATTTTTCCAGCACAGAAGCTAATATCACTAAGCATCTATATGATTTTGTTGGCAACAGTTAATGGAATTCTTGTGTCATTTCAGACAACATGGACAAATAACATCAATGCTGACTGGATTTTTGATGTTCCTTAGTTTGTAAAAAAATTCCATCATCAGTATGCAAGGATTAAATTGAAATGAAAGAGATTATTCACAAGGTATTGCCCTCTCTGAGTAGCATTCTGTACTCTTTCAGGAAGAGTAACAGACTATATTTTCAATATTTAACTTTTCTGGTTTTTTGCAGCCTGCTGTCTTGATAGATTTTTTTTTAATTTCATCTTCATTTTCTAACTGGATGTCCATGTTCTAAGGCTCTGCTCATAGATTATATAACAATATCTACTTTATTATGATTTTTCTTTTCTTAATTTTCTATCTGCTTTTACAGTTCCCATATGGAACCATGTTTTGACTTCACAGTGAAGAAAACAATTTTGGTTTAGTTTGTACAGCTTCTTTTAGTGTAAAGACCTTTTTTGTAATTTTCTTCATCATTAATTTGAAGCATACAGTTTTTAATATAAAAATTGAAATTGAGGTAAAACAGTGAAATAACCAATATTTTAACAATATGTGAACAGGGAAATTTATGAATAGTAAGAAATTGCTCAGAAAAAAACGTTCTGGAAATTTTGATATTTTTAGTCTTTGTTTTGTTTTGTTTTAATGGAAATATTCTATCCCATTCATTCTCAAAATGGTATTTATTTTGAACATATAAATAACTTTTGGAAAAAAATGTAAATAGACTCACTGTTTAACTACAAGTAACTCAAAACACCTTTAAAATTTATTATGTGTCAGAATTTTGTTTGCCCTGAATCGTCATAATAGAATAACGAAGACACTTAAAATAAGCCATATCATTAATATATACTAAAATTTTGAAAATAAGATACATTTATATAGGGATATCTAGGTGCTACTATGGTAAACAGGCAATACATCTTCAGTTTTTCTCATTTGTGAGCTCCGTAAAGATTCTCCATATGATCTTGCTGAAGCATTTAGGTTTATATGTGACGTGACATTTGAGGCTCCTGGCAACAGATTGGTGGGGCTTGTGCTGAGAAGGATGTTTGATTATTGTTTGCAGAGTCTTTATTAGAACAGCCTCAAACTCCAGAGACCACAACTTGAGAACTAGGCATAAGCAATTCTGAGAACACAGTTTTGAGACACTGGGCTGTAAGCAGAGCCAGACCAAAACTCAGGTGTATTTTAAACAGGTTTTTTCTACCATCATCATTAAGGCATTCAGTTACCTCTGCAGCCAATCTGTGAAGAAACTCTCTTAGCGACAATACCATAGTCAGAGGAGAATGGTTGGCCACATGCATCCGAAGTTCTGGGAAATTATTGCTCCAGCAATTCCAACTATTTGAGGAGTTCATTTGACTATTTGCCACTCCTTCCAGAGCTCTCCAAGGCAGGAAGTTAAGCTAAAGTGCAGGGCTGAGCTTGGCTGCCTGCTCTGTCCTGCCTTGGCAAGGATCGCTGATGACTTCTGTGCCTGTCCCCATCCCAGCAAGGCAAAGCTAGTGCCATCCCATGCAGAGTAGGGGTGTGTGGCAGGAAAGGAGAGAGAAAAGTGGAAGCAGCTGCTTCAGGGTGCAGAAACGCCTCTTGCAGGAGTCAGATGCCTGCTCTCTACCGGTTCCACCAAAGTTACCGCATTCTTGCAGGCTCTACAGTGCTCTGCTGCTGTGGAAAATCTATCTTTGGATGTTTGAACCACCAAAGTGATTTAAACTAAATGTGGCGTAGCCTTCTCATCATTCTGCTATTGTCAGACTCAGAAATACCCTGCAGTAGTATTTGGATTTCTTTTTTTGTATTAAAGAATAACATGCTTTATATTTTTTTTCTTCTGGTGAAGAAATGCTATGAAAAAGCCCCAGATGGATAAAATGAAGCAAGTATTTATGTGGGCAACTGGAAGTATATAGATGTTAGAAATTTCTTTAAATCACCACTTTAAATCCAGGGAAATCTGAATTTAGGTTTTACTGAAAGCAAATCTTCTTATGTTAAGATGAATGGCTTACACACAGCCTTTCTTCTGGCTTGTACTACTGTCACGAGTGGAGGGTGGTGGGGGAGGAAGAATGCAAATGCCAATCTCGAGACTTTAAAAGTCTAATTTAAGACCATGAGCAATGCTTTAATCGGAGTTATACATGGATCATAATCTATAAAATTATTATGGGGTGAGTGCATCACTGCTCCAAACTGCAGTCAGAGTGATTAGAGGATTCTGTCAAACTAGAGGGCATATCAAGGAGGGGCACATGAGTCTCTCTTATTGACTCGGTAATAGGCAATACCAACATTAGCAGTTAGGATGATGGACAATAATCTCCTTCCAAAATCCACAGATGACACCAGAGGGGAAAGCAACTGAAAATACTTTTAAAAAAGTGTCCAATTTGAAGTGATCTTGATAACTTGGAGAAATAGCCCCAAACCACTGAGGTGATATTCAGTAAAGCTGAGTACAAAGTACTGCATTTAAGAAGAATGACAGGAGTAAAAACATGAGAAAAAACTGGTTATGCTGCAGGCAATGTGGAAGAGGTGAGTATCTGTTGTGGACTAGAGACTAAATATAAGTTTGTTATGGGTTTAGCCAGGTAGGCCTAAATTTAGGCTTTAAAACTCAGATTTGGGCCTGAAATTGTCAGCTGCNGTTATATTGTAGTTTTCTCTTAATTTTCTCTTTTCTGTATAAATACATGTAGTTAGTTTCAGAAGAAACCTGGTTTGACTTTTTTTCCCTCTCCTTCTTCTCCCCTTTTCGTTTGGCTGGTTGAGGGGAGAAAGAACCTTTTCTCTGTACTTGGGCAGTTGGCATTTTGCCAGCTCAACCCAAGACAAAGTTGAATAACACAACACGCGTGCAGAAACTGAAAAGTCATTTTATGTTCTCATATTCTCAGCATTAGTGATTTTTCAGATGGGTTACTGACATCCACTCTGAAGAGAGAAAACTCAGACAAACTGAAAAAGAATAAGATATTTTTTAAAAAGACAAAGATTAAAACCTGTAAAAAAAGAAAAGTTGATAAATTATCTGATTTTTATATGTTTTAAAGCATCAAGAATAAAGCATGACCTATATGGAAACTTGAAGGAAAAAGTTTTATTAGGTGTTAAAGAAAGGGAAAAAATATTACTGGGAGCATGTTTTACAATATTAGAGTATATAAAAGACTCCTATGAAGAGGGTAGGCTCAGCTTTACTTTATGTCCATGCTGAGTAAGATGAGGCAGTAGGACTTAACCAACCTCGGAAAAGCTAAAGATGGGCCAGCAGCAAAAGCTTTTAGGCTATCTCCCAGGTTAGCAAGAAACATTGAGATATCTGTGTTTAAAGGGCATAAAAGGAAATGGGGGATTATCAGAAAGGACCTGCAAAATATCTTCAAACCGGTCTCAGAGCAGAACAACATAATGGATGATATTTTGATATTCCAGAGTTCCTCTTGGGGTGTCCTGTGCAGGGCCACGAGTTGTACGCAATGATCCGGATGGGTCCCTTCCAGCTCAGCATAGTCTATGATTCTATATAACATGTCCCCAAGGCGGTATCTAGACACTGCTTTACCATGTGTCTCTCCAAGTTATAAGAGGGTAATTTTCCACATAGCTGTGTGGAAACAGTGGATGTCTGGAAAAAAAAAATACCATATGCTTTTTTATATAACCAGAGAATATTAGAAGAGTAATAAATTTTACAGAGTGCCAATACTGGAATTCTCATCTCCTGTATTATTTAGATTTCTTTCAACTCACTGAGGAAAGGGTAAATTTAGAATTTTTTTTTCCTAATGACTCCAGAAAGATTTCAACCCAAGGGTCTCTAAGCCTGAGTTTACCTCAGAGGAATCACAGTCTGCATATTATATCACATTTGCAGCTTGAATGCCATTCCATTAAACTGTTGGCAGGCTAGCCCCCCTGTTGGTACCTATAAATTTCGCTTTTGTGTATTTCAGGATTGGGTCCAGGGATTAATTTTTCTTCTTGAAAGTTTATCTGAGGTTGTGATAGAGGAGATGTATGGAGGCAGGAACCACCTGTCCGAATTAAAGGGTATAGACGCAGGTCCCAGCTTCTTTCCCTAATGTGTCCTAGCACCCACCTGTAGCAATGCTTTGGCAGAGATTTCCATTTAAAGAATGTGATCTTTGGGGAAGTTTGTGCTTTCACATGGATACAAGCTTTTTTAATGATTAGTGGACTGATTACTCCTAAATACAGTTCCATGAAGTTGTGTGGCTCAACTATTTTCCAAGGAGACTGGTTACTAAATGTTTGTGTATAAGATATCAAAATCAACACTTTCTTCCAGAGATCAGTATCAATGCAGCTGATCACAGGCCACTGGTGGTTCATGTCTGTGGTAATCAATACCACAGGTAATTTCTCACTACTATCAAAGTTTGAATAACTTGGGCATAACTAGATTAAAAAGTACTTTCTGAGCAATTTGATGATGAAAGAAAACTCATTATTGAAAAAGTGTGCCCATGTGAAAGCATGTATCACCAGCTGTTTCCCTGCATTTGCATTCAAAAGCCCTGCAGCTCTGCTGTTTAGATTACTCAGGGTATTGGCTAAATGGATGGAATGAGACATGTTATTTGCATATTGATTTGTTTTGTATGGAAATTATTTTGATGAGTTTTTGCTTTATTAGATTGTGCATTGTTATAGTGTGTATATGAATACAACAATCTCAGACTGGGGAGCAGTTTTGAAAAGTGGAGATGCAAACACAAATAAATATTATTCAATTAATAAGCATTATCTATATCGTTCATAAACTATCATGAATTTAGGGACTGGAAGTTAGAAAAACACAAGATTTAAGAACTTGTAGGTATCAGGTGTGAGCAGATTTGCTAGGTGTGTAGTCATCATCCACCCTTAGCTCAGCTCAAAGATGCAAGCTGAGGTCTTTTGGGCCTGATAGCAAAGGGCTTTATAGGCTGGATGCTTAATTCGTGTCCAGTAAGCTCTTTAGTCTTGAACAAGGAAACGATAAACTTTTACTTAAAGAGGTAACCCTCATACAGGGTCTTACATATGTAACTGCCGAAGTCTATGAAGGACAGTGTTTTGGTTGTAATAGTAGGGGATCAGATCTGTTTAACAAGCTGTTCTGATTTCTTGTATATGGACAAACTATTCAGTAACAGCTTAATCTTGAAAGTAGTTACCTTATGTATGTAGATAAATATATATCACACTTTTGGCATTCCAGAGGTAAATGCATGAGGGACTGGAGTCTGCCCTGTTTAGCTCTGTATGTCTTTCCACGTAAAACCAGTGGGTGTTTGCTTCAATGAACGTTGACTTAAACATCCTGGGGATTTAAAGACCATATCCACAGCTATTTGTGTCCTTAGACACAGTTGTCAAGGGGCCCATCTAATGGTTTCATGTCTAAGGCACAACCATTCTAACTAATTAGCTATTAGCCTGGCGGAAGTCTCTCCTCAGTGAAGTTTCAGTACAGGTTGTCTTACTTTCAAGAAGCAAGTCTGATACAATTTCACAAGCAGTGCCCATTTTCTTTTTTGCAAGGCATTGTAAGAGCCTTTTTATCTCATAATGCTTCTGTCAGACATCAAAGGGTAGCTGATCAATTCCATTTAACTGTTTTACAGAGATGCATCTCAGGAAAACATCAGAAGATGGAAACCCCAGTCAAACATTGTAGGGGGGAAAAAGAATGTTTACTTATATAAAAATCGATTTTTCCAGGATTCATAATTATTTTGTCATCAATGTGAATCCTCAGCCTTTGCTAGTAGAACCTCTGCATTTCTATTGTTCTATTTTTTTACATGTTAACTAATCTTGTACTGCTGTAGAGTTCAGAAATATTTATTTTATATAACTTGCAGAGTGACTCTGAAGATCAACAAACTGCATAGCTCAGAAATTTGCCAGATGGCCCAAGCAGAGCTAAGACATTACGCCTGCACTTTTAGTAATTACCATTGAAATAGTGGGACTTGAAATGGGTCTGAAATGACTTTTTTAGTTCCAAAGCTCATAAAGAAAAAAATAGATTCATTATTAATAAATCAGTATTGCAAATATTGTACTCCATAGCAACATATACTTTTAACACTGAGGACGATAAAGCTTGAAATCCTATTTTACAAACTGGTCTGGTAAAAGTGCCAGGACCTGTGCCTGTTACCTGTTAGAAATCCACCTCAGAACTTCACAGTCTGCCTCTCCAGATGCTTATGGAAATGTGCTTATGTCTTCTGGGAGGTGCTCAGGTACTTGCTCCTGATGACAGGAGGAACAAGAAGGGAGGAAACACAGGAGGAGCAGCAGGTTTCTCTTCCCAAAGGTTTCAATGTTTATGATCTTCACAACATGAACACACGTGCAGGGGCCATTTTGTAAAGTGTTCGGGAATGGCATAAATACTTTTGATGTCTACTCCGCCAGTCTTTGAAGTCAATGGGGGATTTGTCCAGTGATTTCAACAGGCTTTAAATGACAGCTTGAAGTCAGTAATGGAAGGTAGCTATATGCTGTATCTTTAAAAGTTCAGAGATTGCTGCCAGTCCATCAGATGAGTTCTGGAGTTATGGTCCAGTTGTTAATGCTTCTCACCTGCTTTTGAAACATTGTTGGGGAACTTACATAATACCATCTCAGAATGAAGAGGAGAAATTTATAGTGGCCCAAAGTACAGAAATAGCTAAGGTAAAGAACTAGTTTTTGCTGTCTCTACCTCAACATCGCATTTCAGACTATATCTTTAGTTTTTAAAAAAGTATCCTATACTGGAAAGCAACCTGAGATGGTAGCCTGAAGCTATCAGAAAAACCCTGAAATTTAATTGCGTCCTCAGCTCTGCCATGTCGCTTCAAGGACATACCTGCACGATCAAAACTTAATGAAATGAAAAATTGCTAGAAGCTCTTAATGAATTAATAAATGAAGAGTCCAACTCTTCAATTCAGCATTTCTAAATAACTGCACAATGATAGTGATCAATAATACAGATTATTCAGTGTGCAGGACCATCTGATTTTTGAAACTTATCTTTGAATGTGCAAAACAAATTAGGACTAATGACTACTGTGAAGTCCTGTACATGACCCGGCACTTCTTAGCTGTACACAGTCTCAATGTATGCTCAATCATTTAGAAAATAATTGAACCAGGCTCACCCCAAACTTCATCTATCACAATCACATCAATATACTGTAGCCTGCACTGGAGGCAAGCTTCTAGGGATTTCCTCTAAACCAGAACAAATCATGGCAGGTTTTTTATGCTAATAACAGCTGAAGGGTATGTGTGCATGCCTTTGCTCTTCAGGTCATTTTAGTTTTCTGGCCGTTATGGTGCAGTTTCATTGATCATGTGCTTGACCCATAGCAGTATATTCTTGTCAGTAGAAATATTTGGCAACACACTTCAGTGTATAGGAGCTTGAAGGCATTTTAGGTACTTGAGTAACAGAAGTAGTCCTCAGACTTTTACTTTCAAAAAGTAACCTTTAATGCAGTTGATAAGCTGCATATTCCAGGTCTAAGTGCTCAAAACGTCAGTAAATAAAGATAGAGCACTTAACTTCTGGCTGATTTTGAGCTCTATGCAATTTTGCTTTCATCTCTACTGTAAGTGCGTAGTAGCGCCACATTGAAATAAAATAACATTAAACTTCACACAGAATTATGTAATGACCATTAGCAAATGAGGCTTGATGCATTAGTTAGCACATGGTGGGAAGATCATAGAAGAGGCAAACCCATGAGGTGCAGCACACTCATGGCTCAGATCACAGAGGAGCTATGACTTGTGACACTCTCCTTGGGAGCCATCAGGCCACTCAATGCACAGTGTAGACACTCAACTTGCTCTGTGCAGAGAAGCTCAGGGCAGAAAGTACCATAGCAGAATTTGTCCTGGTGCCCACTTAAAGTCCTGCTCTATCCTGCTTTCTGAATGGGTGCTCTATCTATCAAGTTGCCTGGAGGGTAGTGGTGTTAATTCTCTTTCAACCTGTGTTCTGAAGAAGTGAAGTGAGTCAGACTGGCTTTTTGAAAAAAAAAAAATTTATTCAGATAAGGATTTTAATCTGAAAAGGGCAAACATGTAAATTTAAAAAATATATCTGGCTCTGTACTGTTGTTCCTGGTACAGTGGCCTCATGGCTAAATCCTTTAGTACTGCCATTCAACCAGTGGCATACTCATTCCCCCTCCCTTTTTATCGTAAGTGGTATTATTGTCCTCCCTCATTGTTAAAAGCAATATCATTGGTTGAGGCAGAAGGGCTTTCTCCTTCTCTTCCTTTCCCCCACTCCTGTCTCTAAAGGATTCTTGTTGGGCTTAGGATACTTTTTTGGGTGTTGAACCTGCAGCGGCCGTTTCTTTGAAACCTTCAAGAGAAAAGGAAAGGTACAGTTAGTACACTCTACTCTGTACTCCTTCATAGTAATGCTAATTAACTAATGTCTCAATACCCTTCAGTCACTAAAGGCTAGTGCAAAGAGCTAATTTTGCCTTTCTTGCTGGAAATTGCTGCCAACATTTTACTTTTTTTCTTAACATCATCATACTTGTTGCTTTATAGCCAAGTAATGTGTCTCTACTTGGCTGCATGCATGGATGGGTGTGCATATTTTAACTTATTAATACCATAAGAGCAGGTCTCTGAGTTCATACAATCTGGTAAGAGTCACAGGTCAAGCTTCTATTAGCTTCCTCTCAGGAGTTGTACACCAGGAGCTGCAAGAAGCAGCAAAAAGTGCAAGACTATTAATCACAGGGAACAGGAAGACTGGTAGATATGAAACGTCTTCATCTTCACGTCTCTACCAGAGGACTTCATGTATGAAGATACACTTGAAGAATACAAAAATTTGGTCTAAGAAAGCATAGTGTTTATCATCCATAATCTCTCTAGTAAAATGAAAAATACTTTACCATGCTTTGAGATTTTCCCCATCTTTTTTATTTCTCTATTCATCTTCTCAAATTGTTTGGTAGGCAAATTTCATGTGCATATTTGAGCTATGTTTGTGTGCTTTCAGTCTCAGAAAGTTTTGTATAGAAATTAGAAGGTCTTTTTTAAATCTGTGAGCTTGTACTTGGGGTTTGTCGCTCTGTGCCTCACTTGAATTCATCCCATCTACAGTCAGCCACTACTCTAGACATAGGACTCTAGACCATGGCTCATTCCCCCTGAGGTCTGCAGCTTTCACTGGATATGCAGAATGTGGCCAGGGGAGTCTTCAAGCATACAGGTTGGACTGGCATAATAGTTCTGGAACCTGGTGATATTTTGGTTCTCTGGATGGTGTTATCATTATTACAGATTTTCACTGAAGTATATTCTATTTGCATGAAGAAACGCTGTATTATTTGTTCTATTAAATGCTCATATTTCTAAAGGCTTAAAAGTCCCTGCTAAGCAAATCTTCATACAAAGCAAAGTTTTGTCTTAGTACCTGACCTTGCTTTAAAATTGCTAAAAAGCATGGCAGTGCAGAATAGTGTAAGTACAGAAAGGACCTGACAAAAAAAAAGACAGAATACTGATCACTGAGAAATTTAATTATTCTGACATTTCCTCTGAAAGCACTAATGGGATTAGTAATGCAGAATATATATTTTTCCATAGCTGATAAAACAAAGCAATTAGGTAAAATAGAATCATCAAGGGTGGGTATTAGGGGACCTTTTTATTACAATGAATGAAGAGTGAAATGCTCACGTCTCTCTAATAGTAGTGGCAGATACTACATCTATTATTTCTCTTGCCCGTTGTCCCAGAATAATGTACCCCTAGGTGTTTTGTTCCGCCAGATTTTCATTTAAATGGTTCCTTCAAATTATGGTATATTTTCAAAATGACCTTAGTAAATCCTTTGAGAATAACTAATTTAGCACTGTGCAAAAAAGACCTAATGTCCTATGCTTCATGTTTGAATAAAAGAATGCATCCTCATTAATTTAAGTAAAGCAAACTGTATAAAAACAAAGAAATCTGTGACTTAACTCTTTTTGGGGGGGCTAAATATTTGTAATAGAAATCTAAATTTTCACAGAACCAGAATCATCATATGTTAGTCTCATAAATCTTCTTTGAATAGTTTTCCGGTGTTCAGTTCACATGGCTATAGGGATTTTAGAGTACCTGCTAGCAGAACATTTTCCATCTGTGTGTCATTGTAAAATTATTTCCACAGTGGAAATATCAATATTTTATTCTACCTTATCTATCAAAGAGCCATCACTTTGACCTCCACAGACTACTTTAGACATGTTAGATAGTGACATTGACCCCAATTTATTCTGCATGTAAATAAGTGCTACCTTGCATAGGCACTCTAAAGAGAAACTTTATTTAGTGTTCATTATGCCTGTCATTAGTTATTCTAAATGTTTGTTCTTTATGCTGTTATTCTTAGATCATTAGGTCCTGTCTTTCTAACTGTTTTGCAGACCGTCTGGCCTTTAGTTTTTTTTTCATAAATCAGCCCCTCAAAGCTTGCTAACCCCTTTCGTTATTCCTTTTCATGCTCCCAACACCAAGAATACAATTCTAGAAACAATGCACTGAATTGTGCACATCACCCCAATGTCTTGGTTCTGCAACTCTGCTTAGACAAGCTCAAATCAGCCTGTCCACATTTGGCCAAGTTTGTGAGGCATCACATTAACCTTGGTGGTACTTCTTTGTTATAATGTACATGACAAGACAATTTTTTTAACTGCATTGTATTCATTTCTGCATTTTAGGCAATATTGCATTTTCAGAGGAAGCCTGCTGAGTATGTTGTCATTTGGAATGCTGAAGACAGCAAATGAGGAGTAAAGAGGTGTGCCTCTGCAAGTGTTTAGTAGAGTCATAGCTTTGGACCCCTCTCTGGCTGTCAACAGGACCAGGAACAACTATTTGTTGGCAGCAGCTGGTCCTTTTTGTAAGGAATGTGTTCAGCTTTCAGTTCTGCTCATCTCTCCAAAATTATCAATATGCTGTACTGAGAAGGACTGTATTTTAGGCAGCAGTGAGTGTAGCAGGGAAATGTATAAGGAAAAAGAGGAGAGGGGTAGAACCACAATGTAGGTGGAGCAACTGGTGGTCTAAATCTGTATTTGCTTTAATACAGGAGAAATACTGGATTTTCTTTAGTGGGAGAGACATGAGGTGAGTATGGGGTGCAAATGATCACAACTCTTGAAAGGGATAAAATAGGAAATAAGGAAACAGGAAAAGGCAGAAAGGTTGGGTAGAGTTTACAGCATGGTGAGGAAAGAGAAAATGAAAAAGTAGTAGTCTGATATAGGCAGCTGAAAAAATAGAGGAACACCTGTGTGGTGAGCAAGTGAGAGGTGAGAATAGTGCAAACAGCTCTGCAGCACAGAGGGAAGATTCCAGGTACATCCTCAGAGACAAAGGGATATGGAGACAATAAACAGCACTCAAAGAGGAAAGTGAGTTTGGAGAGAGTTTGTGCGATGTAGAACAGAGGGATATGAGGAGTCCTTGAAGCTAGTAATGCTTTCAATCACTGGAAGGCAAGTGGGTAGAATTTCTATTCTGTGTCACTACCTTCATACACATATCAGTCAAGACAAGGAATTCTGATTCTGCTCTAGGAAAGAGTCTAAAAGGTAGTTTAGCTCAGAGAGGAAACATTCACTATTTTCTACATCTTTATTGAATTATTTGTCATCTACACACCCATTCTTTTGACGAATTTGATTCCAAAATCATGGAACTGAATTGATACACTTTTTGCTGTAGAAGCATTTTGAGTTGAACTGTGATTCATTTATTCCTCCCAAAAGCCAATTATAGGATAATTGACCCAGTACTTTCCAATGAATTTGAATTAGTTCACACCAGAAATCAGTTACCCAAATTCCCAAAGGTATTTTTACTTTCTAGGAAAATGAAAAGATTTGTGAGGGTGCTCAAAGGACAATGTTGTAACTGACATTTTTGGAAAGTGTAGGTTTCTCCACTTTGTACTTCTCCACCTGAGCATCTGGACAAAATAACAAGTGCAAATATTTCAGTACTTTTGCTTTGAAATATGAAACAATTTGCTTTGAGCTTTCTAGATTATGGAAATCCCATGGAACCATGGAAGTGCAGGGGAGGAGATTAAAATATGCAAGTTTCTGTTTCAGCTGTCAGCTCTGTTGTTTTGAGCACAGCCTCAGTTGAATTAAGAGCAGTCACAGATCATCCAAGAGCTGAACAGGCTTTGGATGCAGCAATTCCAGAAGGCTGGAGGTGATAATGTTGTTCTCTGCGTTTACTGACAAACCCTCTGTACTCCTGCCATGCTGATCTTGCTGGAATTCCGAATTCAGCCTCAAGCATCATCAGGTCATAGCAGAGATATCCTGAAAAGTGACTGTATAGGGACCACAATGGCCTCTCCTGTGTGATACAGCCCTCTTGCCAACATCAGACGGTGCTTTTCCTGACTCTCCTCTTTGCCCCTGATCCATGAACTCATGCTGAGTTCATGTTCAGAGGATTTGCTGTGGCACTTCTGTGGGGTAATAGAGGGCATGCTACAAGAAACATGGAGAACAGAGGCTGGCCTTCTCATTCCGCAAGTGCAGAGGAAACCTTAATTTGTGTGTTCCTTCTGCTTGTTGTGCTGATTCTGCAATAAGAAAAGCAGAAACAAGGAAGCATCCAGATTGATTACTTAAAGCCAAAGTCTTCTCATCTCAACTGATGAAGTTCCACAAATGCAACGTGAGCACTACTGTGGAAACAAAATATTGTACTTGAGGAAATAGCTCATGTTCAGCTTCCTGTAAGCCCGTTTCAAAGGTTAAAATGTTCACTGTTCCATATCAGTTTTCGGTTGAAGCATTTTGAATGGTAGGAAGAAATATTTCTTTTAGTTGAGTTTTAGTTCAAGAAAGCATCTAACTGAACTTCAAAATTTAGAGTCAGACTGAGAAAAAAACTCAGACTTTTTTTAACTAATAGGAAGTCAGTGCAGCACCTGTGTTTTCCTCTGCAGTATACTACACGTCTCTCCAGATTTCTCTCTTCTTTAACTGAATAGGTGAGTTTCAACTAATTTCTTATTGTATTAACTCACAGGTTTTCTATTCGGATCTTTTTTCATCTTCACACGTTTGAGACATCTCTAGTTTCCTCTGTACTATTCCTCTGTTCTCAAAGGTATCGGCAGTTTCTGTCCATTTGCTTCAAGTGAATTTCATTAAGGTTTTTATTTGTTCTATTCCCTAAATCACTAAGGCTAACTTGCCATATTCCCAATACATGTTTCACCCTGCTTTACTTTCCTGCCTTGCAAGTCCTTTGGCATAACAAGTTTTCAGTTATATGCCATTGATCTTACAAAGACTAGATATGAATTAGTTTTCAGACATGTTTTAAATGATAAAAAACCCAAACAGTTTTTCTAGACACTTCTAGCTTTGTTACCAATTCTCTTAAAAAAACAAACAAACAAACAAACAACAAACCCTAAGTTTGTCTGAAGACATTTCTTCTTTTTAACGCTTCCTGCTTCTACCACTGACTCATTCTTATGCTTATCCTTTACCAGACACTGGAGACTGAAAGCAAAGACTATGGTGTGCTTTTTAATTCTTGGTTTCATTTTTAACCGACCAATATTCTCTCTTTCTATATATATGTATGTTTGTTTGCATGAATCCGTGATACCAAGTGCACTGACTGCCCTGCTGCTCCTGCAGCCGGTAATTACCAACAGTAGCCTTGATTAGAAAAGAAGAGCAAGCCCAACATGTAGTGTTACTTTCCCATCACACCCTCTCAGCTTCCAGCAAGCAACTTGTCAGGGACTTCCTGGGACAGTGCTGTCTTTGAATTGAGAAGTCTCAGTAGGATTCATCTCTCACAGCTTTGTCCAATTGCTTTTTGAACCCATGCATGCACAAAATCCCGTAGCAAGGAGTGTGAAAATGTTAGGTATGCATTACATGAGTGATATTTCAGCCCAATTATCTCAGATAGAAATATACTCAGGTACTCAAAGTAAACTGACAAGCCTTTTCCTTCAATTTCTTGGCTGTTTTCTCTGTTTCTTGGCCTTTCCCCCTGTAAAATAACTTTGTTTTATAACTACATCAAGGAGCTAAAAGCCCTGAGGAGAACCCAGCTGAGGAAAGCAATTCAGTCAGTTTATGAGATTGAGAATGCCTAGAATTGAATAGGACTTTAAAAAATGTAACCCGGACAATTACCACTAGAGAATCTATACTTTTGCTCTGTAATGTAGTCAGACAAACATACTATAGAAGAACAGATTAAGCTATGAAATGTTATTAAGCTGCAATGAAGTATTTACATTAATTTTCACTCAAGCATGTTTGATTTATTTCTCCTAAGCAGACATTTAATGGACACAGGACCGAATCAATGACAAGTCATAAATTATCCATCTCAGAAGGCAGAACTTACTGGGCCAGGTTTGGAGACAACCTGCCAGCCACAGAACTACTTCCTGTCTCCTCTTAAGTTTGGTAGAATCAGTGGCTATTAGAAACTTAAAAATGTATTGTTGCCTTTCCCAGTGAATCAAAATAAGTCACAGAGCTCAGCTGCTGCTGCTTCCCCACTTCCAACATGTTCTGGTATACATGCATGTCCTGATGAACCTTGAAGGCTGGCCAGCTCATAAAGGAGGTTTCCTTTATGCTCTCTAATCCCTGTGTGCTTGAACTACTACTGTGTACACCAGGTTTTGGCATGACAGTCAATACTCCCATTAAAGTTTAAACCTCAGAGATTTGAACAGTCTCTCCTCATGTAACATTAGCTGGGATCTGTTCATAAACTGAGTTTTTATCTTGTCTGTAAAGAATGACTAATCAGTTCACAGAAAAAAAATGCCCATTTGAAGAGGGAAATCTTTGCCCTATATTCATGCAAATTATAAAATATTTTTCTATTGCCAATCCTGAGGTATTTGTGGGTGGGTGGAATAAAGAGGGGAAGAATCATATGAGAAGTAAAAAATACATTTTAATAGATTAGGAAATAAAGACAAATGAAAATTTGTCTATAATATTTGAGTTCCTCCTAAAAACACATCTTGATGTAATTTCTAGTTTCACTGATTACAGAGATTTCAATCTAGTCCATTCACTGCCTTTTAGAAAATTACAGCAGTCTTGGGGTAACTTGAAGGTGATGAAAGAGACACTACAGAGTCTTCATTTCAAATAATAAGTATACAGGGTCCTGTTAGATTAGCAATAAAGCAAATCTCCAATATTGCACCTTTCCCAGCTTTTATTATCCACCTGAGCACACAGATTTTCTGAAGGAGCAAAATCAGTTTCCTTTTGTGTGAGTACAAAACCTCTTGTGGTAATGAGCAATGCCATGCAGTTAGTATCATAAGTCCTTTATATGCTCTTTTAAATCATTATACAGTACCAGAGTTAAATCCTAAACCAGTTCTTTTGCTTGTATAACAAAACTAAAATGTTGATAGCTACACATATTTGTTATGCTATCCAGATGTTTGGCTCTCCGAGAGTGAGAGATTAACCAGAGGATGCAACTGAACCTGCACAATGAAAGCCAGTGATTCTTTCCCAAAGACAAAATTGCTGTAGTACTAAGGAGCAGAAAAGCACTAGTTATCTTGGGGGGTGTGTATGGAAGACAAAGGCTAGACAAAATATTGATTTTATCACTGTTATGATATTTCCAAGGATTTAGAAATACTAAACATCTACTTTACTTTTTTTTTCCAGCAAAAGATGAAGGCTAAAGTTTCATAAATCAGTGACTAGACTTCCAAGGACAGTATATGAAGAACACGACCATAAGTTAACTGTAAAGTGAATGAATGATAGAGATTAGAAACCATTTAAATTGATGGGCCATTTTATCCAGAAAGTATACGGAGCAGCAAGAAATGCTCAGAAATGCATGGGAAAAATAAGCAAATTTATTGCTTATGCAAACATTTATTCAATTAATGGGAAACCATCAAGGATAAGAAGATGGCTGAAGTATAACATACCACAATTATTTCAGAAAGCCTTGAGTTGCCGAATAAAACTTCAAAGAAGATATATGAGAAACAACATTTACTTTTGGAAAGGTCTGCCTTTGCAGCAACTGAACTATGGATGGTGAACTGCAACAATATATTAAAATTCACTTGGTGTCCAGTCTGTAAATTAAGTGGAAATTGAAGCACATTCTCTATGACACAAGACTTACATCAAAGAAAAGGGTTCCACTAAACAGATTTGGGTATTCAACAAGACATTAAGAACAAAAATTAGTCATCTTACAATGTAGGTTAATTAAAGGGTCTTCAGTGTTCTGTTGGGTCCTGCTGATTCTTTCTGATGTGAATATTAGCTCTTTTCATTCCTGCTGCAGATATATAGATTGATAGCTCTGGAAAGGCTTGCAGGAATGAAGGGGCAGGAGGGGAGCAGGAAATGCCAATTTTCATTCTACCATGAGGAAGAGAGTAAGACAAAGGGAGTCACAGTCAAAGAATTTAATTCTTTAATTTCCAGACTCTATCTCCAGTATGTCCATCAGTTTCACACTGTTTGCAACCCACATTTGCTAATGGCTTATGAACTTCAGTTACATTTCTTATAGAAATACCTGTTTAAGAAGCTCTGAGAAGAGGAAACAGAAATCACAATAAAAGGTATTCTAAGTTTTGTTAGGAGCACTGGATAGCTCTGAAATTGCCTTCCAATACAGGTGTTCATACATTTCATTACATATAAGCTGAAATGTACATACAGGATCTGCTTCAGACAAAACAACGTTGGGATATTTGGAAGTGAGGATTGAGAAAAAAATCCGTGGATTTTTTTTTCCCCTTATAAATAATCAATATGTTGGCTTTACTTGTAATATTCCAGTCACTTCAGCTTTTGGAATAAAAGCTTGAAATATTCTTTGGGAAGAGCAGCGGCTTTTTAGTGAGGGTTTTTTGCCCACCAAATCTGGCAACATGGATGGAACTGTGAGCACTCAGGGAAGGATAAAATACTAAGCCAGGGTTGTGGAAAACACAGTGGCTGATCAATGTCTCTGCTGTTGGCAACATGGAGCAAGCCTGTGACAGACACCCTGGGTTTGGGTGAAATGGGAAAGGCCACACCTTCCGGAGTCTGGATGGGAAGTCAGAGGAATTCAGGTGGGCACTGAGCTGGAATGACGTCCCAAGGACTTCAGTCTGGAGCATTCCTCATTTTATATTTTTATAGCTGATTGAGCCTAGTTCAGTTGGCACTCATCCCCACCAAACTGCACCTTTCTTTAAGACCTAGACATTGAATCTTAAAGACCCAGTTTTTTAATGAGTTTTCCATTTGCTTTTCAGTAGTTGTATCTAAACCATGTTTCCTTGGCTCATTGAAGCTATCGTCCCTGTACATGAACAACATGAAAAGAATTTAAGCTTTGTGATTACTTTTTCTCTTTTTGCATGGATTCCAGTCTCTCTTTGCACACCAAATTCTACTTTCGGGATGAATGAGGATTATGTCTTGAAATAGGCCTATTTTTTTGAAGGATCCTTGCTTCATTTGTAGCAAAAGCTGAAAGGTATATAGAGAATGGAAAAGGAACTAGAGGAAAAGAATGAATAATGGTCTCCTGGCTGAGGATGTTGAAATCCGTCCAAGAGACTGGATTCTATATGTACATCTGCCAAAAATTTCTCAGTGTGATCTGAGGCAGGTCATTCACCCAAACTTCTCACAGGTGTTCTGTGGTTGTCTTTCTTACCCACTGTTAGTCATCAATAAAACTGGACTTGTGCTGTTTATTCACAGAAGTGCCAAGTAGTCACAAGTCAGACTGCAGGAAGTTCTATTATTTAAAGAATTTGAAGATTTTGAAATACAGATTTGTTCCAAATCGGTGTATATTCTTTAGATTAGATAATTTCTGGTGGGTCAATTTTTAGTAAACAAGTGATTTCACACTGTTTAAACAGAGTAGTTAATTTTGACTTTATATTGTCATGCAAGAAGTCTATCTACTTTTTAAAAATTTGAAGCACCATTAAACAAATCAAACTTCACTTTAGGCATTTCATATTCTCAAAATTCTGTGCTCCTGTCAAGATGAAATTTCAATGTGTACTGAAATAGAACCCTGTTTTCAAAAAGCCTATTTTCAAGACAAGCATCTGTTCTAGGAGATAAGATTTAATTTGTTTCCACCACTGGTACTCTTTACAATGACAAGCCAGTGGTGTAGGTTCTTGAACACGTGCTGCTTTATAACATTGATGTTCTGAAAAGTTAGGCTCCTGAAGTCTCAAACATTAAATTATAGGTTATTTTTCACCTTAATGGATCCATGCTTTGGCTCTCCAGCCAAAAAGTGAGTATAATAAACTCTTGGGATTTTTTGTATGAATATTCAGTGATAACACTAACAACTGTAATGTCAGAGCCTATGAAGAAGCTACTATTTCTAACTTACAGCAGGATTTGAATGCTGTGCTGTAAATAAGACTTGGGGCCATACTCTGCAAAATTAAAAGAGCCATGTAGCTCATCAGTAATTAAGCATCAGCTAGTCTGTTCCCTGTTGCAGCTGAAATAGCAGACAAAGCAGTATATGATCACGCGCTGAAAGAGTATCATAAACATTAACCCTAACGAATTGAGGTTTTTCAAGGAACCAGATTCTGCTTCCTGCTCTATGAGAGTTTGCTAGCTAGGAGAGATTGTAAATTATAAACATTAACATTGCTACCAGAACAGTAATTGCAAAAATTATTTCAATTAAATTCAAATTGCTAAAGACTCTCTTACATTTTTAGTAAATTTGAAGGAATAGATATGTATAAATTACACTGGGAGAAAACAGTCTATATTTATTTTTAGTTCACTTGCTTTTCAAATAACATTTTTCATGCTAATTAATGAAACGTCCAAAATATGTACTCTCCTAATGTTCCCAGTGCCAGCAGATTTCAGGAGAGGTCTTTCCTGTCTGTAAATCCTTAATTATTAATTCCAGGCCCAACTGTAGGCTCTGGAATGCAGCTACAAGACTTCTGATATGCTACAGTAGTCCAAATATTTTATATCACATTGGAAAGAAAGCACTGAAAAGCTCCAAAAAGGATGTTTTACCAGGTTTTTAACATAAACTGTGAGTATGACTACTGAAGAAATGTTGAGAACATGCAAGAACTGTTAAATTAAATGAAAGATTCTCTTGTGGAAAGACTCTCTATTTTCTTAGTGAACAAAATGAAATAATTTTCAGGGAATGTCAAAGGGGCCAGCACTCAGATTTTCAGTGCCATCCAAACCTGAGAGAGAGAGAGAGACAGAGGTCTTGCTTTTCCACTCTCCCATTGCTCTTTCTGTAACAGAAAAATTCAGTTTGATTTTTACCTAAAAGTTAAGAATACTCTCAATAGATAATGATTGTTTTTACAAACAAAATGAAGATTTAAGGGAAAATTTATGAGATGATATATCTGTCTGTCAAAAATTCTTTTAGAACCATAAATTGTTGTTAATATTTTTGTTATTATTAATAATACAGTGTCAACATTCTCAATTTTTTTTAAGAAAAACCTGCTTGAATATAGACTATTTATATTCACTTGATAATTAGCTGGTTATAAGGAATTATTTATGCAACAGATCTTCAAAAATAAGATAGACAATACTTTTCTCTTCTGAATTTTTAAGAACTAAGCGTATGCCTGTGGGGACAGTTTATGTCAAAGAATTTCTTTAAGAACTTTAAAAAATTCAAACATTTTATTAGGAATGACAGATTTATAAAAGCATGCATGTTTGGACTAACTTGAAACAGAATCTGAAGTTCTGTTAAAAGTTAATTGAACTAAATAAATATATGAGAAAAAATAGTGAATACAGGAAAGACCTAAAATTGGGAGTATCTTTCCAGAGTTTCTGACGTGGAGCACATGTGTCCCCCTTCATGCACACGAACTGAAGAAGTTGCCAGCACTGCCTGTGTAGCAGCTACAGCAACAAAGCACAAAGAGCTAGAATGCAAATTTTGGAAGGGCGGTGGGGGCTGGGGAGGGGAGGGGGTTTACTGGGGAGGTGTTCTCTCTCTTGTGAAACTATGCAAGGAGAAAGGTAAATTATCTTTGAATGAAGCAACCAAAGCAAAGCGTAGTTCTTACATTTTACCTTCAGCTCTTTTGTTATCTCAGTACACTTCTCTGCCTTTTTCAAGTAAACAAGCAAGAAGAAAAAGAAGGGAGTTGCCTGGAAGCATCATGAAATGTTACCTGCTGTTTCAAGGTATCACCTTAATACTCTTACGAAAGTAAAAAAAAAAATACAGGGAAAAAATATGGAAACCCGACAAATTACATTTATCTGCTTCTTCTTATCATCTAAGAAAATACTAAAATGTCATTTTGTTTTAAATACCAGTAGACTTTCCTGCTGAACAGCAAATAATGCAAAACATAACCTTTAGTAGAGGTTACAGTAGATTTGGTTTGCTGACTTAAAGAATTTACTCAGAAAACTGATGAACTGAATTTAAATACTGCTTTTGGCATTATCTGCCTTTTTTATGATTCTTTCATTTAAGTTTTATACTTAATATTTGAGAGTAGCTGACTGACACTAAATGAACTTCTCTTGACTGACTACAAACTATGCCGTTGCACTACAAAATAGAAGCCAGGTCATAATTTGAGTGAAATGGACTTAATTGACTTAGTTGAAGAAGACTTCTCTCTCTCAGGCATCACATCACTCTCCTAATTGTGATTTTTATTGTATCAGGGAAGTCAGAAGCAAATGTTTTGTCTCTTCTCTGATGATAAAAGAACTGTTGTTGGTACATCTTAATGTTCTTCATCTTTTTCACTTACAGTATTCCTCCAAACATGGCAAAGAAGTTAATTAACTAAAACAGTGAATCACACATCTGAGTGTCTTTTGAGGAAAGTAGTGTTTAAGGTCTTGTCTCACACTTTCTGTTTCTCCAAATGGCTAGGAACTTCTTCTGTGTGGCTCTAGGTTAAAACTACTCTTTCTGCTCTGACAAGGCTTTCTTACTGGGGTGTTGTCCACATTTAACACACATGGGGGCTAACAGAAGGACTCAAAACAGCCTTGCTTACTTTTTGCTTTTTATGATTAACATCATTAGCAGATTTAATGCTGCAAAGTTCTGTGGGAAAAAATCCTATTGAGTTCTGACAAATGTTTCACAGTTGTTTGTGCTGACATCCAGCACTAATTGGTTTTTGGCACTTCGGCAGACATTCGAATTCAACCATCCAGTGTGTAGATTTGTCTGGGAGAGTACTCCAGAGCAATGTGCCACCTACGCACAGATAACCCCCTAATTAGCTTCTCTAGGGGTACTTTCCCACATGTACCAGCTGAGCATTATGTTGTGTGTGTAAGCAGGAAGCATAAGGCTGATTTAAAGTACTTTTTCCCACTATAGAGAGTACCTCAGAACTCACTTCACAGCTGGACTTCAGCTAATGAATACATTTTAAAGAAAAACAACTGCTTTGTTTATTTGTAACAGAAAAGTGCAGCTAAAATGTTCTTGGTGCTTTAAAGGCAGGACTTTCCAGGTTGAACTTCAAACACCTAAACCTGCCAGGTGAGTAACATCCTACACCTTTACTCAATGCCACAGAAAGTGACTGACAATTCCACTTTCTGGCGTTGTCTAAAGATGATGGTGTGGCAACATATGTGTGTGAGGTATTACTCTTGAAGAAGACAACGCAGGAAGAACCGTTCCTCACCAATATCACCTAAAGAAATGTTCCGCTGTGCCTTTTGTGACCGGACCTGCCTATCCCGTATCGGCCTTTTTAGCCACCAGCGTTCTTGCAGCAAGCATGGGTAGTGCCCTTCCCAAATCTTCGTTCACGAAGCCTAGCCATGATGATGATGATGATTACTCTTGAAGAACACAAGAGGTATTTATTATTTAAGTAGTTTTATGATACAAGTATTAAAATTATTAAAAATGCCTCTGCCCAAATTAAGGTGTATATGAGGCCAGATGCCAAAATCAACAGTATGGGTTTTATTTCATGGTACACGTGAGACAGAGACAGAAAGAAAGAGGAAAAAGAGGTGAGGGTGGGGGGAGAAGAGAGTGGCAGAGAAAGATTAAAATAGAAAATACATCAGCACTCTGTAGAACCCAGCAGCATCCTGTGATAGGCTGTGGATTTGCTACCTCACTCGGATCACATGCAGTCATCTGTTGATGGAAGGCCTCAGAAATGAGTCAGGGGAGCACTTTGAGGGTCTTTGATAGTTTATGACCTCTTCTCAGCTGCCTCTCATGTGAACGTCCCTTGATTATGTGGTCTTCCTGGGGAAACAGGGTTGGAGAGAGGGGTTACTCCTTTGGTTTGGTGTGGAGAGATTTCCCATCACACACCAAAAACCCTTCTCCACCACCCGCTGAGCTCAGCCAGGGAAGATTCTTAACACAGACATATTCTTCAGTGAGTCTTGTTTACCTGTCCTCTGACCTGAGATGATTAGTCAATAGTCTTATCTCACACAGTCCATATGCCAGTCAGAAGGCATTGGGAGAGGGGGAATACTTTGGTGGCCGCAGACAGACTGTTGCTTCCTTGCAGTTTGACAAAATGTTTTTCTATGATTTTGGCAATGTTTAAGTCATTAATAACATTCAGTCTGTCACAAAGAGCCAGTGTAAGAGTACTAATTAGGAGACTCACTGCCTAGGTGTAGAGCTATGAAGAGCTTACAGGTACCACACAGGGCTGTTCAGCACACCTACAAGAGGTTCCTCTGCTCATCTGCCTTTTAGCTTGCCATGTTATGTGCTGTATGCAGGCATCCTAGGAAGTGTAGTCTCCAAAAGTTTCTTCTGTAAGCCAGTGTAAAGACTGATTTCTCAACTCTTCCCACCCTGTGTCACTGCCAAGACAGAGAGACTGCTAATCCAAGCTAATGAGCAGTCAAACACATGACTTTGCAGCACCTGGAGATGAGAGGTTATACAGAGAACAGGAAGAGAATGAGAGCTCCTGGATTAAATCTGTGCCTTTTGGCTGATGTGCAATATCAAGGGAGATAGTAGAAGTAGGAAGCAAAGCTAAGAGTACATGAGGGGGCTTATGCTCTTAAGCCGCCCAACTCCCTACTGAAAAGTAAAGCTGAGCCTTTCTGTGTCTAGGTCAATGGTGATTGCTCAAGGTGTTGTGGGTCAGCTGTGCAACATTGCTCATAGTCCTACTTGGCTTGAGGGCAAATTGGGACACAGATGGAAGGAAAATCTTTGCATGCAAAATGTTCCACTTGTAACTAAGCCACCTTTGACTACTTTTTACCGGGAAAGAAACAGCATTTATGAGGTAGCCAAGAATGGAAGCCAGTATCTTCGAGGTTGTACTGCTGACTGTCCATAATTCAATGATGTAATGGTACAAAACTTCTCCTAGGAATTAGCTCTTTTGCTGCCTGATCGCCTATTTCCATCCTATGTACAACACAAAGCATATGCTGTGGGAATAGAAACAAGAAACAAGTCTGTTTTCTTCATTTTAGATGCTATTTCCAGTTTTCTTCAGGGGAATGCAGCTGCAGATGTAGGTATACTCAGTAAAAGGGCTGGAGAAATGTAAATTTCATCTGTTGTAAGTGATGGAGAACTCTTGTTTCCACCAATCTCTGTAGATAATGACACAATAGTGTGAGGAACTCAGAAAGAGTTTCTGCTTTGTTCTATTGAAATTGAAGATTGTGTAAGCAAAACTAGACTGCCACTACTACTCAGAAGAACTCACAAAAGACAGAGGCTCAAGGTGGAAAAACTGTCAAGGAAACAAAACACTGAAATAGGGACAAAGTAAACTAGATAATTATTCAAATTGGTTTAGGGGGAAAAAATAAAAAGGTGAAAAAATGGCCTTTGTTAATATTTGCTCCTTCTTTTAACTTTAGCAAGGTTGCTGGAGAGCCTTCAGCAGACCAGCTAAACCTGTTAGGAAAACCAACTGAATTTTCATTCCATAAATGTGCATCTACTTAAAACAAACTCATCAGAGCAAGCATAAATCCTAATGAAAACAAAGTACAAGTATGGAGAATTCTAATTCATACTCTAATTGTGTTGCATCTGCAACAGCTGTAGTGCAGCTATCACAGAAACTACTTTAATTCCATTAGCTGAGCTGAAGTTCTTTTTCACTCTCAATTTTACCTTAAAGAATATGGATGAGATTTTCTTATTCTGAATGCAAATATTGTCTCTAAAGTATGTCCAAATTCTTTCAATTGGCACTGAAACAGCTGTTTACAGAGCAGTCTGTTGTCATCATCCAAAGATCTCATGAGACAAGCAGGAAAATTTGGTTTATATTCACAGTGGGAAAAAAAGGCATGGTCGTAAAATGTGGAAGAAAATATTCTTTAATATAAACCACTGCTTCTCAGAACAATATGATTTTATTAAGGGTTAAGTTTTTCACAGGAAAACTAAGAAACCACTTGTGGATAGTACATTTTGCTCTTCCCTCTTCAAGGCTTGTGGAGGACAAACTCTCCTCTTTCCAAATGGGAAGGATAACTCAAAAGGAAGGGTGTTCACTTAGGATCGGACACATCTGGGACATGTTCCTTACTCTGTTGCAGATTTATTGCATGAGTTTACATATGGCACTCAGACTGAACTTGAAACTAATGTCAAAATGCAACACTGAGGCTTCACTAACATTCATAAGGCATTGCAGAGTTTTAAACACTGTTCAAACTTTTGCCTGTGCATAGGTGATATTCTCAAGCAGTTTTGAAAGCATACTTAACTTACAGAAATGACAAGACATTCTGGGATGGCTGTATGCTTTTTTTAATGTAATAAAACAATGTTTAGAGTATCATTCTAGTTTTAGTTTGGTCTTAGTTCATCACTGTGCCTTATTAAAAGCAAAAAAGTTGACCTGTATCTCCCACATACTGAGAAACAAACACCAGGCTTTTGAGCATGCTACAGTGTGGTGCTCACAGTTCATTTTTGAAGCTGTTCTGGTTTTGATTTTTTTCTCTAAATAATTAAAAATTAATTATGTCTAAGGATGAAGAAAGGAATCAAGAAGCTGACTCTCTAAGCCAATTGGCAAGCAACAGAATTGAAACGAAAGTCACGTTTTATACTGTGTACTTTTTCATCTGGCTGGGTTGTACACCTTCACAGAATTACAGGATTGTTGAGATTGGGAAGGATCTCTTGAGACAATGAGTAACACAGAGGTTCTTTGAAGCTACAGGTTTTACTGTCAGGCTATACCTAAACTGCAGGAAATGCAAAGATGTCCCAGCTCCCACACCTTTTTGTCCAACTTACCTACATCTTGATTCAAAGTCAGGGTGAGGTTTAGGTAGGTACTTTTTTTCATGCTCACTTCCCCTCCCCTGCTGTCATTTATACAGGAAGAAACCCTCAGCCCAATACAGGCTGACGGGACCCTGGGTTGTCACTTGTGAAGTGAAGAAAGTACAGCATTACCAAAGAGTAACACTTAATGAGTTTTACAAGGATTTAAGCCTTATGAAGGTGTCAGAGGAGCAATCATTTCTGCTCACTTCATTTATTTTGCTTCATAATAAGTAATAGAGAATAAACCTAATTCAATATTTGAGCCTCCCCCATTTGATAACATAGAGGTTTTTAATAGCTCTGACTCTTATCCATTCTGCTTTACAAACTCATTTCCAAACCTTGGTGCCGCTGTGCGCACATTTCACCACAAAATAAAGGAGGGCTGGAAAAGGGGCATTAGTCTCCATCTTGCTGTTGAGGAAAGTTGTCATGCCTCTTCCTCTCCTATCACTGGAAGAGAAACAGGACCAAGATTTCTCTTTCCAAAGACAAAATTTTTCTTCAGAATACAGGCTGGTGATGGTTTCATATATGATACGTTGTAAATCTACACATCACTGGCCAGTATGAAGTCCCAGAGGGGAATTCATTTTGTGGGAAAAGACTGAGAGAGCTGTGCTCTTTCTCAAGGGAGAGGAAAACATTTCATGCTGAGCTGAAAGCTTGCATTTGTTATTTTTAGTCAAACTAATAAATCCTACATGTTGGCAAAGATTAAAGCAAGGACATGAGAAGAGAAATACATGAACAAAAATCCATGTCATGTTGAGGAAACAAATAAGTATTACAGGTTATATGAGAAGAGGCTCTAAAGAAATAATAAAAAATGCATTCCTACATTTTATGAGAATATTCTTTTTATTGATTTTATTCTACTACTGATCAAAACCTAAAATAAGCCAGTGGCAGAGGGCTAGAATTTCTTCCAGCTCTGCTAGACTGTGCATTTTCAGTCTGAATCTAGAAGATTCAGACAGATGCTGTTTTCATTAAAAACCAAATAAACAAACAAAAAAAAACAATCCCAAACTCAAAGAAAATGAAAAAAAAACCCTCAAAAAACCTCCCTCCCAAAATCAACGAACCAAGCAAACAAAAAAACCCAAACGAAGAGAGAAGGATGGAGGAAGGAATAGGACCACCACTAGTATTTGCCGTAGTCCAGTCAAACGGAGGTTGCCAAGACATTTAGTGATCCTTGGTGTCCAGAGAAATAAGGAAATGCTGCAGAGGAACAAGCATCTGCTGGGAATGCTGATGAGAAAACTTCTACCAAAGCATAGTGTTGATGGAGACATAGTGTTTGCTTGCTGAGGGAGTACAATGAGGGGGGGGCGGGGGAATGACAAGAAGGTACTCTAATGAGAGATATGATCAGCAAATAGAATGTAGCACAGCTGAATGACAGAAATAAATAACTGATGGACTCATATCAGGGAAAAAAATAAAAAGGAAGAGAAGAAACAGTTAATATATGACTACAAGAGGGAAAAGAGCACTTTGACAAATGCTTTGTCAGGTATTTCTAGAAAAACCTAAAGGCTTGTCCAGTGAGTCAGCTCTAACGAGAGCACCTGATGTATTTCACAGATGACATACAAGAAACAGTTAAGTTTTACAGTCAGTCTTTGAAACAAAGCATGTAAATTATTAATTCAGTCCAAATAAATTCTTTAAAGTGGGAAATCTATAGTGTGTAAGGACATCCCATGCACAGGGTGGGTCTTCACCAGAATAAATGGTTGCTCAAGTAAACTTCTCATCCTCGGGGTAAAACACTTAAAGGAAGACCTAAATCTTTTCTTTGATAAAAGAATAATTTCCTTAGTGAGTAATAAAAAGTATTATATAAAACTTCATAATTATAATTTATGTTGTAATAATAACACAACTATGCATTATTAATGTTAGCAAGACCTTTTTTGATGTTTCACAGAGTAAAACATACAAAAATTGAAAGTTCAAAGGCCAGAAGAATATGAAATTGGGTAAAAAACCCCAAAGATTTCAAGGCCCAAAGATCAAAAGTGATATTTCCAGAGGTTCCTTAAATGTCATTCTAGGTCCAGCCCTATTTAGAGTTTTCCATGTTACAACCTACTTAAGGGACGATTATGAGGAGACTTTCTAAAGCTGAAAAGATTACAAATGCTTGGAAAGATAGAAATAAATGAAACAATTATGATGACACCCAACAAAAAGAAATGTTAGTTCTCCAAACAGGATGTGTGGCAATTAGAAATGAAATTATTTCATCAATTGGATACTCCCTGTTGTGCCACTTGCACAAAGGGTAATAGTGGATGGCGTAACATCAGACTGGTGACCTGTCACTAGTGTAGTTCCTCAGGGCTCTGTCTTGGGCCCTGTGCTCTTCAACATCTTCATAAATGACTTGCATGTAGGACTGGAATGGATAATCTGCAAGTTTGCAGATGATACAAAACTAGGAGGAGCTGTTGACTCTCTTGAGGGAAGGGAGGCCCTGCAGAGAGACTTCAGTGAATTAGAGGACTGGGCAGTCACAAACCATATGAAGTGCAACAAGGGGAAGTGCTGGATTCTGCACCTGATATGGGCAAACTGAGATATTCATACAGACTGGGGAATGAGATGCTGGAAAGCAGTGCCAAGGAAAGGGACCTGGGGGTCCTGGTCAATGGCAAGCTGAATATTAGTCAACAGTGCCCTGGCAGCCAGGAGGGCCTGCCATGCCCTGGGGGCATCAGGCGCAGCATCGCCAGCCAGTTGAGGGAGGGGATTGTCCCATTCAGCTCTGCACTGGAGTGGCCTCAACTTGGATATTGTGTGCAGTTTTGGGCATTGCAATATAACAAAGATATTAAGGCATTAGAGTGTCCAAAGGAGGGAAATGGAGACGGTGAAGTTTTTGGAGGGGAAGTCTTATGAGGAGCGGCTGAGGTCACTTGGTCTGTTCAGCCTGAAGAGGAGACTGAGGGGAGAACTCACTGCAGTTACAACTTCATTGTGAGGGGAAGAGAAGGGACAGGCATTGATCTCCTTGCTGTGGTGATCAGTGACAGAACCCGAGGGAATGGCCTGAAGTTGTGTCAGGGGAGGCTTAGGTTGGATATTAGAAATGGTTTCACCCAGAGAGTGGTTGGGCACTGGCATAGGCTCCCCAGGGAAGTGGTCACAGCACCAAGACTGACTGAGTACAAGAATCATTTGGACTATACTCTTGGGCACGTGGTGTGACTCTTTGGAATGGTCCTGTGGAGGGCCAGAAGTTGGACTCCATGATCCTCGTGGGTCACTTCCAGCTCAGCATATTCTGTAATTCTGCGATTCTGATTGTAAATGTATGACCCAGTGTTTGTAAACTTATCCCATGAAAAATTCACACACTAATTTAATCATGCGAATTACATTTGTGGAAGAACTGACTCTGCAGTTTGGATTATGAATGTACTTCCTACTACCAAGAGATAGAAAAGAAGTCAAAATGATCATAAGCAGGAAAACTTACCGTAAAATTCAACCTACATGCACTTTAGTGAATGCAATGTGGTAGGCCAATGAAGCATATATGACAGGAAGAGTAGATATTTCTTCATGGCTTTTCATGAGATGCACCATTTCATTCATTTGGTTTGTAAACAGCAGAGCGGAAACATGCAAAGTTGAGAGCACTGCTTATTATTTTGATTTGAACTGGTAAAAGATTGCAATTAATAATGACTTCTTGCATCCTCCCTCTCCCCCAAGCATTAATTTCATTTAATCTTGTTGAAAGTTGATTGGAATTTCACCCTCCTTCACTCTAAAGGAGAAAAAGATCTGACCCTAGGTTGGAGATACCATAAACTAGAAAGCAAACTGTTGTACAAGTAATTAATACTTGTCAAAGACAGAGACTATAAAATATTTATTACTTGGATGTCACTTGTTTTCTTCCTCCAGCATTTCAGAGCCCATGTAGTTAAGCACTAGCAGAATGATGGATACATGTGCCATTCTCAGCATTTACACCGAGGCAATGACTGATTAGGCATGAAAAAGGAAAGGAGCAGATAAGGCTCACACCCAGACAAATCCATTCAGTAGTCATTTAGTAAGGAACCAAGGAGAAATTCAGAGGGTCTTTAATTACAATTCACAAAACAAAAAGGTTGTCAGTTGTCATTTGAGTTAAAGAGCAAAGTCCACACTTTAAAAAAGGATCAAAATTAGAGGAAAGACATCTTTATGCTGAGGTTTAAGGGTAGAATTAGTAAACTAATTGCTTCTTTGCAACAATCAGATGCTAAAAAAAGAAGAAAGAAGGGAAAGTTTCTATGTCTTTTTATTTTGTAAAATGAAACTATAAGAATTATTTGACTAATACTATAAAGACTTTCTCCAAAATACTCTTATTTTTTCCCTCCTATTCAGGCTGAACTCATCATGAGCAACTGGAAAACTGGTAAATTTATTATATTGACTGTAATGCAGCTGTTTCCTTGAGGGAGAAACAATTATTAAACTAGCACCTAGTTTATAATAAACTAGGGACTAGAAAAAATAACTTTTTAAAATGCTGGGGTTTATTTTTTAACTCTTTTGTGAGTTATGATTTAATTCTAATGACTGGAATAGCAGCTGTGAGGGAAAAAAGGTCCCTTTTAAAGACTGGAACTGTATGATCTGTTTAGGGAAGGTCTGAGATAGCTCCCCAGCCAGTCCTTAGTTAACCACAGAAACTTTTCTAGCTGAGCCAGGAATTACTAAACTTGACACCAAAGATATATAAAGTGTATAATAAAAATCATATAATCCTTTACCACCCAGAAATTACATTTAGGATAATTAATAGTTTACATCAGAAGGGTCCTCTGGAGGCTATGTGATCCAAACGCCACTCAGAGCAGTGCTAGCTTTGAAGGTTAGCCCAAACTTAAATTTAGATTAGGTTGCTTGAAACTTTGGCTGAAAAGTTGTTGATTCCAACTCTGGGTTACTCATTCCGGAAAGCGCAACACCCATCATTAATTCGATGAAGTGCTAATACAGATTTAAAATCTCTTAAGTATTGCTTCTGACTCTGTTCTTTAGATACAACAAAGTTATAAAAGACCACCAGGGCACAAACCTTTTGCTGGACACAACTACCAAAAGTCTGTGGTGTAACCCACTGTTGTGCAGGTTGTAAGTGGGAATTGTCCCCATCTTGGTGGAGGACACATTACACCACCATGTGGCCTAGCTGTTCTAAGGGCGATCTGTGACCTGAATACCCCTGCGCTTTCCAGCACTTCCTCTAGTGTTGGCATCAGATATAAACTAGATGAACCCCTTATCACTTAATGCAACCCCCTTGCAGTCACTCTTCAGTGTGCTCAGAATACACAGGAAGAGGCAATTGACATGCTCATTGCACTCCATGTGTTTGCTCTCTAGAGACTCTGAAATACCTTTCTGGGATGGGGTGTCCAGACTTTAGTCTAGAAGTAGCTTCTTTTATACTATTTATTGGAGATTTAATTTAGGCAAAGAGCATTGACTACCTCTTTGATCTTCTGCACCTGTTTGTGGAGCACATTTTGTGTCTCAGAAATACCATCAATTGTTAACTCTTTTTCCATATACCTCATTGCATTGCTCTAAAATCTCTCCGTAATATTTATTTCCTACGTTGTTTGAACGGTTTCTACTGCCTTATTAGTTGAAATTACTCCTCTTACTTAAAATTACTGTGCCTATACTTAACTTCCTTTATAATTTTCAAGTACCAGCATAAGATGGTCTTTAAAAGGGTCCAAAAACCTTTGTGCATATATATGTCTGTATGCTGCAATGCAAAAAAATTGCCCGTTCTCACTGGGTATTTGTTTTGGTTTTAATACTTTGGCAAAATACCAAGTATAAACCAAAGCAACAAAGGCTCCCTTCTCTCCCCTCCCTTGAGAAAAAAACCCTCCAAGACTTTAGCTTAAACTTAACTAGTTTATAGAAAGAGGGAAAATTAAAAGTAAACTACAATACAACACACTTATATTAAGGTAAAAAGAAGCAATAACTCTACACTGAGTCGCCCACCCAATAATACAGATTCCCCCACCCAGACCCACAAAAACACCCCAAAAGAGCTCAACCTCCGAGGACAGACGCAAGAGAGAAAACTAAGAATAAACATTTTACTTCCCTACAATAACATAGCAGGAAGCGGCTATGGGGCCTGGTCCAGGAGAACAACACAATATGTCCTTCCCAGATGAGTAGCCATGAAGGAACTGGACTAAGCACCTCCCACACTTGCTTTTATACCTGTTTTGAAGTCAGATGATATGAAATATCTCTTTGGTTCCTTAAGTCAGGTGATGCTTGTCCCCTCTAATCTACATAAGACTATCTGGGCCTGCTAAACTGAGGCCTACCAAAATTAAGGCCTAATCTAGGTCTAGCTAAAACTAAGGCCAAGACTACCATAGTATTCATAAAAACAGAGCTTTGTACGGCAGAGTTTAGCAGCAGTGTTGTGTCTTGGCTAAGATAAAGGAGATCCAGTAAACATTTGCTATAGTTGCAAGAGAGCCTCCTTGCTTTTTTTCTTTACTGACTGTCCTTTTCTAGGTAGTGCTTGTTTGTAATTCCAAATGCTATTGATTTTTGTCTGATATCTAAAGAAGATACAAAGCCCAGGACCTCTTGGGTTGTATCTTCAGCTTTTAGCTGGCTATATTGTGAGTCATATTGATTTGAAAGAAAAGAAACTAATAGCAGCACTTGTTTTTAGATAAAGAAAAGTATGTATCTTGAACTTCGATTCTCTTTCATGGAAAAAAAAGTCTGTCATGTGAAAAATAATATATTTATTTGTTTTCCGCAGCACTCTTGGTGGAAATACGGAGTCAAACTGTGTTCTTTGAGATGACGGATAGCAATAGTTCATGCTCCAGTCATCTCCAATAATTTACACTTAAGACTGCACTTGTGGAACAGGGCAAGAACTCATGGTTATAAAGAGAGGTATACTCTTAATAAACAGAACCTACTTTGCTCTTAATGAATACAATATTTTTTAATGCAAATTTCCATGCTACTTCAGGTGACTAATAGTGTGTTGAAAATTAATAAAATTAGAGAGAAATAAATGAGATTGAGACATTTGTTAAAGTGGAATAGCTATTTATAGATTTTGCTCAAGTCTTACCAGATTTTAACACATATGAAGAAAGATGTTTTCTTCCTGCAATAATAAGGAGTGATGCTGATCCCAGATGGTGCAAAGTACTTTGTAGTGACAGTGCTACATTCTTGTAGGGAATTATGAAGTCAAAGTGTGAATGAGTGACACAGCTGTAGTTTGCATTTATATCTAAAGCAGAGTGGTACAGAACCATCGGCGAGTATGGAGAAGTCACTAACAATGTCTGCCTACAGTTGTACCATGGAGAAATCAGAAAGCCTCTAACAGACAATAGTGTCCAAAGTGGTGATGCAAATTAGGCAAAAGCTTAAAGGAACAGTCTAGACCAGATTAGGTGCCTGTTTTGCAAGAACTGTCCTGCCTCACATTGTAAAAAAGGTCATTTTCTGCCACTGGATTTAGTGGGAACCATCTTATAGGCAGCATCAACATCTGAGGTGAAAGATCAACCTACTGCTGGGTTAAGACCTCAGCCACCGCTCATACAACTGAATCCTTAGAGCTCTGGGCTCAGGTTACAAAGCATTGGGTGTTCCAACCTGCTGTGGCCCCATGTCTGAGCCCAGCAGTCCCTGCAGCCCAAGGCTGGAATCAAGGCTGAGTGCCCCAACCAGCCTGCGAAAGACACCCCTGGGAAAGTAACTGGAGAAGCAGCACCACATAAGCCCCAGCTGATTGCAAAACAATCTCAAAAATTTTTAGTAGATGAGAAGCCAAGGCAATTCAGGAGGCATTGTACCATTTCTGATAAATGTTATGTTCTCTGTAGAGTGATGTGTGCATGAAGAGAGAAGGCATAAGGTTTCATGCAGCTCTGGAGAAACTGGGAGTATTATAGTTTTTTGGACAATATCTCTAAACCCATTTGGGTGTGAACATTCAAATGTCTTTAACAGTGCTTTTGAATGCATTAATTCTCACATCAATACTTACATAAGAATAAATTAAATAAATACAATTATTTGTAAATATATTTTTCATAGTTTTCTTGGCTATAACATATCCACATTAATATACATAATTTTAATCTGCAATACCAGTTACTTTGGCTGTTTCTGTGTCTAATAATTTGTCTTTCTATTGTATAAACTACATGACCATTTTTGAAATTGCTGTCCCATTTATTCCCTGATGGGCTATAATACTCCTGATCAATATTGTGTTCGAGTCCATTTGGCCAACAGCACTGTCATTTTTGCAGGAAATGGGAGCCATTTGCTGTCTCATACAAAAATAAAGAAGAGATTTATACCTTTTTTATTTTTGCAATTAACTCCACTTATTCTTTGTGCAGTAAGAAAATAATAAAAGGCAGGTGTTTATTTTTTGCATTTGTTTTCTTTTTCCTTCCTACAAGAATTCAGCAGTATGTTTTCTGTGGGATGGGAAGGGAGAAGAGGAAGGACCTCCCACTCTGAAGTATTCCTTCAGGCTGAGAGCTCTGCAAGGCTGCAGAGTCCTAACTTCTACAGAATCACAAAGCCCTGTCCATTTTGAGTTTGTTAATTTTGTAATTACACTGGAATAATGTCTCATACAAAGCATGTCTGCTTTTTTCTCTCTTCTATCAAAATTCTCAGTGTGGATCTATGATGTCTGTGAATCTTTACAAGCCATTTTCTGCAGTTTATATGACTTAGGGACTTTCCCACTATCTGCGCTCTTCATCCTTTGCCGAAAGCTTTCATTAAATGTCTCCCAGCTCATTTGGTCACATTTACAAACCCGTGTACACAGCAGATTAACTGTGACCCACCTTCCTTTGTGCAGTGGAAGCATACAAGGTTTCTCCACCAGAATCCTGTAATCTGTCTCCTTACAGAGGGAAGGAATATCGTACTATTAATGTTTTAATATGAACTAGCTATTCTCAGTATCTTCTTTTCATTAAGTTCTAGTTCTTTCAGACATAGATCTCTATTCCATATCAAAAATTATTTCCTTTCTCATTTTCCTTTCTCTGTCTTTCTGTGCTTTGATATGTCATATAATCTTCATCAAAATAAATCTCCACAGAAAACAAAGACATTTAGAAGAGAATTTTAACTGTTGCTATAAAATTTGTAGCCAAACCACATGGTAAACCAAGTCTTAAAGAAAAACATTAATTATTAATTTTCTCTCCCTCCTTCCTTAGTTTTCAGAGAGATTTCTAGTAATTGTGCATCAGTGTCTCAAAGAACATATTCCACATTCTTCTTTTTTATGTGTCATTTAACCTCATATACCTATTAAATTTTTATCATCTTCCCTTTGCAAAAACTAGTTCTGCTAAAAGCAAAGCTTTGTTTCTGCCTGTGATTTACAAATTTNTACTGAGGAAGACAGAAGAATTACAGCATGCCATGGGGACTTGCGGTTTGTATCAAGAAAGCAACAGGGAACTTGTATATTTTCCTTGCGTGGTATTATTTTTTTAAACTTTAATTCCACTTTTTCAGTAATGAATTTGGATTTACAGCTACTCTTTATCATCAAATGCACAGTTTGGTAACTCTGTTGTGCCGTCTAGTAAGCAGGTAGAAAACTTTATAAATGATGTTTCTTCATTTATAAAGAAGATTCTTTTTGTCATAAAGTCAATCATATGGCACACATTGATGAACTGCATATGTTGTAATCCGGAAATCATT